>CM055266.1:68435106-68805925 GCA_029237695.1 Conchocele bisecta
AGTCATGTCCACAGAGTAGCATGGATCGCTTGACTTTGTCTTGTAAACAAAATCACAACATGTGCGCTTTCTATCCAATGCTATTGAGAGAGATATAGTGTGCTTCTATCTAACGATGTTGAAAGATAGAGAGAGAAATATTAGGTTCTATCTAATGATGTTGAGAGAAGGTGGGTGTGGGTGCGGGGGAGAGATATATTGTGGTTTCTAGGCAATGATAGAGACACACAGAGAGACATAGACAGACAGAGAGCGAGACAGAGAGAGTCACACAGACACAGAGAGAGAGAGAGAGAGAGAGAGAGAGAGAGAGAGAGAGAGAGAGAGAGAGAGAGAGAGAGAGAGAGAGAGAGAGAGAGAGAGAGAGAGAAAAGACGAGAGTCACACAGACACAGAGAGAGGAGAGAGAGAGAGAGAGAGAGAGAGAGAGAGAGAGAGAGAGAGAGAGAGAGAGAGAGAGATGAATGTGGGAGAGAGTGAAAGAGATAGAGAGACAGACAGACACACAGACAGAGACAGACAGAGACATGGATGTGAGAGAGAGAAAGGTGTTAAAATAAATACGGAATAATGAAACTCCATTTCGTTGCAATTTTTTTTCCCATAAAATATTCCAATGCGCACTTAAGGCATTTCTACTCTCTCGCGGGACTCTTCAGCGTTGTGATAAAAGCAACTTTAGTCTTCCTAACGACAACACAATTTTGAAATGCAGTAACTTCGTAAGCTATATTATGTATACTTTCCGAGGTTATCTCCATTTTGTTTTAGAAGCAGTTGGCCCTTCGGGCCAACTTATTCGTCGCCCGTATTAGTAATACCACGTGTCGTAAAAACACCGTCTGCTTGGTTTATCGGTTTACGGTAAAACAAATTTTACACTGTGACTTTCATTATAACTGCCTTATTTTCCAACCGATTTCAAGTTTTTTTTTTTGCATTGGAAAGCTGACAAAATTCTCTATCTCAAACTCACTGACAGATTTCGGCTATCTGCTCAAATAAAACAGCTATATGCATTTGAAGTTGAAAAATGTACATACTTTACAACGATTTTGCCGAATTTCGGCTGATAACGGGTGGTCTTTACACACGTTTTCCAATTTGTACAGTACTGTCAGCAACATAATTTCTTGCCAGGGTGATAGGGGAGTGTCAGCCGCATGAAAGATGATAATTTTCAGAGCTATATCTTGACTACTTACGGCTCTATTCGATGTCAAAGATTAACGTATTTTTTCAAGTTTTCAAAATAGAGCAAACGGATGTGACGTCAGCTTCGTTATTTATCATTCGATTTCAATTGTTTTTGCTGTAGTCGATATTTCAGTCCTTTAGCTAAAACTTTGGCTAAGGATCGAACCCGGTATCCCTCGCTCCGAGTCCACCGCTCTACCTCTAAGCTAACCGGCCCCACATCGGTGTGATGATGCGAACACAATAATGTTGGACTGTTCATTCTAAAACTTCAGAAATTCTTTTTGCAACCGATAGTTTACACCTTGGGCTAAAGCTTAGTTACACATGAAATCAATGTTTGAGGCTCAAACCGTTGATGCAGCTCAAGCTGCTCTAGTTTCTAACTGGTATTGTGCTACGAGCAATCTTTATCTTCAAAATGGCCACCGAAACTAAGTGTGTTATGTACATCGCCACATCAAAGATTCGTTACACATTCTAGTATTTATGTGGCTGTACTGTAAATGATATTGTGATTGGAACGTGTGCGTCTGCTTGAAAATATATATATATACAACACATAACAAAACTGAAGGCTTTAGAGCCGCATGGCAGCCATTTTAAATAATTCATCTTTTAACGTCGACTTTAAATGTGGTGTTTTTAATTATTATTTATTAAGGATAAGAAATATTGGTATAATTATTTCAGTATATTTTAAAATGGCGGCCATATTATTTTTAGAATGGCCGCCATTTAAACTTGACACTCTAATATGTATTATACCTGTTTAATGCAGTGGTGATATTTTGTATGTTTCTGCTGCTTATACTCATATAATACAATGAACACAAACTTGAGATTATTGCTAGCTAGTTCTGTGGTATCAGACACCATTATCTTCAAAATGGCTGCTGGATATAAGTGTGTCACATACAGTGCCACTTCAAGGACTTACATCTATTACGTATTGTTGCATTACGTATTTACATGTATCGTTGTGGCTTATAGTTATGTTTCTCCAAATGATATCTTGGTCAGCACATGTGTTTTAAAATATGGCAAATCATCCATTTTATCCAATAAAGTGTATATTATGGTATTGTAGATTGCATTGCAAAGGTAAATACACATATTCTCCATTGCTTCATGAGAAAGAGTCTTCTGCAGCCTGTAAGAACTGGCATTGCGCTAGTAGACTGCAACTGGTCTCAACAGTTTGCTGTCCTTATGGAGTCCAACTTGGTCGCCAATGTTTAGCTCTTTTAATTTTAAAGCTACTATGCTTTTATCATAGCGTTTCTGGCTCTGATGATGTTGATGACTAGATCTGATCTTGTCACAAATCGAAACATGTATTGGAAATACCTGCTCACACGTGGTCAGCAAACTGGATAGAAGCCGCTGTCCCATCAATAACTGTGCAGGTGACCATTCCGTGCCGGTTATGGGAGTTTCGATATTCCAATTTACCAACATATAGGTCTTGTACATTCACCTTTTGTTTTTACGAAACTTTGTTTCACAATGATTAGTGTTCGCTCAGCTAACCCACTGGACCTTGGCTACGTAGAGTACGTGATATTAATGGTCATTTCAGATTTCATACTGTGTTACCACCTTTTCATTCTATGTGGAAATGTTTGTAGCAAACCTTGTCATGGGTGGCTGGTACATAGTGTGATATCAGAGTTTCTTTGGCATTTCAGTTTCTATCTTCAATTCAACATCTTCCTACCATTTTACCAGAACATAATATATTGCGCTCGTCTAAGACATGTCTGAATGCCCAGATGGCCATTGTGCACGGCTTGCATCTTTTTGGACTCAAGAGGAGTCAGATATATATGTGTTTAGATCATTTCAGTTTATCTCCGTAATCACACAACGCCACTTTTTTTGTCTGTGGACATTGAGTTTTGAAATTGAGTTATCCCTTTACACTCGTTTTTCTAGCAGAATCATTTGTGCATCTTACTCGGTCAAGATTGCAATTTCTTGCAACGCGTGATCACTGACAGGTAAGTTCGCGAATACTACATGTACCTATGAATTCATACCTTTAATAAAGTTAGATTATGTGTATGTTACTGACTCGTGGGATAGCGTATCAGTAACTAGTATGTTTTTGCCAGAAACGTGTTTCATTGTCAGGTCATATTGCTTCAGCAGCAGTAAAATATCATGTATTCTGTGACGTCATGTATAGAATATTTATGTAATGGATATGAGAGGCAATTGGTCTTACTCCACTTGAACAGTCAGTCCGCACACATACCGAAACCGTTTCCGGCCAAATAACATGCCCCATTATTCATGTTCAATCAGAGCATATTAGTTTTCTGCGATAATCAATGATTTGGAAGCATTATCCATTGGCTTGCCTTTGTGGCACACCATAATGTAGTGTCTCTGGCTTTGTCAAGTCATAATATGATCATTTCAACAAGTGAAATGCCATTTGGGCCATCAAGACACTGATCACTTTTATATTGACACAGGAGTTGTGATCTCTTAAGACCATATGGTAATCGTAAATAATGATAATGACCATGGAATTAATAATGATACTTCATTTTGAACGTGGCCATTTTACTACAGTTTCCTGCATACAATTCTGTATTATGTTTAGTGTATTCAACCTCTCCAACAGTGTTTTGGCAATCAATCAGTCATTTAATCACACAAATACTGCCTTTTCGACAGTTCTTCTACACTTTCCTGCATACAAGTTTGTATAGGGTATATATTTTATGCAAGCATCTCCTTTGACCGCATTTCGAATGTGATTGTGTCACCACTGCCGTTCAGGAACACTAACAAGATGGAGACTCTAATGCAGATGATGATGGAACTGCTTGAAAGCACTGTATCCATAATTAAGAAAATTCCTGCATACACACAGTGCCCATTTTGAAATATAACATATTTGTCATAAACAGGGACTATAATTTACTTTAGTCATATATAATTTACTTTCAATAATGAGTATAGTCAGGGAAAAAATCAGTTCAAATGGTTTGTTCATGATTATATCAGAATTATATGATTTTCACGGCAGCCATTTTGGCAGTTAGAATAAAATAGGAACAACTCGTGTTTTCTTTGATGATACAAAGAACGTTTGTTCCAAGAACGTTCCAAAAACAGTCAACTCAACCTAGCTATCAATACACTTTACAAAAGACAGTACGTAGTGAAGACATAAGAAATATTATTTACATAGAGGCCATTTTGAAAACAAAATGTCCGCCATACCAGTTATCAGAAAAAGTGGAACCAACCCCATTTTAAGTATGTAGATGACATAGCTGAAGAAAAAAAACACGTTCTATCTGCATTTATAAATGTAGATATGAATATTACAATATATTGTATACGATATCAGGGTGGCCATTTTTAGCTCGACACTAAAATGCCTGATTTACAGTGAAATCTCTCTAAAGCCGGACCTCCCAGGGTGTCCGATTTAGAGAAGTTTCACTGTAAATGCATTTGTCAAAAGTTTGAAGTGTGGAAGCAGCTGAATGAATTAAACATGATGCGAAGGTAACTGGAGAGCAGACTATGCTTTGCTGTATTTCGTGCGTATATTTCATGACCAAAGATGGACAAACAAGCACAATACAACAATAAGTCCTGGGGGCCGTTTCACTAAACTTCGTACGACTAAAATGTTCGTAAGTGCAAACTTATGATAGTCTGTAAATTTCACATTAACAATGTTTTCTTGTAAACAATTATTGGATTTACATTTATTGAGCATAGGCTGCATATATGCAAATGTAAATCCATCACGTGAAAGATTTCCAGAGGATCCTAAATTTGCACTTGCGAACATTTTAGTCGTAAGAAGTTTAGTGAAACGGCCCCCAGGTTATTGGCAAAGCCAATTTTGGTTGTTAACTATCACGGAATACAGCACACCTTCAGTACGATAGATTTTTCCTTCCGATAGTGATGTTATGTTATAGAAAACTTATCATATGGTGGTAAAATTGCAACATGAAGTAAAGATAATATATTCAGTGTAATTCATGAGAGGTGCCGCTGAGGTGCCGCTGTATGTTAGTAATGATGACCTAAATCACATTAAGTGTAAAACACTGAAATAAGAACCGCTCATCAACCACCTGTGGTATTACAACCCTTTATTAATTTTGTATTGTATATATATATGGTTAATGACGACCTGATATTGCAGAAATGTAAATGTGAGCTTCTTTGGACATATATACAGCCACCCGTGGTCAACGGCAAATTCATTGTGATCACACAGTGACGCAATCTTCACGACAAACATTTGTCATTGGTGGCCCGCTGGGCCATTGAAAACTTCGCAAACTGCTGGCCCGAACTATATTTCGCTGGCCTGAAAACAATGATATTCAACACTTGTTCAAGATTATTAAACGTCGCGAAAATAAAACATATGTATGCAAACAAATCTGCTGGCCCACAGGGCCAGCTAGCTTTTAATTTCTGGCCCGAAATCAAACTTTACTGGCCTGGGGCTATCGTGGTGTGGTTTATCGTAAGACTGGTGACGGCAGCTCTTCCGCTAGTGTTGGGACGGTCCAGGGTCCATATGGTGTACGAACGGGGTCAAAACTAAATGTACAGGTGCAGCTGTATTTTTACAGCTGCACCTGTATATTTACAAGTGCACCTGTATATTTTTATAGCTGCACCTGTAAGTTTAGTTTTGACTCCGTTCGTACACCATAGCCTGTGCGCTCGTGCGTCCGAACATGTTATTTTCAATAACTCCTGAACTCCTTCTCCAATTTAAACAATATTTGCCCAGGTCAATGTCACTGGGGACTTATGTTCACCTTGTTTGTAAGGCAAATGCGTTTAAGTTTTTATTGTTTTCTCAGTTACTCCTTAACTCCTTCACCAATTTAAATAATATTTGCCCACAATGTCTGTCTAGAGATGGTGCTTTGTTTCGCATATGACCCACGCCCGAACACCCAATGTCAAGGTCACAGGGGACTTATGTTCACCTTGTTTGTAAGGCAAATGTGTTTAAGTTTTTAATATTTTCTCAACTTCTTCACAATTTTCAATAATATTTTCCCACAATGTCACTCTAGGGATTAGCTTCGTAATAACTATGCCCTTTTAGTATAAAGGCTACAGATGGGATTCTATGAACACACTTTATTGTTACTATATACATGTACGTACATCACTCCAATGTATATGCGCCTAAAAAATATACAAAATATAAGTAAAATAAACAAATTAGTGGTGATTTAGAAGGAACTATTTTGCGAGGTGAAACCTAGTTCGGGCACTGACCAATATGAACCCACGAGACGTCGATATGGAAAACTATTGACGACCTGTGTTCTATTGTGTTTCAATGGGAAACGAAAGTATGTATATAATAAATACTGACTACAAACCCATGGTAGAATGTTAGATCAAAACCTGGTTTGTAGCACATTATTTGGTGAACATGACGAAATAGATGCCAATAGAAGACTGTACTTCTGATGAGCAATATATTGTTGATGACATACGATTTATTGTGTCCGTCTAAACACATACAATATGCAAGTTCTTTAGACTCACATCCATTAACCAATTCGAAAGCACTCCCAACTTGCATGTTTATGAACTTTGTATTAAAGTGGTCAAAGGGTGTGCGTCATATTCGCCCATGCACATCGTCCCACCATCCACTCTCCCACCCTGACCACCTCATTCACACAGTGCAACCGATTTGCTATCCCCCTGGTACACGTATAATGGTCGTTTTTCAGAATGGTCCTTATCCAAACTTCACGAGGTGAGATATGGGTTAATAGAAAATCCGTACATCTTATACTGCATACTACTGAGGCGTGTTATTGATTTTGGAATGACAAAGATTTGTTTTAAACTTGATGAAAGTTGCGGAAATATATTGAGGATGTATTTAATTTTTAGTAAATTTCGGACAGCCGGCTTGCGAAACGGTCCGTCAGATATCGCGGCGCTATTTTTTCTTGTGGCGCGTATGTATACATCTTGTATCTAGGTCATTGTTAACTACTCGTTTTATGCTATTTTACATTTCACATGTATTAGAATGTATATCTTTGGTACATAATTAATTGAAGAAAAACCAATGGAACCTCAGATTTAGCTGTTCATTTTCCACAAATAAAACGGAATATTTTGGTCGCGCATTAATGGTGTGTAAACCCGAATCACACCTGTCTGGCACCTGTCTGGATTTTTTTCATTCACAACTACGGCATGTACAAATTTGCATGAAACAACACTATAACCACAGGTGTTTGAAGAGTGAATCCGGATATGGAATTACCACCCTTATCGCATCGCCGTATTTCGCCGATATTGATTTCGAAAATCAGACATATTTTCCTTAAATGATGTCGAAAATTGATAAAAATATACTGTTACCACTCATTTGAACCGTGTTGTCTAGATGGTTCACTCATTTGAATAGTCGCGTAGGCATGTTTCGAATGAGTGGTAATAGCGTACACTTTCACTTACAATAATTGAGCCCGGATATGGAATTACCACCCTTATCGCATCGCCGTATTTTGCCGATATTGATTTCGAAAATCAGTCCTATTTTCCTTAAATGATGTCGAAAATTGATAACAAATTTAGAGCTCATGCGGATGTGTATGTAATGCATAAAAAACAAATACTAAGCCTTACTGGATTCTTCCTGTTTCTATACAGCTCCTTCCCCTCTCCACATACAAAATATGTCGAGTGTTATACAGTTTCACATAAGACCATTCACTACAATTACTCTATTTTAAATATTTAAAGGAGAATATACTAAAACACTGTTTACCACCCATATCAATTGGGCTCGCAGCTCAGTACTTTCAGTACTTTGATTCTTCCTATATAAACTTACATTTCTTATATGTCAGTGAATAACAAAACACTCATAATGATTCAACTTATCTCATCGAAATAACAATATATACTGAATAGTACGTATTATGAAATATGACACCTTATCAATTGCAGAAGTTCTTTAAATAACATGCACATATTCTTATCTCCGTAACGAAATGGAACATATTTTTTATTTTCTACATTGTATGCTACATAATGGCGTTATGGACATTACATGTATTTTCTAACAATCACAATTTAAGAACTCGGAGATATGTCTTCAATTTCATTTGAAATAATTCCCTCATTAAATATATAAACTTATACAAGAGAACACAGTGTTTTATAAAACAAATGGGTTTCTGAAAAAGCTTGTATATATAGGCATTTGTTTCCATAGCCTTGTAAGCAACGTGTATGTATACCTTAAAAGTGTCCCTATACATTGCATGTGGTGTCCGCTACACGAAAAACACAATGAGTTTGTGTATTTTAGTATCTTGCTATAGGTAATCATGGTTCATACATCACAATGTGTGCTATCAATCCTCCATAACGGTCGGTCACATAATACATTTCAAATTGTTGATACTTTGAAATGCTAGAAGTGGTCTGGGCAAAATTTTACAAAACAATACAGAAAGGGTTAATCGTCCGAAAATCAGTAAATTAAGATGATTACTGAAACTTTATTTTCAAATATTTTTTTTGGGTAATGGTAAGGGTTTTTTTGTTGAGAATGGCTGCAATGCGTTTAAGTTGTTAATGTTTTCTCAATAACTCCTTAACACTTTCACCAATTTCAATAATATTTGCCCACACTGTCTGTCTAGGGATTAGCTTCGTAATAACGATGCCCTTTTATTAGCAAGGCTGCAGGTGGGGGCATCCGTATTCCATGAACATTTTTTCTAGTTTCCTTCATTATTTATATACTGCTAATTCCCTTCGCGGAGATTTTTAGCAGGCTGTGCGTCAAGAGCAAGTAAGTAGATACATGGTAGAAAATGTGTGATAGAGGGTATGACAACGATAAAAGTAGGTTAAAGAAATCCATGGTGTCTTAAGGCACTATATATATACGCAGTTCCTGACAGTGCCCTGCGACGACATAGCTGAACAGGTAAAACAATGAGAGCGAATTGACCAATTGGAAAATCGCAATGAGAGTGAATTGCTCAAAATGAGAACGAATTGATTTGAGAGAGAAATGACACGAGAGCGAATTGATCAGATACCGACTTGGGCACGTTTTGACCAGCAGCCGCCACGTTCGTCTTTTTCTGTGTTATAAATGGCAAACGATGTAGTAACATATCTGGGTATACACTGTTCTGAAAGACAATAAATATGAATACGGTCACAACTAATATAATTACATTTCACACAATCATGTTAACCAGAATCTATATACATTAGTTACAATTATATTAATACTCCATATGTATAAGGAATCACACATATATATATATATATATATATATATATATATATATATATATATATATATATATATATATATATATATATATATTTACGTATCTCCCAAATTATACACATAGTTATACCATTAAACGTATACGCTATACAGATATATATATAATCATTTAGTAATTAGTAATATACTGATATATAGTGACTCGCGGTGGTATACATCAGGCTATTTTCATTTGAAAATGAGGCATGATATTTATACTAATTAAATGCGTCACCTGAAAAAAGTATGATCATTGAACATCAACAAAATAACTGAAATAAAGAGAATAAATTGTAAAGTCCGTTAACATGTGTAAATTTACGTCTGATATAAACTGTATAATAATGCCAATCAATACGTGGGGTAATGGTGAATGAATATTCTTTTTTTTTTGCCAGAAAATGTCATATAGATCTACGGATTATATACGACTAGAATTTGCATGATAACCTGACATTTTGTGCGTACTGAGTGGGCATGTATCTTCAAGTATGTCTATGAATTGACTATGGGTAAGAATTTACCAAACTGGGTACGACTTGCTATATAATAGGTACGAATGGACCAAAGAATGGGTACGAAAATGATTTCAAACTCGGTACGAAATCGCATGGGTACGAAATGGTATGGGTACGAAAATGATTTCAAACTCGGTACGAAATCGCATGGGTACGAAATGGTAAGGGTACGAATTGACAAGGTACCCTTTTTTCTTATCTACTCTCCGACACAAACATTTAACACATTACTGCTATTTTGTAACTATGAATTTAATTCTATACATAACATTTACTTTTATATTTATTTCCATTTATGAATGAAAAATAATTAGAAGACTATATTATATTTTGACATTAACAGGGATTTTACGTTAGTTAGAGACTATTCTGACATCATACTGCCAACTTGGAAATTTGTCACTGTTGTTCTGAAACAATATATAAAGATAATGTCAACTTCACTGACATCAGGCGAAAGCCCTAAGGGAAATGGTATATATTTCATGTAACACATATTGCAAACGTTAGTTAGATCAGTTTGGAAAGTCTTTATTGAATGACAGCTCGCGAACTGATTGATGAAAAGTCAACATATTGAAGGGACACAACTCTTATCAAATATTTGGGCCATATATAATTTCCATATTTAATAAGAAATAGACACGTGGAGCGCGTGGTCGAGCCTCACCGGATGCGTGCGTTGTGATGTCCTTGAGCAAGACACTTTATCCACACTGCTCAATCCCTTCAGTCCACCCAGCTGTAAATGGGTACCGGCTAAATACCGGGAACATCGATTGTATTTGATTGTATGTACATGTACTTATGAATAAAAATATGATCCACTGTATTGACGGTATACCAGTATACTGGCAAAAGCAAAAACAAAAAAAGACACTACATATAAGCAATTGATAACTTTACCATGGTAGCCCAGTTTTTCTAAGCTTCTGGCTGTTTGTAGTTCTTTCTCCAAGCAAATGAAATAGCTGCACTGACTCCCTAGTCCTACTGTCTGTTCCGCGTCTAGCTTAGACAATCTCAGCTCTACGGATGTGTTTTACTTTTATATTTTCTGTATCAGTGAGAGCCGAGACCGCATTAATATAAACATTGGTCACAATAACAGCCCAATCTGTCCTGGCATTTTGCAACACGGTTCACATTCATGTTAAACACACTCGTAGGCGAATAATAGCCCGATACACCCAGTTTTCGTCCACCCTACAATGTATTTGCAATTGTTATATTTTCATGGTGGGGTAAGACACATACAGTGCATGTTTTATTTTGTGTGCGCGACCCACCCATCTCTGCGATCGTCCTCAGCGCGGACATGTCACTGTGATTCGCGGTGACGATTAGTCGCGGTGATCGGCACCGCAATCGTTGAAAATAGCCACCATGACTGAAACCAGCGAGGCCCTAAGGGTGATTCGCGGTGTTTCGCAGTGACGGTCACCGTGTATCACGGTGACGTCTGCATGAATTACAGGTAAATATGCAGGCAAGGTTTTCGTACCAATGTACGGTATTACATGTTATTTTTCACGTCACCTTTGGTATCGTATATGTATATAAAATACATACAGCTACAGGCATAACGAAAGCGGTGATTCCGCGCTGTTCCTCGGCAAAATAATCTGCGGCGTTTTACGACAGAATGACTCGGCAAAATGCAACGAATCACTGTGTTAATACTTTGTACATGGCTTCATTGAATGGTCAACATTACCGATTTCCATCACATTACACGCTGGAGTTCAGCCGAATAAACTTAGAAACCATAATTCAAAACGATAAAGTTTGTTTATTTGCAGAGAAAGAAGGTAAATTTTACGCCTCAAAATATTTTTATTTCCCGTTAGTAACCTTAAAATTATTTTCTATGTCACGAAAGAACGATAATTAGGTTGTTTTTTTCGCCGACGTGTGTTCATCATCTAAGGGATGCTAATTTTCGTTTCTTCGCAGATGCAGTGTAGAAACGAATTCCGTTTCTTCTTGTCTACGGCTCCAAGATGAACAGCACTTGGAAGTTACTGTGTAAAAAAATATGTATACTACAGTATTATTATCACATTTTGCAATCAATGGTTATTGATTTATTTTATGTAAATTAACGTTTTTGTATCATTGCGTCGACAGGCCAAGAAACCTAACTTTAGAGAAATAAATGCACGTTCCTTCACAGGGTGGACATGAAATCTAAGGTTCTTAATTATCATTTCTACGTGGCATATAATGAAGGAAAAGGTGAAATTGAATGGGTTTAACGTCCCAGTCGACAGCAACAGCTAAGGTCATATAGAGACGGGACCACAGTTTGAAGTCTCACCCGACAGACCAGTGGGATGGAAATACTATGAAGGTATGTTTGAACCCACAACCTCCAGATTGGAAGTCAGGTGTTCTAAACCCTAGGCCACAACCCATTCCTTATAAACGAAGGAAAGAAATGCCCCTAATGAGCGACCATACGTACTTACAATAAACTGAAATGGCCTACGTGACAATTGACATTTACGCTCCAACAAAGATTTTCACGGTGTGTAATCGATGTATTTCCTCGCCACCATATGAAACCCGACTCGAGAAAGACAAATTAAGTTGTTCATTTCTGAATTTGTCAATTGTTTGCGCTGTCTAAGAAATCAAACAAATGTGACAACAATGTTTTTTTTACAAAACATTAGAATCGTCTATGGAGACGTTTCTCATGTGTTGCCAAACATGTTTTATTACGACATCGGACAAATGTGAAAAGAACACCTGAATACATTGGTATTTCTTTACAAAAACATATTTTGACAAAATATGAGAATTGTCTTAGGAGACGATTCTCATGTGCTGCCAAATCTTGCTTTTATCAAGAAATCAAACAAATGTGAAAATGCACAAGCTAATGCGTAATTATTAATTCATCTGCGATGACGTGAGCGACTACATAGCGTGGTTTTGGTATGCTTGTTTCCGCCGAATTCTAAAGGTCAGTCACACTTTGCACGTGAAACTGGATTACCGACTGATGATTGTAAACACCATCAGGTGTGCAGCTAGACCGAAAATGAGATGTCGCAAATGTGCTAGTTGGGGATGGGTGGGTATGGCGGTATATTTTTGTTTATGTTACAATCTCACGTTTTTGCGATCTCGATCTCGCCTTCCGCTTTTGGAAATACGATTTGCCCATGCATGTGTAGCATGCGTGTTGGATTTGCGTTCTACGTACGTACATGCATATAAAGCATGCTAGTTCGAATTGCGTTCTACGAACGTACGTACGTACATGTAATGTATGCGCAAAACTCCATTTCAACACACACATAATCACACAAACGTATTTCCAAAAGCATGAAGGCGACATCGTGAAATGGTCGAGGCGACATCGCGGTCGCGAAAACGCGAGAATGAATACAATAGAATCTCACGTTTTCTCCTCGCGATTTGGTCTCGCGTTTTCGCGATCTTGTGTATAGGTCGACGATGCGATGCAGTAACCAATAACACGTATCAAAATAGTTTTTTTGCTCAATAAACGTGTATTGGCAGCACATTAGAATCGCCTCCTAAGACGGTTATCATGTTTTGTCAAATTATGTTTTTGTTGTCGAGAAATATAGATGTTTGTCCACATTTGTTATATTTCTTAATAAAAACATTTTTGCAGCCCATGAGAATCGTCTCCTAAGACAATGTTTACGTGTTCTATTAGGGACATATGACAACCTCACGTTTTCGAGCTTTCAAGACGAAAACGTGAAGTTCTATCGTATTCATCTCGCGTTTTGCAAACTCGCTGCACATGCATGAGCAAAACTAATCCAAATTTTCTTTCTGTAACTCAGTGATAGTCGCCCCAAGTTACACACAGAAAATTTGGGTTATAACAAAACTTATTTTCAAAAGCGGAAGGCGAGATCGCGAAACCGCGAGGTGATTCTCATTATTTTAGGAAATGATGTGTTTTGAGTATGCACCATCGCAATTAGACCGACAGTGTTCAATCTCCAGAAATAATCACAGGTAAGCCGCTAAATGATAAAGACGGGATTATTTCACCTTTATTCGCAATTCAATCAATCAACCAAGTTAAGAATATATATACAATTTGACAAACACTGATGTCATCGTGTCTAAGCAGTTAACACCATAACTCGTGTAAATATAGAATAGTGACATCGTATTGTATTCAACTCTTGCTACATCAAAACGCGAATGCACACGTACACATACACACGCATGCGCACACTTAATTCATGGTTTCTCATACAAACAAAAATGTTTTATTTTGCAAAAGTACTGTACACATGTACATGCAGTTATACAGGTAGATACGCAATCGCTGTGATCCCCCGTGAACGACCACGGCGAATCACCGTGATAATGTTAGGGCAGTGCACTTTAAATACGTTCTGTCCGCAGTGGCACAGTGACAAAAGACCACACAAAAAAATGTGTACTGTATATTGTAAATTTCAATACAGTAACATTTCTGTGTAATAATACTGAAAATAAAAATGTGTTACCTTTAAAATGTTGTAGTAAATAAAAAAATTCTTGCATGACCCACTTCCTGCTTCTCGTCATAATACACAACCACTTTTCGTCCACTGCTTATGACATCTACACAACTTATTTACAATGCTGTATATCCCGTTTAATACACTAATTACTGCCAGGGTTGTAATCATGTCACCAATGCTGGTAGTACACAGAAACGTGTCACCATGCTTGATGATTTGTCAATTCGTCGGGGTCGTAACGATTGTATGGCCTTGTAGATGTTGGCACATTTTGCTGAAAGAGAATAACTATCATTTAGACAAAATAAAAACAAAAATGTTTTATATTTATTTTTATTACTCTTTTCTAACTGTATACAAAGATACTCGTACAGCCAATCAGCATTGAAAGTACAAACAAAAATCACTACAATAACAACAGTGGCTATACTTTTTCTATTTTTTTGCTCACAGTATACGTTTGGAAACCTTCCAGCAGGTGCGCATGCCCCGGAAAATCAACACTTTGGCAGACGGTAAAAGAAAAAATGTGTTCACTGGTATTTTTTGTGGTTAAAACTGTATTTTATGAATAAAACGTATAGGGGAGGCCGACTTTACAAGATTTTGTGGGATTTTTGTACAACGGTGGCGAATGCGAGTTCGGCACCTTGAATAGTGGTACAATCACCACACCCCGGCGCATTTGAATTGTTTTGTACATTGTTTAGAAAACCAACAATAATCGACCATCCACGACACGCTAGACACACCTGTGGTAGGGAGGGGAATCAACATGCGTACGGGTGCAAGGTTTTGGATATGTGAACAGCAAAAGTAGGTTGTCCGATTAGCGCAATCGGTAACGAGCGCGCTTCTCACCAGTGCGACCCCAGGTTCGATCATCGGTAGGGGAAGTATGTGAGATGGTATGGTGGTCACCAGATCGGACAAGTTGGTTTCTTCCGGGTATTCCGGTTTTCTCCCACATTAATGACCACCCTTACGCCTTCATCTGTGCCAACAAAAGCATTTGTATAAGTGCTCTCGCACTTGTTTGTGATCGTTGTAAAATACATCAAGTTTATACTGTAACCCTTACACCGCTATCTTATTTTTTTGTCGTCTGCTGTTTATTTTCTATTTTCCATTTTTATCATCAAAACATGCTTTGACATCACTTTAGAATAATTTACAACATGCTTTGACAGCACTTCAGAATCATTTCCATTGGTTTCCATTGGAAATGATTCTGAAGTGCTGTCATGTCAAACCATGTTTTTTATTGAGAAATAAGGCAAGATATAAAAGCAACAGCAAACGACAATTGTTGGGTATGAAAGGTGTTCGAGCCAATTCCCACCTTTAAATATGAGCCGAATCGAAACAATTTTTGTGTGTAGCGGTCTAAGGGTTAAAAGCAGTTGATTTCACCTCGACTCGGATTTGAAAAAAAAGAAGATTTATGTGATAAAGCTGACAGCACTGTTTCAAAACTATCAAAGTGTGTGGGGAACTGGCTGTAATATCAGGATGCTGTCTTTCAGTGCTGATTGTATTCCCCCAATACAATTGTATCCCCATACGTATATGTGGCTGTCATTGCAGCAATTGGGTTTATGGGTTTTTCGACTAGTGTAAATGCAGATCAACGTGTGTATCCCCACAATATGATCAGGATCTACACTGCTCGCCATTCCATCAATGGAACACCCATCATGTATAAATTGTTTCACTCTACAGGTGTATGCTATCAGAGCTCCAGTTAAGGTGCGTAATTTGACCAACTTTGGGTGAAATTTTGTTATTTCTTCATCAAAAATGGCAAGTTGGGAGTCCTTTAGAATCGTCTCATTGAGACGATTCTAAAGCACTCCCAACTTGCCATTTTTGATGGAGAAATAAGAAATTTACCTCCAAATTACGCACCTTAACTGGAGCTCTGTGCTATTTGATCACGAGCTATTACTGGTCATAAATCCCATAAGCCTCACTTCTCGCAGCCACATGTGACATTTCGGTTAAATGGACGTAAAAGCCCGATCAATCAAACTATTATTTCAGATCTGTATCCGGAGCTGAGTTCGCCAATGTACGACAATGCGGGCGTGTTGGGTGAGCCCACAGGTACCACAGTTATGGTGTCGGAGGAGCAGAAGATAGAATGGCATGATGAGCTGGAAAAGGTGCAAAAAACTATTTTTTTTCTTTCAGCTGAGAAAAGAAAAATGCTTTAAATTTATGCATTTTCTTATCCTTTTATCAGGGCTCCAGATAAGGAAGTAGTAATTGAGTATTGTCACTCCATCATTTCTTAAGCAATTGGGTATTTCAAAATTTGAATTGTGTAAATTAAAATGACACTGCTGTTTACACATCAACAGACAGCAATTATTGAATAGTTTGCTTCAAAATGAAGACAAGTCTTGGCATTTCATTAGAATTGTCTCCTTGGAGACAATTCTAATGAAATACCAAGATGTATTTTCTTAGAAAATAAGAAAAATATGCTATATTTGTGGTCTGTTTATTGTTTGCTGCAACATGATAAAGGTACCACAAAATTGTAGTTGATTTTTGATACTCACTACGTCTGATTTCAATTGGGTTTTTGGCAATTTTAATTGGGTATTTAAGCAAATATGCAGCTTATCTGGAGCTCTGCAAACCCATTCACTTTTCACTTCAAGCCTTGTCTGTTGCTTGGTGATCACAAGATTACATAAGGTCTACCTGAATTCAAAAGCAACTATGGCAACTAAAACAACAAGATACTAGATGTACTGCAATAACCCTAAATATACGGACAACATTTGCTTTGGGGGTTTCCGAAAACAAATTGTATTCAAATACATTGTTATTGCGATACACAAGTAAAACCATTCTAACCGTAAATATTAACCCTTAGACCGCTACTCACAACAATTGTCGTCTGCTGTTGCTTTTATATCTTGCCTTATTTCTCAATAAAAGCATGTTTTGACAGCACTTCAGAATCATTTCCAATGGAAATGATTCTGAAGTGCTGTCAAAGCATGTTTTAAACTATTCTAAAGTGCTGTCAAAGCATGTTTTTGATGATAAAAATGGAAAATAGAAAATAAACAGCAGACGACAAAAAAAAAAGGCGGTCTAAGGGTTAAAGTGTGTTTCCCAGAATAAAGTGTGTCCGAATAATTTGGGTTATTACGGTACAAGCCTTGCATGTAGAGTCCTGCGGACCAGGGGCCCGTTTCACTAAACTTCTTACGCTACAAACTTTCTTACGTCTACGATACTTTTCGTACGAATTTCTTGCGAACTTCTTACATGCGTTTCACTAACATGTGCGTACAAAATTTCTTAAGTTACGAACTTCTTAAGAATTCTTCAGTATTGGAAATCCATCAAGCCCTTTGAATGTAAACATCCGGTCCGACTTTGACAACCAGACGACAGCTGTTAAATCAACTGCCTTAGTCCAGCAAGTTGAAAACCAGGAAAGTGAATTGGACTGACACTGAGTGTCCCATCCACAGCGCCACGGGTGTTCGGAATCATGGCCACACAATAAAAGGCATTTTTTACAGTTGGCCAGGTCTTATTCCTCGGTTGGAAAACTGATGTTGTCCAGTCGATTATTGATGGCTGAGACAACATCATTAATGCACCGAGAAACCGAACTCCTAGAGACACCGTGGATGTCGCCAGCCTCGGAGTAGAACTCGCCCTTCGCTAGGCAGCGCAGGGTAACCAATGTCTGCAAAGTTTCAAGTGCTCGAGTCTTTGATGATCTCAAATGTGATTTTTATTTGCTTTAGTTTGTACTGTATACTATGCGGGTCATGGAGTTGCCGTATTGGCCATCTTAGTAAATGCAATACATCTGGTGGCGTTTTACACATACCACAAATAATTTGACATACCCATAAATACAAGTTTGTGCAACGTCCTATTGGTTGTTTTCATCACACTTATATACAAAGTCTGATTTCCTATTACATTTAGGGGAAGGGGCCAAGTGGCTTTGGTTTGGTATGGACCTGGAACCAGATCGGGTTCTAATTTCAGGGCTGAATATAGATTTGTTTCGATGTAAATATTCCGTTCTGATTTTGGGACCCCCCCCCCCACCCCCCGAAATGCAGCAGGTTGAATACGGGATCGAACCAGTTGGCCAGGCCTTATATGACCTTAACCTGTTGTATAGCTTTCTGGCATAATATTTATAGCACGATGTTGTCATATCTGTCTATAATGTATTGCACCACATTGTAATACTTTCTCTGTCATATTATTTGCTGTATGTGTCAAACGGTCGAAGTGATGA
Organism: Conchocele bisecta; assembly: GCA_029237695.1. NCBI lineage: Eukaryota > Metazoa > Mollusca > Bivalvia > Lucinida > Thyasiridae > Conchocele > Conchocele bisecta. The sequence goes on from CM055266.1 coordinate 68,453,956, forward strand.
AACTGTAAGATGGCTGTACATACAAAGATGGCGGAGATGGCAACTCGATGTACCATATAGTATACAGTAATGAAAAAAAAATGATATGACAACACATTACATACATATTACTTTTGAAAATATTTCATTCGTGTTTTCATCCATTTCACCCCTACACCACACTGCAATTATAGTGAATCACTCCTCCTTAAACCACATTATATCAGGCTGCATTTGCTGGCTAACTGATCGGAAGGTTAAATTATAGTGAGTAACTACTCCATAAGCCACGTTATATAAGGCTGCATATGCTGGCCTAACTGATCAGCAGGTACAAGTATAGCGAGTCACTATTATATAAGCCACGTTATATCAGGCTGCATTTGCTGCACTAACTGATCAACAGCTACAAGTATAGTGAGTCACTACTCTATAAGCCACGTTATATCTGGGTTGCATTTGCTGGCTAACTGATAAGCAGCTAAAGCTAGATAATCCGGTCTGTCTACGCATTAGGGCCCCTATAAGTGATTTGAGAAACTTACAAAAACTTCCAAAAAAAAACAACAAAAAAACAGACAAATGGACACACTAACACTTAAAAACAAAATAAACAGACGAACGGACGTACGATCAGTAGTGAGGGTAATGTATTACTAAGTAATGCCAAAAATAAAAGGACAGACATACAGACGGAAGTATAGGGTGAAACCTATAGGGCGAAATATGCACGGACTATTTTATGGCGATGTTATTCATGAAATACATGTATGGCGGCCGTGACACTTGCGCTAAAAAATCTTCGTACGACAGCCCAATACCTATCGCAGACTTACGAGGAAAGTTACGAACTTCGCAAGAAAGTTCGCAGGAAATTGACGTTAGTGAAACGGTAAAATGCGCCTAAGAAGTTTGTACGATAATTTCTTATCGTAAGAAGTTTAGTGAAACGGGCCCCAGCTGCTCCAAAAGTTTTAGTATCAACCCCTGAAACAGATTTGTTTTTTCTTCTAACAACTGTAAGGTGACTGCTGTGACTAGTGAACACCTGTAGCCCAAGATCAGACTTCATTGATGCACAGATTGATCTGGGGTTATCCTCTTCTCGCACGTAATAACAGGACCCTTTTCTCAGTTTATGTAGGACATAAATTTCCTTTATGACCGTTTTCTCTAAATATCCTAGCTGTTGTGTTCCATGGTCACAGTGTGTTGATTGGTTGTAGGCAATTACCTGTCTATAAACCCAGCACAAAAATATTTACACAATTCCCTAACATTTGATTGGCCTGTAGCAAGTCTGCCCAAAATTTATATCCCAGTAAACTCCCACGTCGAACTACTTTCCGTAACCGTGAGGCGCAGTTAAAATAATTCTTAAGAAAACGGAAAATAAACACATTTTCTTGATGAATTTATTTCAAATGCTGGAATTATAAGGAATGAAATGGCCTTTTTGTTGAATTTATCGGGGATATAAACTTGGAAAAGTCGCGGGAATACTGGACGAGGCCTTCCGGCGTTCGTCCAGTATTCCCGCGACTTTTCCAAGTTTATACCCCGATAAATTCCACAAAAAGGCCATTCATTCCTATAGTAATATTGTATACCTTCTTCTCCTACCCTTCCGCCCCTCATTCTTTCCTAAACTCATCCATGTTAATTTTCAGACTTTCATCTATCGGAAATGGGGTCATTTTCTTAAATCAGAAAAACTTGACAACAACTAAATCATTGTGACGGTTCTGAAAGAATTTAGTAAATTCCCATACATGTACATGCATCATGCAGCAATTTCTTCCACTATAAAAGTGGTTATAAAATGCACCTTTGCACTTTCGGACACTTATTTTCAAAAATTGTATCAAAATCACATTTATTTTCGGCATTCTGACCATACTTTGCAGCTTAATCATATTAATTTTCCCACTATTGGTGCGGAAATTATATAAAATTATGAATTTTCTTTCTGCTTTTTTGTCAACAATTGCATTTCTAAAAAAGTTGAAGACCCAGGCCCTATCACGTCATGTGGATGTGATACTGACAATACATAGGGAAGAAATCAAACTACAGATTTGTTGATGGTTCCCAAACCAAAACATATGGGAAATGAAATGAAAACTATTTGTTTGTACAACGATATGCATGGAAACAAATAACGTTTGGTTGTTTCTGTATGCGAAAACGATATTTTCGTTTAAATACCGGCTTCCGACAATTTAAACGCCTGTCATTTCTGTCAACGCATGTGTCGTTTCCTTCAACGCATATCATGCTGTTTACACATTGTTCTTGTTTTAACGGGAAGTATTGTGTATTCACCTTGTACGGGCGGGCCACTTGTCCACTTTACATATCGTAACCAAATTTGGTATACATGTGTATCACGGCAAGACGAAGAAGCCTATTGCTTTACAAAAAATTCTGTTCACTTATCTCCCCTTGGCGGCCATGTTTTATTTTCGCACTCTGTATCCTTATCGACGCAATAACTCAAGTTCTACTCACCGATCGAAACCAAATTCGGTATACATGTTTATCACGGCAAGATGAAGAAGCCTATTCGTGTTCGAACATTTCGGATGACTTACTCCCCTTGGTGGCTATTTTTAATTTCCGGACTCTGTATCCTTGTCCACGCAATAACTAAAGTTCTACTTGACAGATCGTAACCAAATTTGGTATACATGTTTATCAAGGCAATATGAAGGACCCTTTGTTGACTGGCCTTACCTTGACGGGTGTATATTGTGACCTTTGGCACTCTTGTTTTAATTAGAAAACAATGTTTTCATTCGTTTAAGCATGTCATGTTTAAACCAACAAAAACATTGTTTCCTAATTAAAACAATGTGTGAACGATAGGCAATCGTTCGTTTGTGGAACCAGGACCAAAGTTGGACTGTTGGGGTAGGGACATTCTTATGTTGTCACATATTGACAGGTGGAGGGAGAGATAGCCACACTGAGACAGGTTTTGGGTTCAAAGATTCGATACTCCGCGGAGCTGAAGCGTAAACTGGGAATAACACCTCTGCAGGAACTGAAACAAGACTTCCAGCTGGGGGTGAAATCTATCAAAGATTCTACCACGTATGTCCATTTATAGAGTTAGTTATTATAGTGTTTAATGTAATTTTGAAACTTGTGGCGTATATCAAAAAAATGATAGGTCCGAAAAATATGATTTCCAACCTATCATTTTAGTGAGTCTATAGCTAGTTGTGGAAATTGTACTGAGATGCAACATGTTGCGCAGGTCATACCGGATGAATCAAACAAATAATTTTCTGCAAAGGAAATAGTTCCAACACAATTACAAATTTGCAGGGACGTACATCCAAACGTCCAAACTTCTTCACATTGATGGATATCTACCAGTGTAATTCGGCTGACCTTGACGACCTTCACCTTGGTGTAAATAGTTTTGGACATACGTCCAAATGTTGAATATCTCCTGAGGGCTATTCCAGAAAAAAAGAAATGGGGGGGTTTGACGGAGGACGATATACTTTTCTGTAGGTGGCGGGGTCAAGCAAAAATGTGTTTACATGGGCCATGGGGTTTGAACGAAATATTTTTCTGTTGGTCATTGGGTACCCGGAATATATTTTTACACAGGTAGTGTGTGTTACCGATTTTTTTAATATGCTGTGGGTGTGGGTATATGACTATCTTTTTCTGTGGGTGATGGGTGCAAAAAGATAATTGTTTCTATGTAGAACAGAACAGGGCCTACTATTTCCATGTGACGTCACACACCCGCCATTTTGTGAATAACTAATGAGGACGTGTCTCAATCGCGGTTGGTTGTAAGTATTGTAAGGGAAGTAACTCCAAATTACGGACAAGTCGGACCCCGGCCATGTCGGACCAAGGTCATGTCGGACCAAGGTCATGTCGGACCAGACCTTTGGCATGAGTTATGTCGGACATTTTTACGGAAATCATGAAATGCGGTCGGGATGCCGATACACAGTGACATTGACGGAACGGTCTATGGTGGATCAATTTATTTCGGATAGTAAGGGCTATTCACTTTTTAATTGACCCCCCCCCCCCCCCCCCCCACCCACCCACAGAATTCCCGAATTGAATGTCTCATCCCCACAACCAACAGCACTGATATGTAGCTGTTCCCCACTACCAACAAAACTTAATTTATGTAAAAAAAACCTACCACCAGTACTGAATTATGTACCATGTCGTTATGCACCGGCGCATCCAGAAATGCGCGGTTTACAGACAACACGATTATTATTTAGATATGATAACTATCGTATTCCCAATCTAAATTTACTGTAACTGTACATGTAAATACGGTCATAAGCATCCATTGCCAACAGATCAGTGAATGGAAAGTGTCATTATTACCTTAATAGAAGTAATTAGAAATCGTATCGGTCCCGTTAGTATTTGTTAATTTAAATGATCGGCCTCCGTTTCGCCCTTCGACCAACTCGTCCCATCAGCCACTCAAAATAATATGACAGCCGTCACAGGTTACGACAGACCCGGGTGCAGCATATTCGAAACACATTTATCAACAATAACAAAAATAAAAATTGTTTTCTAAAATAATGAGAATCGTCTCGCGTTTTCGCGATCTCGCCTTCAGCTTTTGAAAATAAGTTTTGCTCTAACCCAAATTGTCTGTGTAACTTGGGGCGACTATCACTGCGTTACAGACAGAACATTCGGATTAGTTTTGCTCATGCATGTAGCACGCAATTCCAACACGCATGAAAGATCGCAAAGCAAAAACACGAGATAGCGCGGCAAGGTTGCAAAACGCGATATTGAATATGATAGAATTTCGCGTTTTCGTCCCCAAAGCTCGAAAACGCGAGCTATAGGACACGTAAACATTGTCTTAGGAAACGATTCTCATGTGCTGCAAAAACATGTTTTTATTAATAAATATAACAAATGTGGACACACACATCTATATTTCTTGACAACAAAAACATAATTGGACAAAACATGATAATCGTCTTAGGAGACGATTCTAATGTACTGCCAATACACGTTTATTGAGCAAAACAACAACATATTTTGATATATGTGGTTACTGCACCGCATCGTCGACATATATATACACAAGATCGCGAAGAGCGAGACCAAATCGCAAGGCGAAAAAGTGAGATTCTATTTTATTAATTCTCGCGTTTTCGCCTCGGCCTTTTCATGATGTCGCCTTCCGCTTTTGGAAATACGTTTGTTCATGTCATTATGTGTGTGTAGAGTTGATATTGAGTTTTGCGCATGCATTACATGCACGTACGAACGTGGAATGCACTTCGAACTAACATGCTTTATATGCATGTACGTACGTAGAACGCAAGTCCAACACGCATGCTGTCTACACATACATGGGCAAATCGTATTTACAAAAGCGGAAGGCGAGATCGAGATCGCAAAAACTCGAGATAAAAAAAATATACCGCCGTACCCACCCGTCCCAATAATTAGCACATTTGCGACATATCATTTTCGGTCTAGCTGCACACCTGATGGTGTTTACAATCGTCAGTCGGTAATCCAGTTTCACGTGCAAAGTGTGAATGACCTTTAGAATTCAGCGGAAACAAACATACCAAAACCGCACTATGTAGTTGCTCACGTCATCGCATCGTCGATGAATTGATAATTACGCATTAGCTTGTGCATTTTCAGATTTGATTTCTTGATAAAAGCAAGATTTGGCAGCACATGAGAATCGTCTCCGAAGACGATTCTCATAGTTTGTCAAAATGTTTTTGTAAAGAAATACCAATGTATTCTTTCACATTTGTCCGATGTTTTAATAAAACATGATTTGGCAACAGATAAGAATCGTCTCCGACCGAGTTAACCCTAAGTTAACTTTTTTTGTGTGTAATAGTTAAGGGTCACTTATAGACACGTTTAATAAACATTGATGAGTTATTCATATCCCTGTATTCATTTCCCTTCTACGTTGACCACGTGACCTTGAGTTTGGTAAAAATCTGTTAGCGTTTTTTCGGGGCGTTTTTTCCCCGATATAGTCTCTCAAAAGCTAACAGTGTTTGTGTTCCACTCGCAATATCTGACGAGTTTAACTTCCGATTGGGCTGCAAATTGTAGACAATGTAGAGATTACTGAGCCGCAGGGTTCCTCAAATATTTTTTTTCGCTTGACAGGGGGGTCTTTCAAAATTCGGCACAGCCTCAATAACGGTGCTAGCGTTGTGTTCTTTAGCGCAACGTGTAGGGGAAAGAAATCCCTGCAATATGTCCAAATTACTTTCTCTAATTTCGTGTTAGAAAACATAAAAAAATGATGCCGTAAATGTGGTAAAAATTGGGTAAAATTTCTATAGACCAAAAAGGGGGCTTTTTCAAAACGTCTATCTTATAGCAGGGTTCCCTTGGAGATACAGCGCTGATCTTTGCACACACCCTGCCTCGTTACTAGGGCTACTAATAGGCGAAATGGCGAGGTCCTAGGCAGTTCCAATGGGAAATAGATAGAGAAAAACCGGGAGACTATATCGGAATCGGCTAACCCACTGTCTTTTTTTTATGCGTTTTTATGCTCATTTTCATTCTACCATATCTCATTGAATCCTACTCCGATTTCTACGAAATTTGCAACTATATACAGGGGAGATGTTTTTCTTAAAGGAACTTTAATTGGCTTTTGCGATTTGTACGTTTTTCAACATTTTTGAGGACTTTGAAAATGGCGAAATATCACTTTTTCAACAAATATCGCAACACTTAAGTTTCGGTCCTGATAACTTTGTTATGCCTAAACTGGCACTATAAACGACATGCGGTAACGAAAGCACTCGTTATTGGCAACTACTATGGAAATATGGAGGTCTATATCTCTATACTTGACAAAGTTATTAAGGTCGGTTTGGGAAATTGTTGACATCTGGATCATCATAGACGCGATTTCCCGGCACTTAGACCACCGGATACAGCATTAAATATATATATATAAAAAAAAAATATCGGCAAAATCTGAGATGAGGCGGCTGCCTACGGGCCTGGTATGACCTGTAAGCTGGCAGTGTGACGTGCCGTGTGTTACCACGGTGGGTCACGGGGGGGGGGGGGGGGTGCAAATCGCCAGTAATTCGGCCATAAATGCTCTCCTCGCTGCCTGTGTGCGGCAGATTCGGTCTTAGAAATGTTCCCACGGTGGAGATTTTGCCTCCACACCGGGACGAGTGGGATTTCCACCCGACACGGTGGGACAATTTTTTACGTCCACTCTCCATCTGATCACTGGGTCGGGTGGACGAAGCCAAAAATCGCGCTGAGCGTACTGTAGGTACATGTGATGCTGCCGTGTTCTGCCGAAGACACGTCCTTGCGTATGTAACAATTTGTCAAAATCGTGAACGACGCATGAAAATGCGGGCGCGCCGAAAGTGTTTGTCTTATTCGTCGACGCATGAAAATGCGGGCGCGCCGAAAGTGTTTGTCTTATTCGTCGGTGGCGAAATGGAAGCGAACGAACAACACTTGGTATTCTCTGTCCCAGGTTCGCACCAGGAGCTAGGTTAGTCACATTCATAGCCACATATATGATACATATGTATAAATATTATAAAACAAAAAGAAATTAAAATCTATAGGTGGTGGGATAAAATGGAAATCAAAATATGTAGGTGGTGGGTCGGTAAAGGAAAATCCATATCTGTAGGCAGTGGGGCACAAAATAAATACAAAATGTACTGGCGGTGGGGTACGAAGGAAATCAAAATACATAGGCAGTGGGGTAAGAACCAATTACAAATATGTAGGTGGTGGGGGTGAAAAAAAAGTGGAGTCAAACCCCCCCCCATGTCTTTTTTTATGGAATAGCCCTGATCTGTTAGTCATATCATTACCAAACTTCACCAATAGTTTCCTTTCTCACTTTGATGGCTATCCACCCAATATCATTTATGTGACCTTGACCTTGGTGGCCGTGACCTTCGTATCAATAATTTTGGACTTCCTCATATTTTGACAGTGATCAAGATTTGCACTGTTCGCTGCTCTGCACTGCTCTATTCAATTTTCGATCCATGAACGTTCACAATCCCATAAGCCCCATTTCTCCTGTCACTCGGCCACAAATATCAACCAATGGCCCAAGTAAAAATGCTTACCGCTCAGTTTGCTACAGCTTTCCTATACCTTGTTATACCCCCTGCAACTCGTTATACTGGAGTCAGGTTGTCCGTCCGTGAGTCCGTCTTGTCTGTCACTATACTTAACATCAGAGGAATATGTTATAACTTCTATTTCCTCACTAAACCTTCTTCGCCATATCTCAATTCTGATTCTCTAATCTACATAACATTCTTAAATAAATCCAACCTAACGTATGAACAATACGTTATATTCTTAATATTTCACTTATGCATTCCTCTAAGGTTGTACTATCATGCATAGACATATATACGACCGTCAAACCCCCACTGATCCCAAGCACAGGTGGAAGACTCGGACCTATGACACCAAAAAAATGCCTATTAAAAAGAATCCCATTACCCCACCCACTTGGTCTCGTACATAACCATCTTATATAAAGAAAGGTGGATAACATTGTGGCCATTATAGAAAGAGCCCTCTCGTTTCCGACTCGCACAAACACAATACACATCGATTAAATGTATGATTTCTGTCGCTGGCAATCGATAAAGGTATTAGGTGTGTGAATATATTCACTTCAAATCGCTCTTTCCAGCATTTATTCAGTTATTCGCATTTTGTATACCCCATCAAAAGCGAAATTTGCGTGTACGAAAGAATCTCACACAGAATCAGAGGCCGTCCGGCGTGGATTATCGGTCATATTTGACCAATAACTGATCACCAGCTCAAACTAAAGTGGTGCACCATGACCATATACATTAGCAACTCCAACCATACAAAGTTCGTCCAATTGTGATCCCGAAATAGGTTGAATGACGTCATTACAGTTTAGATTTAGCCAATCAGAGATGTTCTTTACATAGACGCTTCCGGTTGTGTTATGGAAGATGGTGCATTGACCCGGTTCCAGATAATGAACGAAATTAGACAAAAAAGTGTTTTTTAGATCGGTGAACGATCACAATTGGACGAACTTTGTATGGTTGGAGTTTCTAATGTATATGGTCATGGTGCACCACTTTAGTTTGAGCTGGCGATCAGCTATCGGCCAAATATGACCGATAATCCATGCCGGACGGCCTCCGATTCTGTGTGAGATTCTTTCGTACACGCAACTTTCGCTTTGGATGGGGTAATCAAAACGCGAATAACTCAATAAATACTTGAAACAGCGATTTGAAGCGAGTATATTCACACACCTAATACCTTTATCGATTGCCAGAGATATATTTCATACATTTAATCAATGTTTATTGTGTTTGTGCGAATCGGAAAAGAGAGGGCTCTTTCTATAATAGCCATATTTATACCCACCTTTCTATAAATAGATGGTAATGTAAGAGACCAAGTGGGTGGGGTAATGGGATTTTTTTTAATAGGCATTTTTTTGGTGTCATAGGTCCGAGTCTTCCACCTGTGATCCCAAGGTCAAGGTCACACATACTTAGTCTCTTTACAAAACTTAACATCAGAGAAATATGTTATAACTTCTATTTCTTTCATCGAAAATTCTTAATATTTCATGCATGCATTCCTCTAAGGCTTTACTATCATGCTGTGACAAATCCCCGCTGATATCGAGGTCAAGGTCACATACTTAGTCACTTTACAAAACTTAACATCAGAGAAATCGGTTATCACTTCTATTTCCTTGCTCGGATCTGCTTCACATTTCACACACACATTGCTCCAATGGACCTCTACCACCCTGTGACAAATTCACGTTTGTGCCGCCCCCGCTAAGCCCAGAGTCAAGGTCACAAGCCCACACACTTAGAAATTATTTTACATATTTAGGGGTACCTGTGCCCATGCGGGGGGGATTGGTATTCCGTAAGCCACGCTTACTGACCAATCTAGTTCGGATCTGCTTCACATTTCACACACGCGTTACTCCAATGGTCCTCTACCTCCTTGTAACAAATCCATGTTTGTGCCACCCTTGCTAAGCTCAGAGTCAAGGTCACAGGCCCACAGACTTGGAAAAATGTTACATATTTAGGGGTACCAGGGCCCACGTGGGGTGTATTCCGTAAGCCTTGCTTACTGACATGTCTAGTTATACCCCCGCAACGAGTTGTGGGCGGGTATACTGGAGTCAGGTTGTCTGTGCGTCCGTCCGTGCGTGTGTGTGTGCGTCCGTCTGTCCGTCAATAAACTTAACATCAGAGAAATATGTTAAAACTTATATTTCCTTCAACTAAATGCTTAATATTTCACACAATGTCAAATATTTAGTCTCTTTACAAAACTTTACATCAGAGAAATATGTTATAACTTCCGTTTTCTTCATCTAAAATGGTTAATATTTCACACATGCATACCTGTAAGGCTCTACTACCATGCTGCGCCAAATCCATGACCGTCCAACCCCCACTGATCCCAAGGTCAAGGTCAAATATTTGGTCTCTTTTACAAAACTTAACATCAGAGAAATATGTTATAGCTTCAATTTTTTATAACGAAAATTCTTAATATTTCACACATGTGTTCCTCTAAGGGTCTACTATCATTTTGTGACAAATCCATGACCATCTAACTTCTGCTGATCCCAAGGTCAAGGTTACGGGCCCACAAAAATCTACATTTTTTGGGGTACCTGGGCCCACGCGGGGGGTGTTCCATAAGCCTTTATTACTGACAAATCTCGCTTATCTCTGCCAGCCTTAGTTTACTCTGCCTTGTACTCCGCGTCTATGTGGCTTTAATTTCAGATTAAAGGGTTTGTGGGGGGGGGGGGGTTTGGAGTCAGGTTGTCCGTCCATCCGTGTGTGCGTGCACATGTCTGTCACTAAACTTAATATCAGAGAAATATGTTATAACTTTTAATTCCTTAATCTAAAATGCTTAATATTTCACACATGCATTCCTGTAAGGCTCTACTACCATGCTGCGCCAAATCCAGGACCATCCAACCCCCGCTGATCCCAAGGTCAAGGTCAAATATTTGGTCTCCTTAGTCCTTACAAAACTTAACATCAGAGAAATATGTTATAGCTTCAATTTCTTTCATCGAAAATTGTTAATATTTCACACATGCATTCCTCTAATTGTATACTATCATTCTGTGACATATCCATGACTGTCCAACTTCCGCTGATCCCAAGATCAAGGTTACAGGCCCACAGACTTTGAAAAAATCTACATATTTTGGGGTACCTGAGCCCACGCTTCGCTTACTGACAAATCTAGTTTAGCTCTGCCAGCCTTAGTTTACTCTGCCTTGTACTCTGCTTTAATTTCAGATATCAAAGAACAAACGACAAATTTCATGAAATAAATGACAAAATACACCTGTCTTCCGCGTAAGTTGACAGTGTGGCTGTTTTATGAAGTTTGACGTTTTGTGTCTCACAAATGGATACATTTGTTAGCTTTGATAACTCATCATTTTAATTTTAGTGCCTAATCTTGTTCTATCATACATATACATGTACGAGGCGCCTTCAAAGTTCTCAATAGTGCTGCAGTAGCCATTGCTTGTCGTAAAAGGCGACTAAACTGGCTTAACGATTGTGTTCATACTTTCCGGAACCCACTATACCAGATTTGGCCCTCATGTACATTTTTGGCTTTCTTGTATGTGAGAGTTGAGTCGGGCTATGCCCCATATATAAAAGTAAGATTAGCGCTAATCCTATTACTTTTAGGGGATGGGATAAATGATGCTGGTGTGGCGAGGGCCTGGCACCAGATCAGGTTGTTCTAATTTCAGGACTGAATATATATTTTGATTGTAAATATTGAGTTCTGAAGTTGGGATTTACCCCCCTCGGACAGGTGGATACGGGACACGACCCCGTTGACCCGTCTGCATGTAGACTCCCTGAGGCTTGTACCTCTATGTCAGAAAAGCGGACGTTAAACCCTATTCACTCACTCACTCACTCAAAGTTCTCATATATAGGCTGTAACTTTTGAATTTTCAATCTTCTTATTTCGACATATATGTATGGAAGGTAATATCCGCCATAATTCTATGTGACTTGATGCTTGTGTGCTGATGACATTACAACTTATATTCATGTTATTTCATTCGTCATTTGTATTTATTACATTTGAAATCTGCTTGTTGTAATTGTATTTGTCTTTCTTACATGTCCATTCTGCTGATTGCTTTGTTCATTCGTCTTATTTACATTACAATTATTGATACGTCCTTATTCGTGTACCTGTTTTATTGCACTAAGCATTTGCAAAAGAAAGTAAGAACAAAGCATTTAGCACTTTGAATAAGGCCGAAAGCAGTAAGGACAAATACGCAGGAAGTAAGCATCAAGCCACAGTCCGAAAGCGGAAAGCCGCAAGCAGAAAGCATCAAGTCACAAGCCGAATGACGTAAGCAATATTGGTGATATAGTGCCTCATTATGACGCCAGATGGCACTGCTGTCAATGTTAGGAATCCTCTGACGAATAAATAATAGTACGAGATGTGATTGTATTGGCTGTTTGAGGCACACCTCCAATGCCGGTGTTGATGTAAGATTTCACCCACAAATTATCACAGTATAGGTTAGAAGACACCAAATAGTTTTACTATATACTGTAACCGAATCCCATCCAATAAGGCCATTCTCTCCTACTTTCACTATTCGTATGGATGTTGTGGGACCTACTTGTACATGACCTGCAGCCGGTCTGTACTGGTTCTGCGTGAATTAAACAATAGGTTTACTTACTCCTAAGAAAGAAAAATCCAACCTCGTCATGTCCCCCAATATTAGTTTACATTTTTAATTTTGGCCACGGTCAAACAAATCTGTTTACATCACATGACCAACATGTTCCTCAAGTGAACCTGGGTAGTAATGGATCAAGATTTGCAAGCAAACTGTGTCAGTGACCTCAAAACACCCGCACAATTTTGTTCATACCGGACTACTTTTACCCTCTTTGACGATTTCGCATCATTTGTTATTCTCTAACCTATATTAACTTAATTGCATATGTATGTATGTATGGTGTTTGCCTTACTAATGTGTTTTATACATACAGTATCCTCATAATTAAATTACATATGTACGTAATTGAAAACAATCACATTTTTATAGTAAGTTACACATATGGTAACTTACACAGGTTGACTGCCAAACTGGCCTGTTACCGATGCAAACCAATAACCGTCCGGGATTAGACTAAGGTGGGCCACCACCATTGATTTTCCCTAAAAAAACTAACCTGTTACCACACATTTTGCTATTCTCTGCTACTTTCATTTTTCTTATGAATGTTGTGGGACCTAATTTCCAATAACCTGCACCCATTCTGCTCTGGATCTTGACTAATTAAAATATAGATTTAATTATTGTTGAAGCTGGGGTCCCATCTAGTAGGTACAAACTTTTCTTTATGGAACTTAAATAAGTGTATAATTGCAACTAGTCCACTACTTTTAAAAATTACGAGTGCCAGCTACACAGATATAATTATTTAGTAATATGTAATGTACTCATAGAGACTCGTGGTGGTATCAAGCTAGTTCCATATGCAAGTGATGCAGTATTTTTAAATTATTTATATCAACTAAATGCTGAATAAATATTTTTATCGACATATCATAAAGTATGATATTGCACATCAAATAATAAATAAATGGAATAAATAGTTGCTTCCGTTATCATTTTAAGGAACCACGGTTATCGCCCCTGATATCAAACTGGCATTTCGCGTTTGATATAAAAAGTATAATAATGTCAATTAGTACGTCTGGTAATGGTAATCATTTTGCCAGAAAAAATGTCAGATTGAAAGAATAAAGAAAAACATGTCTCCCTATATTATAACCTGGCATGTACACTCTAGGTTTAAGGTTAGAAAAGGGGTGTTTTTAACACCAGTTTTCAGCATATTTGAAGCATTTAAAAGAAAACACTGAGCCTGTTTGTCACGTGATGCAAACAGAGTTTCCGTGGCCAAATAATTTAAACAATATTGGGGGACATGACGAGGTTGGTCCCACAACATCCATACGAATAGTGAAAGTAGGAAAGACTGGCTGGGATTCGGTTAAATTATACAGTAAAACTATTTGGTGTCTTTTGACCTAAGCATGGCGCAACAGAAAAGGTGGCATCAATCTACATCAACACCGTTAGGGACATGGAACCACTTTAGATAGCAACGCATTGTAGGACGGGTACCAGCATATTAAATCATTTTAGGGAGAACTATTTTAAGTGTTAGCAGCGCACCTGGCGTCATAATGGTTGTTCCCAAATTACTGTTGCAATTGTTGTTGTCAAGGGGCGTGGCTTATCGAGGTAACAAAACGCATGGTAAAACAGCGATGCAATAATCAATAATGGAATTCCGGATGTCACTTAGAATGTAATCAACACAAACGCATTGAAACAGTGCGAATGAATAAAGCATCAAGCCAAATGCACATGCAATTTATACTACAACCAAGAAGATTTCAAATGTCACAAACACGAATGACGAATACAATAACATGAACGTAAGTTGTAATGGCACCAGTCAGCAAGCATCAAGCCACATAGAATTGTAATAAGACGGATAGAACTTAGAATGTCATCAGCAAGCAAGCATCAAGCCTAATAGAATTATGGCGGATATTACCTTCCATATATATGTACTATATATTGGAGTCCAAACTGTATGTCGAATTGACACATAATTTACAGTTAACGTCCAATTATAATAATTGGACGTTAACTGTAAATTATGTGTCAATTCGACATACAGTTCTTACATAATCCCTTGAACTAGTACAGTCATGACTAGGTTGCGCAATTTTGATGTTACAGCAACATCATATAAATGATCTCCCTTTCCATTAGCAGAGCATGGCTATTATTCTTTCTCAAAATAGGCAACATCCTCCCCAATACAACAGTCTTCCTCATTGACCCACATATTTAACTTGGGTTTGAATTTGAAGCACATTTGATTAATCATGTGCAACTTGTTACAGATCTCCAGATAAGGAATTAGTAATTGAGTATTTTCACTCCAGCATTTCTGAAGCAATTGGGTATTTCAAAATTTTAATTGGGTAAAATAAAATCACACTACTTTTTTACACATCAACAGACAGCAATTATTGAATAGTTTGCTTCGAAATGAAAACATATCTTGGTATTTAATTATAATTGTCTAATTCTAATGAAATATGTGTTTTCATGGAAAATATATGCTATGTTTGTGGTCTGTTTTTTGTTTTCTGCAGCATGATAAATGTACCACAAAATTGTAATTGCTTTTTGATACTCGCTACTTCTGATTTCAATTGTGTTTTTGGCAATTTTAATTAGGTATTTAAGCAAATACGCAGCTTATCTGAAGCTCTGTGTTACGGAATTTTGTTGCTACTTCATCACTAGATTATACTTTTTTTTCCACTGAACTTTTATTTGAGGTTGATCTACCAGAGCATATTGCCTGAATCCTTTCAATAAAACTGCCAAAGCCATCGGGCACCTGTTGTTTTTGTAGGTTATCATCCGCATACACCTACTGTCTGTTTCACGAAAGCTGCCCAAATTTTTCGGCCATATAAACAATTCAAAAACCATATTTTTTTTCATAATATTAAATTAAAGGAAAATTTAAGAGCCTTCTGTTTTTTTTCGTGAAATTTTGTCAAATATTGATTTTATTGCGAAAACAAAATTTCCCCATGTTAAATCCCCATAGACATCTTCACGGATGTCTATGGGGATTTAACATGGGGAAATCTTTTTAGAATTTCAGAAATACTGGACCGATTTTTAAAATTTAACTTTTGTTTTCTTAGTTAGATCATATCCAAGCTATCTAGCTAGGTTTCGGAGTCAATTTCCAAATTTTTTCGTTTTTTGACTCCTCCCACACTTCCTTACCACTTTTTCCCCCATGTTAGATTCCCATAGACAAATACATTTTACGTAATAAAATCAGTATTTGACCGAATTTCATGAAATAAAAAGAAGGCTCATTCTTAAATTTTCCTTTAATTTAATATTATCGAAAAAAATATTGTTTTTGAATTGTTTATATGGCCGTAAAATTTGGGCAGCTTTCGTGAAGCAGACTATAGATGTGTCACTGTTTTATTTTGCCTCGCAAAACAGAATGGCGTGTCAATGATCGACTGTAGTACAACGCTGCACCATCTTGGCGCACAAGAAACGTGATAGACAAAGTGATGACGTCATAACGTTTGACGACGTAAAGTATGGCATCAATTTTCTTGCATCACAATAAAGGCACATATATTATGCACATATTAGTAAGTTTAAATGTCTTTATCTCTATAAATTATTATGATTGAATATGGAGTTGCGTCACATAGCCCAAACATTGCCTGATTTTCGGAAAGCCTATGGAATATCTTCGATACACCTGTATTCAAATCATGGCAAGAAATCAAGATGATAGCTCAATAAATCCAGCACAAAAATATTTACACAATTCCCTAATATTTGATTGGCCCGTAGCAAGTCTCTGTCCAAAATTTATATCACAGTAAACTCCCACGCCGAACTACTTTCCGTAACCGTGAGGCGCAGTTAAAATAATTCTTAAGAAAACGGAAAATATTAACACATTTTCTTGATGAATTTATTTCAAATGCTGGAATTATAAGGAATTAATGGCATTTGTGTGGAATTTATCGGGAATATAAACTTGGAAAAGTCGCGGGAATACTGGACGAGGCCTTCCGGCCTTCATCCAGTATTCCCGCGACTTTTCCAAATTTATACCCCGATAAATTCCACAAAAAGGCCATTCATTCCTATAATAAATGCAAAAGATTCATTCTCCGTATCGGAACCTTTGAACACTTCTCGTACATAAATATTTTTATGACCCCGCCACCGAATGGTACGGGGCATATAGTGTTACCGAGGTCCGTACGCCCCGTTCCGTCCCGTACGTCCCGCTCCGGTAAATTTCTTATAATTTCTGTTTCCTTTCATGTAGCTGCTTCATATTCCACACATGCTTTCCTCTGATGGTCCACTGTCATGCTGTGATGAATCCATAGCCCTCGGGGGACCCCGCTAAACCCAAGGTCAAGGTCACATACTTAGTGCATTCAAAACCTTAACACTCAGGTAAATTTCTTATAATTTCTGTTTCCTTTCACGGATCTGCTTGATACTTCACACACACATTGCTCTAATGGTCCTCTACTGCCCTGTGACAAATACACAATTTTCCTGCCCCCACTAAGCCCAGGGTCTAGGTCACAATCTTCGAAACTCTGGTAAATGTATGGAAGGTCATATCCGCCATAATTATATGTGGCTTGATGCTTGCTGGCTGATGACATTTTAAGTTCTATCCGTCTTATTACAATTATATGTGATTTGATGCTTGCTGACTGATGACATTACACGTTCTATGCGTGTTATTGCATTCACCGTTTGTATTTATGACAATTCTATGTGACCTGGTGCCGGCCTGCTGATGGAATTACAACTTATATCCATGTTATTCTATTTGTCATTTGTATTTATGACATTTGAAATCATCTTGGTTGTAATATATATTTGTCTTTATTGCATGCGCATTTGGCTTGATGTTTCATTCATTTGTCCTTACTGCTTTCGGCCTTATTCAAAGTGCTAGTGCTGTTGCTTACTTTCTATTGCAAATGCTTAGTGCAATAAAACAGACACACGAATAAGGACGTATCAATAATTGTAATGTAAATAAGACGAATGAACAAAGCAATCAGCAGAATGGACATGTAAGAAAGACAAATACAATTACAACAAGCAGATTTCAAATGTAATACATACAAATGACGAATACAATAACATGCATATAAGTTGTAATGTCATCAGCACGCAAGCATCAAGTCACATAGAATTATGGCGAATATTACCTTCCCAAATTACTGTTGCAATTGTTGTTGTCAAGGGGCGTGGCTTATCGAGGTCACCCTAAACACCCCAAAGGCTGGAAAAGGCCACAAAGGCTACAAAGGCTGTTCGATGTTGCTTGTACGTCCGTTAGCGGATACTTAATGACATGCATTTTCATTGAATTGACTGAATTATTATGTGTTATGATCATTTTATTAATTTTGCTCATTTTAATACAATAATCCACCACAAATATACGTGTTTTGGTAAATTGTTTAAACGCGCACCTGCGCCGATCGGGCCGCGCGGAATTGGAGTGATTAACACCTATAAACATATCGTTTAACAGGAGCAGCTAAACACCGATTATACTTATTGCATTATTGGATTATTATTACTTTGTATTATTATTAGTATTCATTATTAGTATTCATTATTATTATTAATAGTCTATACATATTATTAATTATTATTATTATTAATCATTATTTATTTATTATTATTATTAATAATTATTATTTGTGTACCCAATGATAGTTTTACTATGGTTATTCAAACGAAATAATCGATAACTACGAACTACAATGCCAAACAATGCATAGTTGTAGCCTGACCCGAAATGAATATTACTGTGCAGCTGACCATGCACAATTGGGGCTTGTTAAATTTGTCACAAGCTGGACCCATAATCATTAAACGGTCGTATTTTATCTATAAATATAATTTAATATGTGCATATACGAGGGTCATCCAATAAAAAGTGAAAACGAATATAAGTTGATATATTGTGCATATACCTGAATGATATTTGGTCTACGCTATATTGACACTTCGTCAATGATGTCGCATTATATGACGTCATTACGTTGTATGACGTCATAGTCATGTGACGTTATAATCACATACGTCAAGGGTCATGAACACGGTGATGATAATACTGAGCCATTTTCACTATATATATTGGATTATCCTCATATGTGTGCATCTGTAAATATCAGTTTGCAAACGTTTCAGTATCCGCACGTGATGTACGCACATTGTGTTAAATGAAAAATGAAATGTATGGTGTTACAATGTCACTTCGAAAAATAAACACGTAATTGTGTAACTATTCCACCCGTTTTTCTTATAATTTATATAACTACCTGTTGCCTACTTTATTATTCCCTACCAGCATCTCCCGTCACAGAAAATAAAAAGTTTAATTTTAAATTTCAAAAGGAACAGTTTACTGCCAATAATTGACGTAATTACGTTAATTACAAATACAGGACACTGGAAGGAAAATGTTCGCGGAATAAACTGTGCTAAATACTATGGGTTAATTGACGGGAACATGTCAGCTAGCGTAAATGTCTTTTACAACTAGTTACACGTTTATATCGGCCGTGTAAATAAAAGATTTTGCTTCCGCAATCTGAGGAAATATTAGTTGCAGAGCCGTACGTAGCGCTCATAAACATATTGTTTATCACCGTGTGGATACCCATTTTCAAGGTAGATAACTAGCTGATGTCTCAAAATTCGGCATTCGTCCTATGTTCACGTAATGTGTTGATACATAAAGCATGTTTAAATGAATGTCGTTGATCGATCATTGACTTATATTAATAATAATGCAATAAGTATAATCGGTGTTTAGCTGCACCTGCTAAACAATATGTTAATAGGTGTTAATCACTCTTTGTCCAATTCCGCGCGGCCCGATCGGCGCAGGTGCGCGTTTAGATAATTTACCAAAAACACGTATATTTGTGGTAGATTATTGCATTCAAATGCTTAAAATGATTAACATGATCATAACACATACTAATTCAGTCAATGCAATGACAATGAATGGTATAAATATCCGCTAACGGACGTACAAGCAACTTCGAACAGCCTTTGTAGCCTTTTCCAGCCTTTGTGGTGTTTAGGGTGACCGAAACGCATGGCAAAACATCGATGCAATAATCAATAATGGAACTCCGGATGTCACTTGAAACAGTGCGAATGAATAAAGCATCAATTCAAATGCACATGCAATTTAGACTACCGGTACAACCAAGAAGATTTCAAATGTCACAAACACGAATGACGAATACAATAACATGAAAGTAAGTTGTAATGGCACTAGTCAGCAAGCATCAAGCCACATATAATTGTAATAAGACGGATAGAACTTAGAATGTGACCAGTCAGCAAGCATCATGCCACATAGAATTGTAATAAGACGGATAGAACTTAGAATGTCATCAGCAAGCAAGCCATCAGCAAGCAAGCATCAAGCCTAATAGAATTATGGCGGATATTACCTTCCATAGCATGGATCTGCTTGATGCACATGCATTGTTCTAATGGTCTGCTTTTATGCTGTGACAAATCCACGCTACTCTGGCCCTCTGTGTTTTCAAATGTGCCTCATTTTCTTTGGCTGCCAGCGGGGGCATTCGTGCGTCGACATGCCACATTTATGGTTATTAGCCAGGTTTTTTGAAAAAAAATCCAGGCTATTGGATTGGCGAAAGCCGGGCGGGCGGGCGGCGTCCACAATCAATGTTAAGTTTTCGTGTTTGAGTCCATTTCTTTGTTACTGTACCACCTAGGACCACCAAACTTTCACAGCTTCATAATCAAGGGGTGCCCACCACATATCACTATCCAACATCTTACTCTTTTTTTATTTTGACCCATTTTTTCCGCGAAATCGACTTAGCCATTTTCAATGTTAAGTTTTCGCGTTTTCAATGTTAAGTTTTCGTGTTTAAGTCCATTTCTTTGGTACTGTACCACCTAGGACCACCAAACTTTCACAGCTTCATAATCAAGGGGTGCCCACCACATATCACTATCCAACATCTTACTTTTTTTTTAACTTGACCCATTTTTTCCGCGCAGTCGACTTAGCCATTTTCAATGTTAAGTTTTCGCGTTTACAATGTTAAGTTTTCCTGTTTAAGTCCATTTATCTAGGTTTACTGTACCACTAGGACCACCAACTTTCACGTTCATAACCAAGGGGTGCCTACCTCATACAACTATTCCAACATTGTGGAACCATTTTTTAGCCAGGTTTTTTTGAAAAAAAAAAATTCCATGGCTATTGGATTGGCGAAAGCCGGGCGGGCGGGCGGGCGGGCGGGCGGCGCGGGGGGCGGCGGCGTCCACAATCAATGTTAAGTTTTCGTGTTTGAGTCCGTTTCTTTGTTACTGTACCACCTAGGACCACCAAACTTTCACAGCTTCATAATCAAAGGGTGCCCACCACATATCACTATCCAACATGTTACTTTTTTTTTAACTTCACCCATTTTTTCCGCGTAGTCGACTTAGCCATTTTCAATGTTAAGTTTTCGTGTTTGAGTCCATTTCTTTGTTACTGTACCACCTAGGACCACCAAACTTTCACAGCTTCATAATCAAATGGTGCCCACCACATATCACTATCCAACATGTTACTTTTTTTTTAACTTGACCCATTTTTTCCGCGTAGTCGACTTAGCCATTTTCAATGTTAAGTTTTCGCGTTTACAATGTTAAGTTTTCGTGTTTAAGTCCATTTCTTTGGTACTGTACCACCTAGGACCACCAAACTTTCACAGCTTTATAATCAAGGGGTGCCCACCACATATCACTATCCAACATGTTACTTTTTTAGCCAGGTTTTTTGAAAAAAAATCCAGGCTATTGGATTGTCGAAAGCCGGGCGGGCAGGCGGGCGGGCGGGCGGCGGGCGGGCAGCGTCCACAATCAATGTTAAGTTTTCGTGTTTTAGTCCATTTCTTTGTTACTGTACCACCTAGGACCACCAAACTTTCACAGCTTCATAATCAAGGGGTGCCCACCACATATCACTATCCAACATGTTACTTTTTTTTTAACTTGACCCATTTTTTCCGCTTAGTCGACTTAGCCATTTTCAATGTTAAGTTTTCGCGTTTACAATGTTAAGTTTTCGTGTTTAAGTCCATTTCTTTGGTACTGTACCACCTAGGACCACCAAACTTTCACAGCTTCATAATCAAGGGGTACCCACCACATATCACTATCCAACATGTTACTTTTTTTTTTAACTTCACCCATTTTTTCCGCGCAGTCGACTTAGCCATTTTCAATGTTATGTTTTCGCGTTTACAATGTTAAGTTTTCGTGTTTAAGTCCATTTCTTTGGTACTGTACCACCTAGGACCACCAAACTTTCACAGCTTCATAACCAAGGGGTGCCTACCACATACAACTATCCAACATGTGACCATTTTTTTACCTTCACCTATTATTTCTACGTAATTGACTTAGCCATTTTCAACGTTAACTTTTTAACGTACGTCTAGTTAAAGTTTTTTGGTTTTAAAACTTTTTTGTTATACTATATCTCTGCAACTGCTTTCACCCATTACCTTGAAACTTCACATGGGTGTTTATCATCATCCATATTTTCATTCTAACCCCCAACCGTGCGGCCCCTGTGCCCAAATGTCAAGGTCAAATTACTTTGAATTTTTTGTTTGTTAAAGTTTTTTCGTGTACTATATCTCTGCAACTGCTTCACCCAATACCTTGATACTTCACATGGGTGTTTATCATCATTGTTGCACCTGCTTGCGGAAAGGCGCGATCCTGTGCCCAATGTCAAGGTCAAATTACTTTGAATTTTTTTGTTAAAGTTTTTTCGTGTACTATATCTCTGCAACTGCTTCACCCAATATCTTGATACTTCACATGGGTGTTTATCATCATTGTCGCACCCGCTGCGGAAAGCTCGATCCTTGTGCCCAATGTCAAGGTCAAATTACTTTGAATTTTTTGTTTTTTTGTTAAAGTTTTTTCGTGTACTATATCTCTGCAACTGCTTCACCCAATACCTTGATACTTCACATGGGTGTTTATCATCATTGTCGCACCTGCTTGCGGAAAGCGCGATCCTGTGCCCAATGTCAAGGTCAAATCACTTTGAATTTTTTTGTTAAAGTTTTTTTGTGTACTATATCTCTGCAAGTTCTGCTTCACCCAATACCTTGATACTTCACATGGGTGTTTATCATCATTGTCGCACCTGCTTGCGGAAAGCGCGATCCTGTGCCCAATGTCAAGGTCAAATTACTTTGACTTTTTTTGTTAAAGTATTTTCGTGTACTATATCCCTGCAATTGCTTCACCCAATACCTTGATACTTCACATGGGTGTTTATCATCATTTTCGCACCTGCTTGCAGAAAGCGCGATCCTGTGCCCTATGTCAAGTTCAAATTACTTTGAATTTTTTTGTTAAAGTTTTTTCGTGTACTATATCTCTGCAACTGCTTCACCCAATACCTTGATACTTCACATGGGTGTTTATCATCATTGTCACACCTGCTTGCGGAAAGCGCGATATCGTCGGCATTTTGGCATACGTCCGTCCGTTCGTCCGTGTGTCCGGTTAAAGTTTTTTGGTTAAAGTTTTTCCATCTACTATATCTATTTTTTTAGTGTCCATGCCTCGCCTCAAGGCGCTGCAGGCCACGGCCATCTAGTCTACAAAAAGTGGGTATAATTATGTTATCCAAGTGTCTATGCTTGGAAAAAACCTGGCCTTCGTGGCTTTGCCTCGTTTCTTGTTTTTAACTTGACACATTTTTTCCGCGCAGTCGACTTAGCCATTTTCAATGTTAACTTTTCGCGTTTACAATGTTAAGTTTTCGTATTTGAGTCCATTTCTTTGGCACTGTACCACCTAGGAACACCAAACTTTCACAGCTTCATAACCAAGGGGTGCCTACCACATAAAACTATCCAACATGTGACCATTTCTTTTACCTTCACCTATTATTTCTACGTAATTGACTTTTCAACGTTAACTTTTTAACGTACGTCTGGTTAAATTTTTTGGTTAAAACTTTTTAGTTATACTATATCTCTGCAACTGCTTCGCCCATTACCTTGAAACTTCACATGGGTGTTTATCATCATCCATATTTTCATTCTAACCCCCAACCGTGCGGCCCCTGTGCGCAATGTCAAGGTCAAATTACTTTGAATTTATTTGTTAAAGTTGTTTCCTGTACTATATCTCTGCAACTGCTTCACCCATTACCTTGATACTTCACATGGGTGTTTATCATCATTGTCGCACCCGCTTTCGGAAAGCGCGATATCGTCGGTATTTTGGCATACGTCCGTCCGTCCGTCGTCCGTCCGTCCGTTCGTCCGTCCGTCCGTCAGTCCGTCCGTCCGTCCGTCAGTACGTCTGTGTGTCCGGTTAAAGTTTTTTCGTTAACTTTTTAACGTACGTCTAGTTAAAGTTTTTTGGTTAAACGTTTTTTTGTGTACTATATCTCTGCAACTGCTTCACCCATTACCTTGATACTTCACATGGGTGTTTATCATCATTGTCGCACCCGCTTGCAGAAAGCGCAATATCGTCGGCATTTTGGCATACGTCCGTCCGTACGTCCGTACGTCCGTGTGTCCGGTTAAAGTTTTTTCGTTAAAGTTTTTCCATCTACTATATCTATTTTTTTAGTGTCCATGCCTCGCCCCAAGGCGCAACATGCAGGCCACGGCCATCTAGTCTACATAAATATCAATATTTTTTCTAAAGTATATGCTGTTACCAATCATTATACCCCCCGCAACGAGTTGTGGGGGGGTATACTGGAGTCAGGTTTTCCGTCCGTGCGTCCGTCCGTCACTAAACTTAGCATCAGAGAAATGTTGTTATAACTTCTATTTCCTTCATCCAAAATGCTTAATAGTTCACGCATGCATTCATGTAAGGCTCTACTACCATGCTGTGCCAAATCCACGACCGTCCAACCCCCGCTGATCCCAAGGTCAAGGTCAAATACTTTAGTCTCTTTACAAAACTTAACATCAGAGAAATATTGTTATAACTCCCTATTTCCTTCATCCAAAATGTTTAATATTTCACACATGCATTCCTGTAAGGCTCTACTACCTTACTGTGCCAAGTCCACAACCGTCCAACTCCCGCTGATCCCATTGTCAAGGTCAAGTACTTTGTCTCTTTACAAAACTTAACATCAGAGAAATATGTTATAACTTCTACTTCCTTCATCTAAAATGCTTAATATTTCACACATGCATTCCTGTAAGGCTCTACTACCATGCTGTACCAAATCCACGACTGTCCAACCCCCTGCTGATCCCAGGGTCAAGGTCAAATACTTAGTCTCTTTACAAAACTTAACATCAGAGAAATATGTTATAACTTCTATTTCCTTCATCTAAAATGCTTAATATTTCACACATGCATTTCTGTAAGGCTCTACTACCTTACTGTGCCAAATCCACAACCGTCCAAACCCCGCTGATCCCAATGTCACGGTCAAGTACTTTGTCTCTTTACAAAACTTAACATCAGAGAAATAAGTTATAACTTCTATTTCCTTCATCTAAAATGCTTAATATTTCACACATGGATTCCTGTAAGGCTCTACTGCCATGCTGTGCCAAATCCACGACCATCCAACCCCCGCTGATCCCAAGGTCAAGGTGACATAGTTAGTCTCTATACAAAAAATTAACATCAGAGAAATATGTTATAACTTCTATTTCTTTCATCGAAAATTCTTAATATTTCATGTTTGCATTCCTCTAAGGCTCTACTATCATGCTGTGATAAATCCCCGCTGATCTCAAGGTCAAGGTCACATACTTAGTCTCTTTACAAAACTTAACATCAGAGAACTTCTATTTCCTTGCTCGGATCTGCTTCACATTTCACACACGCATTGCTCCAATGGACCTCTACCACCCTGCGACAAATTCATGTTCGTGCCGCCCCTGCTAAGCCCAGAGTGAAGGTCACAAGCCCACACACTTGTATTTTTTTTTTACATATTTAGGGGTACCTGGGCCCACGCGGGGGGGGGGGTGGGGGGGGGTATTCCGTAAGCCTCACTTACTGACCAATCTAGTTTGAACTGCCTCACCTGCTTTCAATAATGGAAAGACAGATTGTTTTTCTTATCTCTCAACAGGGGCCCGTTTCACTAAGCTTTGTACGACTAAAATGTTCGTAAGTACAAATTTAGGATCATATGGAAATCTCTATTGATGGATTTACATTTATTGAGCATAGGCTGCATATGCAGCATATGCTCAATAAATGTAAATCCAATAATTGTTTACAAGAAAATATTGTTAATGTTAAATTTACAGACTATCATAATTTTGCACTTACAAATATTTTAGTCGTACTAAGTTTAGTGAAACGGGCCCCAGTTTTATACCATTATAATTGTTTCCCGTCTCTAATGGGTTAAACAGAGCTAATTCCCCTAAATCCTGAAATATTCCATTTCCAACAGCAGGGGTGTCGTATGTGGTTGTGACTGTGAAATAGTGCTTATGACAATCTGATCAAATAGCCCACTCCTGTAGCCTGATAACCGTCTTTATTTCTTATTAGAAGCATGACGGGCGGCGTGTCATTGATCCAATGACGAACAGTGCAGATCCTATGCAGATGTTGCGGTCTGCTCTGGATCTACACTAGTCGCATAACCCATACGACTCATTTCTCCAGTAACAGCCACATATTATGATAATTGAAATTCCACTGCCACTGGTTTGTTTCCAGGTATCAGAAAACATCGGCGGCTGCGAAGTCGGCGGCGGACAAAACCACGTCTGTGGTGACCGGCATTGGATCGAGTGTGTCCAGAAAACTGGGTGATCTGAGGTACGTTTAAGGGGATATAGCGTTAGTGCATGTACGTGTGTACGTAGGTGCATGAGTTCGTGCGTGCATTAGTAACACCTTTCATTTTTGTCTCACCCAAGATAGTAGAAAGTGAGACATAGCTGGTCACAATTCCGGCGTCCTCGGAGTCTGTGTCAGTGTCGTCAACAATTTGGGACGTAAATTTTGGATGTAGCCAAATTTCCCATATCTCTTGATCCGTTGATCGGATCAATAGCTTCCTCACATTGATAGCTATCTGTCCAGTGTCATTCGGGTGACCTTGACCTTCACCTTGATAACTTACCTTGTGGGACGTAAATATTGGACGCAGCTAAATTTCCCATATCTCTTGATCCGTTAGTCGGATAATTCATCACTTACATTGATAGCTATCCATCCAGTGTCATTTCGGTGATCTTGACCTTCACCTTGGTGACCTTAACCATTGCCAAATTTCCCATATCTCTTGATAGTCGGATCATTTCCTAATTTCATTAATAGCTTTCTCACATTGATGGCTATTCACCCACTGTCATTTGGGTGACCTTGACCTTCACCTTGGTGACCTTGACTTTTGTGCAATAATTTTTGATGTAAGTTGAATATCCGGATCGTTACCAAACTTCATCAATAGCTTCCTTCCTCACTTTGATGACTATCCACCCAGTCCTTTGTGTGACCTTGACCTTGGTGACCGTTGTATCAATAATTTTGGACTTCCTCATATTGTGAACTTGACATTGGTGACCTTGAGCTTTGTGGCGATCGCCTCCTTTAGTGGGAGAGACACTCCCTGTGTTATTATCAAGGCTGCCAGCGAGGGGATTAGCTTAGTGATATTGACACACTTATGGTAAGTTTAACGGTGGGATTCATCCTTGCCGGAATCCTGATATACTTGGTTTGACCCTCAGGTACATTTTTACTTTCTTGTTAATTGAGAGTTGAATCTGGTTATGCCCATTATAAAAGTAGTAAGATTTGTACTATTAACTAGGTTGTATATGTATTCTTTCTATAAATACTCAGTTCCGATTTTTGGATTTTCCCCCCAATACAGCAGGTGAAATATGGGATTCACCCCTGTTAACCTGGCCTAAATGACATTAACTGTTGACAGGCCATTAAATACAATTAAATCAAATTAAATTCCTGACTTGGTTGTAGAAATTCGGACACGTTCAAGTCCGTAGAAGACAAGATGGGGTCTGCCTATGCTTCAGTCAAGGTAAGAGTACAGCATTATTCACTGAGACGATTTATGTCTCACCATGTCTTTGTTTTGTTGCGATCGTACAGTGGTATCTCTATACTAAACACTCTGGAAACAGAATTTGAGTTTCACAGTTTCACTAATATTACTGTCTTATTGCAAAGCTCAAATACATGTAATGGAAGTACCGTATTTATTCTAATAGTCGCCCCCTCTCTAATGTAGCCCCCTCTCTAATAGTAGCCCCCTCTCTAATCTCTCTAATAGTAGCCCCCTCTCTAATAGTAGCCCCCCTCCTATACAGTCGAACCTGCTCGGGTGGTCACCTTTAATCAGCGGTCACCGCCGTTAAGCGGCCACTTCAAATCCCCCCCGCGCATTTTTAGCCAGGTTTTTTTAAAAAAAATTTCAGGCTATTGGATTGGCGAAAGCCGGGCGGGCGGGCTTCGGCGTCCACAATCAATGTTAAGTTTTCATGTTTGAGTCCATTTCTTTGTTACTGTACCACCTAGGACCACCAAACTTTCACAGCTTCATAATGAAGGGGTGCCCACCACATATCACTATCCAACATGTTACTTTATTTTTAACTTAACCCATTTTTTCCGCGCAGTTGACTTAGCCATTTTCAATGTTAAGTTTTCCTGTTTGAGTCCATTTCTTTGTTACTGTACCACCTAGGGCCACCAAACTTGCACAGCTTCATAATCAAGGGGTGCCCACCACATATCACTATCCAACATGTTACTTTTTAGCCAGGTTTTTTGAAAATAAATCCAGGCTATTGGATTGGCGAAAGCCGGGCGGGCGCGTGGGGGGGCGGGCGGGCGGGCGGGCGGCGTCCACAATCAATGTTAAGTTTTCGTGTTGGAGTCCATTTCTTTGGTACTGTACCACCTAGGACCACCAAACTTTCACAGCTTCATAATCAAGGGGTGCCCACCACATATCACTATCCAACATCTTACTTTTTTTTTAACTTGACCCATTTTTTCCGCGCAGTCGACTTAGCCATTTTCAATGTTAAGTTTTCGCGTTTACAATGTTAAGTTTTCGTGTTTAAGTCCATTTCTTTTGTACTGTACCACCTAGGACCACCAAACTTTCACAGCTTCATAACAAAGGGGTGCCTACCACATACAACTATCCAACATGTGACCATTTTTTTTATACCTTCACCTATTATTTCTACGTAATTGACTTAGCCATTTTCAACATTAACTTTTTAACGTACGTCTGGTTAAAGTTTTTTGGTTAAAAGTTTTTTGTTATACTATATCTCTGCAACTGCTTCGCCCATTACCTTGAAACTTCACATGGGTGTTTATCATCATCCATATTTTCATTCTAACCCCCAACCGTGCGGCCCCTGTGCCCAATGTCAAGGTTAAATTACTTTGAATTTTTTTTTTAAAGTTTTTTTGTGTACTATATCTCTGCAACTGCTTCACCCATTACCTTCATACTTCACATGGATGTGTATCATCATTGTCACACCCGCTTGCGGAAAGCGCGATATCGTCGGCATTTTGGCATATGACGTCCGTGTGTCCGGTTAAAGTTTTTTTTTGGTTAAAGTTTTTCCATCTACTATATCTATTTTTTTAGTGTCCATGCCTCGCCCCAAGGCGCGACATGCAGGCCACAGCCATCTAGTCTACAAAAAGTGGGTATAATGTTAAGTTTTCGCGTTTACAATGTTAAGTTTTCGTGTTTGAGTCCATTTCTTTGCTACCTTGATACTTCACATTGGTGTTTATCATCATTGTCGCACCCGCTTGCAGAAAGCGCGATATCGTTAAACTTTTTCCATCTACTATATCTATTTTTTTAGTGTCCATGCCTCGCCCCAAGGCGCGACATGCAGGCCATGGCCATCTAGTCTACAAAAAGTGGGTATAATTATGTTATCCAAGTGTCTATGCTTGGAAAAAACCTGGCCTTCGTGGCTTTGTCTCGTTTCTTGTTGCTATATAAAACACTTTCATTCAACGGTCACTCGTCTAACGCGGCCAGCGGTCATTAATTATCGTCCCAAACTAGTGATCCAATTTCATTAAACGGTCACCGCTAATCCCGATTTCAATGTACCCTGCGGCAGTCGTTACCGAAGCGCGAATTAACAATGATGTCAGCAGTCAATGCGGGTAATTAAAACACCAAACACGTCGCCGCGTCGGCGATATTGAGAGGGTATGTTTTACAGGTGCAAATTGTGTTGCCCGAACTGTCGGCGCATTATTGAAAGAACAGCCTATCTCATCCGGGTTCTTGCACCCTTGTCCGTCGATTCGTAATTTCTATAGGTTACCGACACAAATGTTGTAAAAATGAACAGCCCATTGCCAATTACCAAATTGACAATTGAAAACACGAATAGCTGATATAATTGCCCAGGACCGAGCGTAGCCGGCTCAAATATAATTTAAGCAAATGGCCTCATATGTCGAATATGAGCCGAATGTCGCACTGATTGACTGCTTTTGCTGACATCGCCTATGCATTATTTACATACACAATTGGAAATTAATCCAAATTCGACTTGACCAATACCGACAAAAAAATAAATAAAAAAATTTGCATAACTTAACCCACACCATTTCTGATTATACCACATTATGCCCTATTATCTAGTACAATAACTTGTCTACAATATGAGTCTTGCAGATTAGCAGTTGCAGTAGGCTGTAGAATAACAACAAAAACTTGATATTGGTGTTTTTATTTGTTGATAGATTTTTTATTAGCTCACCTGAGCGAAGCTCATGTGAGCTATTGTTACCGCAATGTGTCCGTCGTCCGTCGTCGTCGTCCGTCGTCGGTCGTGAACATTTTCAAACGTCTTCTCCTCGGTAACCATTGGGCCTATAGTCACCAAACTTCATGGTCATGGTCCTTAGGTAGGGGGATTACAAAATTGTTAAAATGACATCATTACGTAATCCAAGATGGCCGCCGTCTAAAAATAGCACAAATTCTTTAAAAATCTTCTTCTCATGAACCGCTAGCTGGACTTCGACGAAACTTGGTAGGAATGATCGATGTATAATGCTCTTTCAAAGTTGTTAAAATGGTGACCCCGGGGTCAAAAATGGGCGTGGCCCGTGTGGTCAAATTGGGGTCAAATTTTATTTTTGACCAAATTTGGTCATGTTATATATCAAATCGAAGGTAACAACGAGGCGATCACTCTGGTGCATTTATTGTCGTAATTGGATGGCTATGTAATCCAAGATGGCCGCCGAAAGGTCAAAAGGTCGTTCTTTTATCAGTGATTTCAAAATTCTTCTTCACATGAACCGCTTGGCCCATGGTAGCCAAACTTAAAAGTTATGGTCCATGGGTGAAGCCTTTTCAGATTTGTTAAAATGGAGGTCATCGCTAATCCAAGATGGCCGCCGTCTAAAAATAGCATAAATTCTTAAAAAATCTTCTTCTCATGAACCGCTGGCCAGATTTCGACGAAACTTGTAGGAATGATCGATGTACAATGCTCTTTCAAAGTTGTTAAAATGGTGACCCCGGGGTCAAAAATGGGCGTGGCCCGTGGGGGTCAACTTGGGGTCAAATTTTATTTTAAAATTTTATTTTGACCGAATATGGTCATGTCTATATCAAATCGAAGGTATCAAAGAGGCGATTGCTCTGGTGCATTTTTTGTCGAAATTGGATGGTCATGTCATCCAAGATGGCCGCCAAAAGGTCAAAAGGTCGTTCTTTTATTAGAGATTTCAAAATTCTTCTTCACACGAACCGCTTGGCCCATGGTGGCCAAACTTTACAGTTATGGTCCATGGGTGTTCAGATTTGTTAAAACGGAGGTCGTCGCTAATCCAAGATGGCCACCATCTAAAAATAGCACAAATTCTTAAAAAAATCTTCTTCTCATGAACCGCCAGCCGGATTTCGACGAAACATGGTAGGAATGATCAATGTAGAATGCCCTTTCAAAGGTGTTAAAATGGTGACCCCGAGGTCAAAAAATGGGCGTGGTCCGTGGGGTCAAATTTTATTTTTGACCGAATATGCTCATGTCATATATCAAATTGAAGATATCGATGAGGCGATTGCTCTGGTGCAATATTTGTCGGAATCGGATGATTATGTCATCCATGATGGCCGCCAAAAGGTCCATTTATTCGAGATTTTGAACGTCTTTTTCTCAGAAACCACATGGCCGATGCTGGCCAAACTTCATAATAAGTTAAGATCCTTGGGTGAAGCATTTTCAGATTTGGTAAAATGAGTCATTGCTTAATCCAAGATGACCGCCATCTAAAAATAGCACAATTTTTTTAAAACACATATGAACTCAATGTCACATTCTCCTCTGGTGTTCATGGAGTCAGGTGAGCGAATTAGGGCCATCATGGCCCTCTTGTTTCATTAAATGATATAATTCAACTAAATATTTGTTGCTTGTTAAGAAATTCACTCATTACATGTTCAGGTTCAATTTTAAAAATATTAAATAAATATAAAGATACACATTTATATTGCATTCAAACATACATATTTAATCAATATGGTACTCTAAATTAATCATTAATATTATTTATTACATTTGTATTATCAAGTCAACATACATGTCTATGTTATCTTTATCTTCATTTCAATTTTCAAAATTTACCTGAAATGTACCTGAAAACACAACCCTCTATTAAGAGGTCTCCTCTGTTAAGCAGCCAGTTTTGTCACTTCCCTTGGGTGGCTGCTTAAGACAGGTTTTACTGTATTTGCATTCTAAATATGTTATTTTCACATACAAAAGCCATTTACAACATTGTTTTAAATGTCTTTTGTATGTGAAAATAACATTTTTTTATCCTACTTTCCATGTTTTGATCCCCCGTGGACGTTTATTAGAATCAATACGGTATAGGCCCTGGGCGCGTTAGGGTTGTCGGTACCATCCGAGTGCACCAAAGATTTCTGAGGCGCGTTTCACTAAACTTCGTACGACTAAAATGTTCGTAAGTGCAAATTTATGATCGTCTGTAAATTCCAATTGATGGATTTACATGTATTGTGCATAGGCTGCATATGCAGCCTATGCTCAATAAATGTAAATCCAATAATTGTTCACAAGAAAACATTGTTAATGTGAAATTTACAGACACAGACTATCATAATTTTGCACTTACGAACATTTTAGTCGTAAGAAGTTTAGTGAAACGGGCCCCAGGTATACTGTATACATTTTTGCATGATATTATTTTCAAAGTAGTAGCTTAAGCGCACTAATTTGCATAAACAAGATGGCCGCCAGTGAAAAAAGCATCGGCTACCGTAGGATATATATTACATTGTAGAACCAATATTAGAAGGGACATTTTTGGCGCATCTTAATTTATTTAATAGCTAATACATTACCGAATATATAACAATTGATTTAATCCTGAACCGAGCTTGTGAAAATCCAATATGGCCGCCATTTTATAGGAATTTCATAAAATATGTAAATAAGTTGACAAAAGACGTGTTGTCAGTGTGGGTACCAAACACTAGTTCTGAAGTAATATGGCCACAAGTCGTTTATATATATGTATCTGAACATCACATGTGTTAGAAGCATCATGGCAGTTGTGCACACTTGTTAAGTTCCACAAACAAGATGGAAGTAATTGTTGAAAATTACGTTTCTTTTATAGACTATTTCTCTCTAGATGTATCGTACATGCATACACGAGGGGAATTTGCTAACCAACTTC
Organism: Conchocele bisecta; assembly: GCA_029237695.1. Lineage (NCBI taxonomy): Eukaryota > Metazoa > Mollusca > Bivalvia > Lucinida > Thyasiridae > Conchocele > Conchocele bisecta. The sequence goes on from CM055266.1 coordinate 68,487,467, forward strand.
GGATATTTAATAAATATAATGAATCTACCTGTTTACCAGGCAATTTTATGATATCTACATTTTCAATAAATCCAAGATGGCCGCCATTTTATACAAATTGTGTTGATTATGCGAATCAATTGGCTCACACTGCCTGTCATGATCAGTTTCATTACCAAGCAACATAGTCGGGCTCGCAAGATGATGAGACACTCGTGCTAACAATGGCATGTGTCAGAAGATAATTAACGTTTGAATATATATGAGAGGTGGTGGCGGCCAGTGTTAATCTGCGAACAGCAATTGCATCATTTTGTACCAGTAATACCTGAAGGGAAATGATAACAATTTCTGACACATACGAACTGAAACATTGCAAAATATCATATCATATTTTAAAGGAATGTATTATTTGTATAAATCAAATATGACCGCCATTTTACAGGCATTTTGTCAAGTATGTACATGTACATAAAATGGCACACTCACTATATCAATGAGTACATACTGTTTCAGTCCGAAACTAAATGTTGTAAGCTATTTAGACTGCTATATCCAAATCATATACGCTGGAAGTATTAGTTATATATATATATTACATTACTTTCCGCCAGTCTTTAAAATAAATATGTGTACTATAAAATAAATAATTATAACGTGTGTACATCAAGAAAGGTCAGATTTTTAATACAAAATTATATGTTAATCAAGTGGATCTGTAGGACACATCTAATATATGTCTATATATCTAATACATGTAATATATGTCTATATATCTAATACATGTAATATATGTCTATATATCTAATACATGTAATATATGTCTATATATCTAATACATGTAATATATGTCTATATATCTAATACATGTAATATATGTATGCACAAAACATGATTTATACCTACGCATTGTATTGTTTAATATTTAAAATATGTGTACAGCCGATGTGTTTTCACAAGTACGTTATGTACATAAATAGTTGACTTATGGTGCTGATATGGAGACCGAACCATACATTCAGATATTAATATTTTGCTGAATAGAATATTTAATACAAATCTCATGGAATCTGTATCTGCTATTTATGGATGCACAATTGTCCGGTTATTTTATGTAATAGTGTTAATACTCTATATTTATTATCAGTAATTAAATCAAGTTAACTCATATCACAAGTATTCCAGACATCCTCGTTTTACGTTAATTACTCTTTCAGCCATTGTTACTAGTATGCGGTCGTAATAGGAATGCAACAGACATCAACTTGGTGTATCAGTTGTATATTTGTGGCAAGGTACTATGTAACTAAATAAAAGTAATTTTCTGACATCAATTGATAACCCCGGTCACCAATTGGATAGACGGATATCATGATTAATCAAAGTTTGCCAGAGGCCTTAGAGCAAACGTCATTTGACTTTGACTGTTGGCCTTGGAGCAGCTATGGAATGAAAGTATGTATCACCAATATGCAAACATTATGTCATGGGTAACAGAAAATACAACAAATTTACGAAATATTACAATTTATCATGCTTATGTTACAGGCGGAAGTACGAAAATAAACAAAGGAACAAAACGGAAATTGTTTTACCCCTTGGCATGCTGCACATACTAGGTGGATATTATATTATAATCAAAATAGTTTTGTTTTGCTTTTAGTAGTATTAATTCGCATTGTTAGTACTTGCTGCATCCTGATTGGGGCATCAAACCTGGAGCTGAAAATATAATACTTTCTGCATGTCCAAAGTCAGCCGCTGTACTGCTTGTGTTATTCAAACTATTGATAACATACCACATATCAAAGGACTGAAAGTCCTGAAATCCTTCACAGTTGCGACAAAAAGTATTCTCTCAAAGAGTCGTCACAGACTGGAATGCACTCCCTAGTGATTGTGTAAATTCGAACACACTAAATAGTTTCAAAAGTTCACTCAACTCCGCCTGGAAGAAGAGACCCAGCAAATTCAACACGTGAAAATATTGTACAGACATTTTAACCATGATTTAGTTGCGCTCTCCCCCCAGTTTCAAAGACAATTATCCAATTTGACGTCGCTAAAATAGGCCAGTACAAGCCTAGCTTTTACAAGAAACGGCCTTCAACCAAGGTAGAACCAAGGTAGGTAAAAAATAAAAAAAAAGTACTTGCCCAGGTCAAAAGTTACTTGCCCAGTTTTTTTTTTAAAATAAAAAAAATTGCTATTTCCAGTTTTTGTAATGTTGCATCTTATTTATAAAAAAAAAGCTTTTACATATGATCATTACCAAAACGTATGAGACATATTCACTATTATTGTTATTTATATTTTAAGTATTAAATGAACATAAACAAACAAATAGCAGCGAATTTGCTCAGAGGCTTGCACACTTCTTATTTTCTATAAGCGTTGAGTGACATAGATTTAGTTTAATTTATAGTGGCTATGTTTGCATGCGCTGCGTGCTGCCTTAATTACTAAATTCAATGGTTTCGGACCCGGCGCCGACCGTTTCGTCCCAAGCCGTTATGTTCGGCGTCTGAAATGCGCGTTAACCCAACTGTATACGAGACGATATATGTGGCCGCGTATACACTAGTCTATACTCGCAGTCTTATTATTTGTTAGCCCGGTCGCGTAAAGCCGACAAATAATCCGTGAATTAAACTTGCCCGATATGGACCGTGTTCAAAATCGCTAGAGATTCTACCCGTAACCGTGTACATAGACACTGCTTGAATCTTGCTTCCCGCAAATTGACGTAAACTGTAAACAACAAATGGTCGCTGAATTAATACCATTTGTTGGCCGTTATCGATGGAATTAATTGACAATTTCTTCCAAAAAAAAAATCCTGACCAAATCTTTCACTCGCCAAACTGGGCGAGTGCCTGTAGAAAGTACTCGACCGCCACAAAAAGCACTCGCCATGGCGAGCTGGGCGAGTGAAATTTTAACCCCTGATTATTGTATCGATTCAGGTGCGCGAAATGACCTTGTCAATTTGCATAAACTGAAGCCATCACAGGCGCTCGGATTGTTCAACAAAAATAATAGAGTCGCATTTCATCACACTATCGGATTACTTAATGATTAGGATGCATGTTTTGTTGAACGGGTATATAAATAAATGGTTTTGGATTTGTACGGAAATATATTTCGGCGTACTCGTTCGTTCGGCGGAACCTAAAATTATTCAAACTCTAAGACAATGTTTCCTTTGTGAAGTGTATCGTACTGCATTTTCTGTGTAACGTCATTATAGATTAGTTGATGTTTTAAGTAAAATGAACACTGATTAATAATATCGATGGCTCAAGATGATTATTTAAAGCATGCGGTATGTAACTGTCAAAAAACAATGTTTCTGTTTTAAATCATCATCATTTCGCTGTCCAATGTTGGATTTTATCGAGCCATTGACCTATGACTATGTAAACGATTCTGTAATTTGTCGGCATAAAATGGCGGAAACTACATTTCATGAGACACGAGGTTAATTGTATCATTGCGCGTGCAAAATAATATACTCAAATTAATACATGTCAGTTTATATTATATTAAATCAGATAAACATTTTGTAATATAAATGTCGTACAGAAAAATTAACAACACATGTATTACACTACACAATATAATGTTAGCTCACTATCAGAAATATTTTTCATGGCGTATAACTACGTATACATTACATGTGGAGCGGTCGATCATTGCGCTAAAAATATAACCTTCCTAACAAAATATTTATTATGAAACACGACTGTTAATATTTTATAAAATCACAAACTGTTTTTAAAAATATAACTGTAGCTGAAAAAAAATGTAGCTGGCCAAAAATGTGAGTGACACGTTCATAATGCACCGCACGCTTTGGAACTCTCTCACGTGGCATAGCTAGAATCATGAAGCATGAAGTACGTTCGTTGGTCGACAATTACTCATTTGCATAAAACATGTGAGGTCTCAAAAACCGTATAAGGACTACATGTATATCCAAGCAAATATGCTTGGATAATAATAGATCACCGTACATTGGTAATAACAGAATCGTCAACAGGCACAGCGGTGCACGGTATGACAAGCTGTGTGCGGAAAACCAAAGCACGGTTATACATTCTATCTACAACACGTCAGCATCCACCATATTGTGTCACGAGATATTAGGAGACACATATACGTCAACATAGTGGTTTATCCAGCATCATTATTCATTTTGCCTATAAGTCTTCATATTTCATGATCGAAGTTTATATTCATAGTGCTATTTATTATCTTTTCAGACATGATAAACAACCATGTGAAGAAATTCTTTCTGTTGCCGTTTCATACATGTTTTGTTGTTGTCATATCTCACATATGTGCATGGTATGCTATGGACAATATATGGACAAGATACCAAAAAGGAAACACATGTACCTAACATAACATAATACATCTGACCGGCTAAACACATAACACGCACATTGGTGGTCTATGAGCTTTCAAAGTGGCACAAACATGCATTTCACGACCAGCGCTTGGTGTATTGATTTACTGTATATTGGTTGAATATGTAACATTATTATATTATTACTTACATATCTGAATCATATGCTGCTGGCCATGGAATTCATGCTTATGAAATATCTACCATACCAGAGGTGGGTGGTGGTCGGGCGAATGAGACGGCGTAAATAACGGTATGGGTTCCTCCTTATAGGAATCACGATTTGCCTGGTTTGGCCCTGAGGTACGTTTTTAGCTCGACTATTCGAAGAATAAGTAGAGCTTATGTTGTCACGTCGGCGTCACCGTCACGCCTTGGTTAAGGTTTTTAGTCAACCTTGTATATGGAATACTACTGGCCCTACACCCACCATACTTGGACAACTTCATCTCCTAGTGATGTACATCAATAACCCCTGATCTATATTTGACCTTGACCTACATTTCCTCTTGAATTACTTAGTTAATTCCCCTTGGTTAAGGTTTTTAGTCAACCTTGGTTAAGGTTTTAGTCAAGCTTGTACATGGAATACTATTGTGCATACAGACACCATACTTGGACAACCTTTTCTCATAGCGATGCACATCAATAACCCCTGATCTATATTTGACCTTGACCTACATTTCCTCTTGAATTACTTACTTAATTCCCCTTGGTTAAGGTTTTTAGTCAAGCTTGTATATGGAATATTCCTGGCCCTACACCCACCATACTTGGACAACTTCATCTCCTAGTGATGTACATCAACAACCACTGACCTATATTTGACCTTGACCTACATTTAACCTTGAATTACATAGTTAATTCCCCTTGGTTAAGGTTTTTAGTCAACCTTGGTTAAGGTTTTTAGTCAAGCTTGTACATGGAATACTAGTGTGCATACAGACACCATACTTGGACAACCTTTTCTCATAGGGATGTACATCAATAACCCCTGATCTATATTTGACATTGACCTACATTTCCTCTTCAATTAATTCCCCTTGTTTAAGGTTTTTAGTCTAGCTTGTATATGGAATATTCCTGGCCCTACACCCACCATACTTGGACAATTTCATCTCCTAGTGATGTACATCAACAACCACTGACCTATATTTGACCTTGGCCTACATTTAACTTTGAATTACTTAGTTAATTCCCCTTGGTTAAGGTTTTTAGTCAAGCATGTACATGGAATACTATTGTGCATACTAACACCATACTTAGACAACCTTTTCTCATAGCGATGTACATCAATAACCCCTGATCTATATTTGACCTTGACCTACATTTCCTCTTGAATTACTTACTTAATTCTCCTTGGTTAAGGTTTTTAGTCAAGCTTGTAGATGCAATACTCCTGGCCCTACACCAACCATACTTGGACAACTTCATCTCCTAGTGATGTACATCAATAATCCCTGACCTATATTTGACCTTGACCTACTTTTATCCTTGGATTACTTTCTTATTTCCCCTTGGTTAAGGTTTTTAGTCAAACTTGTATATGGAATATTCCTGGGCCTACAGCAACCATACTTGGAAAACTTCATCTCCTAGTGATGTACATCAATAACCCCTGACCTATATCTGACATTGACTTACATTTAACCTTGAATTACTTACTTAATTTCCCTTTGTTAAGGTTTTTAGTCAACCTTGGTTAAGGTTTTTATGCAGGCTGCGGCCACATTGACCTACATTTAACCTTGAATTACTTACTTAATTTCCCTTGGTTAAGGTTTTTAGTCAACCTTGGTTAAGGTTTTTATGCAGGCCGCGGCCACCTTGTTTGTCAAGCTATGTGTACATCGACAACCCTCGTAGTCGAGCTATGCTGTTCTCCTACAGCTCTTGTTATCTTTGGCTCTTTAGTTACCTGGGAGTTGAATTTGGTTACTGCCCATTATAAAAGTAGTAAGATTATTATCTCACCTGAGCAAAGCTCATGTGAGCTATTGTTATGGCAAAGTGTCCGTCGTCCGTCCGTCCGTCCGTGAACATTTTCAATCATCTTCTTCTCCCGAACTACTGAGCCGATATTGGTTAAACTTCACAGGGATGATATATGGGTGATGCCATTTCAGATTTGTTAAAATGGAGGTCATCGACAATCCAAGATGGCCGCCATGGAAAAGTAGGTCAAATTCTTAAAAAATCTTGTTCTCACGAACCGCCAGGCCGATTTCGACGAAACTTGGTATGAATGATCGATAGTTAGCGCTGTTTCAGATTTGTTCATATGGTGGCCCGTGGGTCAAAAATGGGCGTCGCCCGAGGGGTCAAATAGGGGTCAAATTTTATTTTTAACCGAATATAGTCATGTAATATATCAAATCGAAGGTATTGACGAGACAATCACTCTGGAACATTTTTTGTCTAAATCATATGATTACGTGATCCAAGATGGCCACCGATAGTTCAAATGGTCATTCTTTTACTAAAGATTTCAAACGTCTTTTTCTTGTAAACTGCTTGGCCGATATTGGCCAAACTTAACTGTAATGGTCTGTGGTTGAAGCCTGTTCATTTTTGTTAAAATGGAGGTCATCACCAAATCCAAGATGGCCGCCGTTGAGAAGTACCGTAATTACCCTAAATATTCGTACACCAATATGTGACGCAAACAGTGTAGACCCAGACCAGCCTGCTCCTGAAGGAGCAGTCTGATCAGGGTCTGCACTATTTGCCATTTTCACAGAATGCTTCGGAGGCCTCATTGGACAACATAATCAACTTGATAAATGTTTATGACACTTATAACAACTGGTTTTGGTGTCCGAATATTTAGGGTAATTACGGTAGGTCAAATTCTTAAAAAATCTTCTTCTCACGAACCGCCAGGCCGATTTTGACGATACTGGGTATGAATGATCGATAGTTAGCGCTGTTTCAGATTTGTTCATATGGTGGCCCCTGGGTCAAAAATGGGCGTGGCCCGAGGGGTCAACTAGGGGTCAAATTATATTTTTGACCGAATATGGTCATATAATATATCCAATCCAAGGTATCGACGAGACGATCACTCTGGAGCATGTTTTGCCAAAATCAGATGATTACGTCATCCAAGATGGCCACCGACAGGTCAATAGGTTGTTCTTTTACTAAAGATTTCAAAGGACTTCTTCTTGTGAACTGCTTGGCCGATATTGACCAAACTTAACTGAAATCGTTTGTTGGTGAAGCCTGTTTATTTTGAACGGGTATGTGGTGCCAACAAGTATAGTTTACGAAATTTGTATAAAATTTTGGATTTACACACAATTCTTTTTATCGTAAAATTGGTTTATATGCATTGTATAGCATGTCGGTTATCACATATCAGAATTGTGTTTGCATTAACCATTATGTGACTGCTGAACAACGACGTTGCATATAAATATCCCAGAAACTGGATACGCATTTCATAAGGTCGGCCATATTGTATATGCAATATAACACCTTTATACCACAAATGTTATGTTTTTGTTGCTTAATATTATTAATACTAATTTGCTAAACACCTTGGGACTATGTTAGTTTCATATATGTGTGTCGTGTCAACATTTAATTGCTCATGCGTGCCTGTTTCTTTAAATAATTCATAGAATTTGTGTAAAATGGCGGCCATGTTGGTTTCTGTACATCGTATTCCTAATAAAATTGATTGATAGACATTTAGTCATCTGTTATGTATTAAATGCCTGAAGTTGATGGTATCTGTGCTTTAAAAACTGCTTCCACAAGAAGATCTTTGCCTACATGTAGTAAAGTAGTTTTTCATTGGTGGCCATCTTGTTTATGCAAATTACTAGGCTTAAGCTACTACTTCTGGAGGTCTATCATGCGGAAATATATAGAGTATATTATGTTTAGTCACATTGGTAACATCTTTGGTGTGCAGAGATGGTACTAAGAACCCTATTTTATGCCGGTGCACCCAGGGCCTAGTATTCATAATACTGAATTACAGTCAAACCTGTCCAAACCGGACACCCTGGGGACCTCAGCTGTCAAATGCCTGCAGTTTAATACAGGTCTAAATCATTTTGTTGAGTCCGCTTCAGACAAACTAAAATAGTGATCATAAGGATAGTCTATTCACATATACATAGGCCTAGGTGGTGTGGGTCATGGCCTAAATATCTATTTTATTATTCTCTCCGAAAACTGTCCGGGGAGCATATAGTTACTGCTTCATCCATCCGCTCTCCGCGCTATCCTTGTGACCATGATAACTCGAAAAGTTGAAGTCCGATTTCCACTAAACTTTGTCAAAATACTTATATTGACAATATCTCAGATGAGTACTTAAGCCAGGGATTCCGCTGGGGGAAATAAAAAAATCGCCACTTCAAAAAGAAAAAAAAAAAAGAAAAAAAAAAGGAATAGGATAAAAATAAACATTTGGCGATAATTCTTTTTTCAAAAATTGTAATTTGTTATCGCCAATTGTTTATTTTTATCGCCAATTGCAAAAGTGGCGATCGCCAGCGGAATCCCTGTTAAACCACGTATATGTCACATGACCGGTTATTGCCCTTTCATTTTTCTGATTGGCTGGGCTTGTCTCAATGTTAAAAGTTATGTTTGCATCTGTTGGGTTTACCGACTTTCTAGTCTATTTTCTTTACCATTTATGGCTATAGTAAGTTTGGTGGTATTTGTATGTGTATCTATCCTGTGTTCTGACTAACATCTGCAATACTAATTCAATTACCTTCTCTTAGCATCTCTAAGCCCCTGGGGGCCGTTTCACTAAACTTCCTACGACTAAAATGTTCGTAAGTGCAAAATTATGATAGTCTGTAAATTTCACATAACAATGTTTTCTTGTAAACAATTGTTGGATTTACATTTATTGAGCATAGGCTCAATAAATGTAAATCCATCAATTGAAATTTACAGACAATCCTACATTTGCACTTACAAACATTTTAGTCGTACAAAGTTTAGTGAAACGGGCCCCTGGTCTCTGTTTAGTCTGGGTCCGGTTAAGAAGTTTTCTGGCGTTTCTCCAAGTTGCCACCCGGGGAAATTTGTTTGTTGATAGGCCACATTTTCTTGATCATTTGAAACTTGATATGCTTGTTTATCATCATCCATATTTACATTATATGGTCCAGTAATGGTCTAAACATGCTCAAGGTGTAGGCTACATTACTTGAAATGCAATTATTTAATTTTTCAAGTTGTATATTAGTATTATATTTCACCTTCATCACATTGCTTTCTGATTAAATATGTTATTGTTCAGTATATGGTTGGGTTGTTGTCTAGTTGTTAGAACACCTGACTTCCAGTCCAGATGTTGTGCGTTCAAACCTCGCCTTATGCATCAACAAATACTTTTGAGTATTTCCATCCCAGTCTTTCAGATGGTGCTTGAAACTGAGGTCCTGTCTCAAAATAATGACCTTAGCTGTTGCTGGGACGTTAAACCCATTATCTTTTATGGTTCAGTATATATTATTTCCACAATTAATGATGAAAACTATCAATAAATCAATCGATCATTATCACCTGTAATTGCTGTCACAGATCGTCTGTCACTCTTGTCTCACTAGTTGTAATAATGTTTTATTTCAGTTTTGTTGGGCTAGGCCCCATGATTATAGAGCTTTAATTTACTAGAATTTGACATTGAAATCATACAGTTTGATTGGCTGAGCGTGAGCCAGGCTCACGCTCAGCCAATCAAACTGTATGATTTGAAGCATATAAAGTGTCATAGTCCTGGGTGCTGACTTTGCCTTTTGTTTTGTTCACCTACAGTCTGGTCAACTTAAAATCTGCCAATTAGTATTTCTCACTTACCCCTGCTCACTGGCTCAAGATTGAAGTCCATTTTTAGCTCAATTTTACAAGTCTATAGCAATACCATTTTTTCTGCAATAACAATAAATTTCAGTGGTGTATTTATTTTACCCCGGCATATGAAGTATGTCGAGGGGTATATAGTTTTCGTAATTCCGTCCGTTTCTCTGTCCGTCCACGTTAAAGTTTTTGGGTACCCATTATCTCTGTAATGGTAAGTTGGATTGGCCTCAAACTTCATGTACTTCCTTATCATCATCCATATTTTCATTCCATATACCACACCCATGCGGCCTTCATGTCCAAGGTCAAGGTCAAATTACTTAGAAATTTGTGTTAATGTTTTTTCAATCTTTGCGTCAAAGTTTTTATTTGTCAGTCCGGGCTGTGGCTGTGGGTATATGTGAGCCCCTGCTCAGTAGCCCCCTCTCTAATTGTAGCGCCCTCTCATATCTTCAGTAAAAATATGTTATTCACGTTTTATGGTCATTTCAAACATAAAATTTATTGTGTTTTCTGCCATGATAATACACAAATTAAGAAAATTGCATAGCCCTGGGGGCGTTTATTAGAATAAATACGGTATTTGATGGAATTTCTTAAAATATTTGTTTTTGACGATTCCAACATTGTTATTATTTTGAAATATGAAAAAAAATATTTTTGAGTTTCATTGTCCTAAACTGATTGGCATATTTTAAGTGGGAGAGACGGTAAGCTAGTCATGGCTACTGGTGTGTGTCCGTGGCGTGTACATTGTTTGCATGACAGCTCCGTGGCTCCAGTTAAGCAGCGTACTCAATTTTAGTTTGCATTGGTTTTTTGTACGTGACTTGAGACCGAGGTCATGTTCCTAAAGCCTTAGCTGTTGCTGAGATGTTAAACTCAATTTCTTACACTGTTTCCAGTCTGCGTGATTATACACATTTCTGGCTGTGACTAGAGAAATTTGGCTTATGGGTTTGCGACGAGTGAAGATCCAGATCAGCATGTGCATCCGCACAGCCTAATCTGGATCTGCACTGTTCGCCATGCCATCCATGAAACACCCGTCATGCTCCCAGCAAACACTATACAATTGATTCTATTTACCTCGATATCGCTTACCTCGATATGCCTGATTATCTTGATATACATCCGAGGTCCCAGCCAAATTCCCGAGTAGATCATGTATTTTACTCCTGATAAATCGATATCGGAAACCTCAATATTTCGGTTATGTCGATGTGGAAATCGAGTCCCGCTAGCATGTTTGCTTCATATTTGTATTCTGATAACTCATGTGAAAAATAAGTGCCTGGGACCGCCAAGTCTGATTCAGAGAGATTATCTCGGGTAAGTTTTCTCACGTAACACCGCCGCTAAAATGTGTTAAACGTTCCACAAACATGTTAAAGGAATTCACTTAAACCATAATTAACCAATTCATTAATGCGAGATCAAATCATTTTAACGAGGCATGACAATCAAGTCAATTGAACTTGACATTTCTTAACGCCGATTTGATTTGACTTGTGCCGAATTTGTTTTTGGCCGACGTGTCTAGTCCGACGTGATTTTGGGACGAAATTCTGGTCTTGAATTTTGTGATTGAATAATAACATCATCAGAAGACACGGTGAGCATTGATATTTAGAGGTAACGCTTGTTCATTGATGTGCGTTGGGTATAATTTGCAAAACAAACTTGTACCGGAAATTATGTCTTGCATATGGGATATATTTAGTTACAACGCATACACGTTTCATTAAAAGAAAGTGCGCGATTTATGAAAACCTAAAAGTAATGTCGGTATTTTCAAGCGATTCTGTTCAGACTTTTTCGATAATAATCGCGAATTTCTCGAAGTTCAGATATGTCGATATATTTTGCTCAGTCCGGTCAACTTTGAGAATTACCTGTTGATTGTTATCATGCTACACGAGTGCACTATTTGATCAGCAGCTACACTGGTCACGAAACCCATAAGCCCCATTTCTCAAGTCACAGCCACATATGAGTAATCAACTAGTCAAAACATGGCATGAGCAAGTCTATTCCTTTTATTTAGGGGTGAAATTGTTAACCCTTAGAATGCTAGACACAAAAACTGTCGTCTGCTGTTGCGGTATGTTCCGATGAAAATGATTCTAAAATGCTGTCAAAGCATGTTTTTGATGAGAAAAATTGCAATTAGAAAATAAACAGCAGACGACAAAATTTAATTCAGCAGTGTAAGGGTTAACATACGCTGGTTACCTGTAGTCTGATACATGTATTTACTGTAATGGCTGCTTCTCTTGCTGTAGTCCTCACGTTCTATCGAGGGTTTGAAAGACCGCTTGGTGAGTTTGGTGTTGTCTCGTCGCACTCCTCATTTCGCGATGTCAGTGTGGCTTGTCGTTGTTTTGTAGCTTCGTTGTAACCGCACACAAGCATGGTTGCATTTGCTGATGAAGGGAAAGACTTTTTAGCTCATCTGAGCCGTCCGTCCGTCGTCATCCGTCCGTCCACAATTTCAAACGTCTTTTTCTCCCAAACCGCTCGGTCAATGTTGGTGAAACCTCACAGAGATGATATATGGGTGGGGGCATGTCAATTCTGTAAAATTGGAGGTCGTCGTATAATCGAAGATGGCCAAAGTAGGTCAAATTCTTAAAAAATCTACTCCCGAACCGCCGGATTAATTTCAACGGAACTTGGCAGGAATGATCGATAGTCAGTGCTGTTTCAGATTTGTTAAAGTGGTGGCTTCGGCGTCAATATGGTCATGTCATATATCGCAATTTCATGTTGAGAAATGATAAGGAAAAGTTACTTACTGGAAAATTGAGGACATATTTTACTTTCAAGTTTAATTCCCAGTTGGAACATTATGAAACACACGTTATTGCTAAATTTCGCATAAGCGCATATAGACTCAAAATTGAGGTAGGAAGATAATGTACCAGTAGAACTAAGATCTTGTGAAAGAAACTCTGTTGAAGATGAAATGCATTTCCCGTTTCATTGTCAGCATTATGCCATAGAGCTGAGATGTTTTAACCCTTACAGTGCTGAATTAAACTAAATTGTCTGCTGTTTATTTTCCATTTTTCTTATCAAAAACATGGTTTGACATCACTTTAGAATCATTTCCAATGGAAATGATTCTAAAATGCTGCCAATCCATGTTTTTATTTAGAGAAAATACAAAATAAGTTACAACAGCAGACGACAGTTTTCGGTTCCCGCCTTCTAAGTGTTAATGACAGTTTATCAGAATGCCCTACCTTTAGTGATCTCTCCTTAACAAATCACTTTATTTGGTTACTATCTTGTGAAAACACATCAGTTCTGAGAGCATTTGGTCATTTTTGTTGAGCCTGCTTACGGAAAGCGAGATATAGTGATCACAATGACGTCCGGGTGTCCATGCGTGTGTCCGTCTGTCCGTCCGAAATCTGTGTTAACGTTTTTAAATACCTTACTCTGCAGTCCTAAGTCACATTGACTTGAAACTTCATATGCTTATTAGTCATCATCCATATATTCATACTGTATCCCATTCATGTGACCCCTGGGCCCAAGGTCAAATTACTTTCGTTAGTAAGTTTGCGTTATTATAAAATCTCGCGCGTTAGTTTGTATTTTTACATACTTTATATCTCCATAATCGTTGCTCCAATTTACTTCAAACTTCCAATACTTCCTTTTCATCATCCATATTTTCATTTTATAGCCTACCTATGCGGCCCACATGCCCAAGTTCAAGGTAAAATGACTGTAACATTTGTGTTAAAGGTATTTTCATTTTATAGCCTACCTATGCGGCCCACATGCCCAAGTTCAAGGTAAAATGACTGTAACATTTGTGTTAAAGGTTTTACATACCCTATATCTCCACAACCCTTAATTCAAACTTCAAATAAATACACTCTGAGACCATCAACTACCTTGGCGTGCTCGACATGCAGGCCGCGGCCATCTGGTTTAATCAAAGCATTTGTGGAACCGTAATTAATCCTAATACCTATACATGTATTTATGCCACCGCAATGATAGTTGCCGTCCATCCGTCTGACAGTAGACAATTTTCCTTCTCCGGCGAACTAGTTTTTGGCAGATTCTCTTCATATTAAGTATACAGCCCTACCATCAAGTGCAGGAGTGCGTAACATAAACATTTTCGCTGTCCCACTGATCCATCCACAGTTATGCCCCTTTTTCGACTCTGAAAATATAATTGTTTCCTTGTCTGGCGAACTACTTTACAGTTTTTGGCCGATTCTCTTCATACTCGTATACATCCCAACCATCAAGCGCAGTAAAAGTGCATATTGTAAAAATTGTCCCTGTCCGATTGATCCATTTGTAGTTATGCCCCTTTTTCAACTCTGAAAATATTGTTTCCTTGTCCGGCAAACTACTACAGTTTTTGGCCGATTCTCTTCATATTCGGTATACAGCCCTATCATCAAGTACAGGAGTGCATAACGTAAACATTTTCACTCCCCCACCGATCCATCCGCAGTTATGCCCCTTTTTCGACTCTGAAAATATTTTGTTTCCTTGTCCGGCGAACTACTTCTACAGCTTTTAGCAAATTCTCTTCATACTCGGTATACATCCTAACCATCAAGTGCAGGAGTGTGTAATGTAAAAATCTCGCTGTCCCACTGTTCCATCCGCAGTTATGCCCCTTTTTAGCTCACCTGAGCGAAGCTCATGTGAGCTATTGTTACCGCAATGTGTCCGTCGTCCGTCGTCGTTGTCGTCGTCGTCGTCCGTGAACATTTTCAAACGTCTTCTCCTCGGTAACCATTGGGCCTATAGTCACCAAACTTCATGGTCATGGTCCTTAGGTAGGGGGATTACAAAATTGTTAAAATTACATCATTACGTGATCCAAGATGGCCGCCGTCTAAAAATAGCACAAATTCTTCAAAAATCTTCTTCTCAAGAACCGCCGACTGGATTTCGACAAAACTTGGTAGGACTGATCGATGTACAATGCTCTTTCAAAGTTGTTAAAATGGTGACCCTGGGGTCAAAAATGGGCGTGGCCCGTGGGGTGAAATTGGGGTCAAATTTTATTTTTGACCGAATATGGTCTTGTCATATATCAAATTGAAGGTATCAGCGAGGCGATCACTCTGGTGCATTTTTTGTCGAAATCGGATGTTCAGGTCATCCAAGATGGCCGCCGAAAGGTCAAAAGGTCGTTCTTTTATTAGAGATTTCAAAATTCTTCTTCACATGAACCGCTTGGCCCATGATAGCCAAACTTAAGAGTTATGGTCCATGGGTGAAGCCTTTTCAGATTTGTTAAAATGGAGGTCATCGCTAATCCAAGATGGCCGCCATCTAAAAATAGCATAAATTCTTAAAAAATCTTCTCATGAACCGCTAGCTGGATTTCGACAAAACTTGGTAGGAATGATCGATGTACAATGCTCTTTCAAAGGTGTTAAAATGGTGACCCCGGGGTCAAAAATGGGCGTGGCCCGTGGGGTCAAATTTTATTTTTGAACAAATATGGTCTTGTCATATATCAAATTGAAGGTATCAACGAGGCGATCACTCTGGTGCATTTTTTGTCGAAATCGGATGGTTAGGTCATCCAAGATGGCCGCCAAAAGGTCAAAAGGTCGTTCTTTTATTAGAGATTTCAAAATTCTTCTTCACATGAACCGCTTGGCCCATGGTAGCCAAACGTAAGAGTTATGGTCCATGGGTGAAGCCTTTTCAGATTTGTTAAAATGGAGGTCATCGCTAATCCAAGATGGCCGCCGTCTAAAAATAGCATAAATTCTTAAAAAAAATTCTTCTCATGAACCGCTAGCTGGATTTCGACGAAACTTGGTAGGAATGATCGATGTACAATGCTCTTTCAAAGTTGTTAAAATGGTTACCTCGGGTTAAAAAATGGGCGTGGCCCGTGGGGTTAAATTTTATTTTTGACCGAATATGGTCATGTTATATATCAAATCGAATGTATCAATGAGGCGATCACTCTGGTGCATTTTTTGTCGAAATCGGATGGTTATGTCATCCAAGATGGCCGCCGAAAGGTCAAAAGGTTGTTCTTTTATTAGAGATTTCAAAATTCTTCTTCACATGAACCGCTTGGCCCATGGTGGCCAAACTTAAAAGTTATGGTCCATGCGTGAAGCCTTTTCAGATTTGTTAAAATGGAGGTCGTCGCTAATCCAAGATGGCCACCGTCTAAAAATAGCACAAATTCTTAAATCTGCTTCTCATGAACCGCTGGCCGGATTTCGATGAAACTTGGTAGGAATGATTGATATACAATGCTCTTTCAAATTTGTGAAAATGGTGACCCCAGGGTCAAAAATGGGCATGGCCCGTGGGGTCAAATTTTATTTTTGACAGAATATGCTAATATCATATATCAAATTGAAGGTATCGATGAGGCGATTGCTCTGGTGCAATATTTGTCGGAATCGGATGATTATGTCATCCATGATGGCCGCCAAAAGGTCATTTATTCGAGATTTTGAACGTCTTTTTCTCAGAAACCACATGGCCGATGGCCAAACTTCATAGTAAGTTAAGATCCTTGGGTGAAGCATTTTCTGATTTGGTAAAATGAGTCATTGCTTAATCCAAGATGACCGCCATCTAAAAATATCACAATTTTTTTAAAACACATGAACTCAATGTCACATTCTCCTCTGGTATTCATGGAGTCAGGTGAGCGAATTAGGGCCATCATGACCCTCTTGTTTAGACTCTGAACATATTTTGTTTCCTTGTCCAGCAAACTACTTCTGCAGTTTTTGGCCGATTCTCTTCTTACTCCGTATACATTCCAACCATCAAGTGCAGGAGTGCGTAACATAACATTTACTGTTGTATTCATGAATGCTCAACAGCGGTGGCATTTTGTTTTACAAACAATTTTCTACGTTGAATAGTTTTCAAGTCGTTATAAAGTATGAAATTATTTGTCTCTTGTGGACCAATAATTGTAAATAAAATATTGTATCTTGTATATCAAATCGAAGGTATTGACAAGACTCTGGAGTATTTTGTGTCGAAATCTGATGATTAAGTCTCTAAGATGGCCACCGAAGGGTCAAAAGGACATCTTTTTATTAGATATTTATAATGTCTTCTCGTGAACCTCTGGGCCAATGTTGGTCAAACTTCACAGGGATGATCTATGGGTGGGGGCATGTCAGATTTGTAAATTAGAGGTTGTTACCTAATCCAAGATGGCCGCCGTAGAAAAGTAGGTAAAATTCTTAAAATATCTTCTCACCAACCGCCAGACAGAGTGCAACGACACTTGACAATGGTGACCGAGGGGTCAAAAATAGGCGGGGCCCGGGGGTGTCAACCTTTGAGCGAATATGGTCATGTCATATATCAAATCGAAGGTATTGAAACTATCAGACTTGAAACGATTGAAACTGGTGACCCAGGGGTCAAAAATGGGCGAGGCCCAGGGGGTCAACTAAGGGTTCACATTTGACCAAATATGGTCATGTTATCTATCAAATCGAAGGTATCGAGGAGACGATCAATCTGGAGCATTTTTGCCGTGCCCCCTTGCAGACAGAGCGATATAGGCAGCACATTGGCGTACGTCCGTGCGTCCGGTTAAATGTTTTTGGATTTAGGTCAAAGTTTTTAAGAACACTATATCTCTGAAACAGATTCGCCAATTCACTCGAAACTTCACATTTGTCTTTATCATCATCAATATTGGCATTCTACACCCCGCTCCCGGCCCCTTTGCCTAATGTCAAGGTCAAATTATTTTGAAATTTACCATATGCTCAATATTTGTCGATTTCTTTATTTCACAATACTTGAATACTGTTCTTGAAATCAAGCAGCCTGATTGCCTGAGCTGTGTTACATATCAGGCACAATCAAATTGCTTGATTGGGAGGGCATTGCGAATACCGGTATATGTTCAGAAATGTTGATAACTGGGTCAAGATTACCTCGTGGTCGTGTACATCAATAAGATATCTTATTAAATGCCCTCGAAATTTTCAGGCTTATGCCGACATTTCAAGATAGTGACATTTAATATGACATATGGAATTGATATCTTTGCATCTGATGTTGAAGTTCTTGCATGCATGTTTATGTGTCTGTTGTTGCATGTATGTAGTACCTGCACCAAGGTATATTGTGTATGGTCCCAGGCATGGATAGGTATTTAATCAGTTACAGCCTCCAGAGACAGAAGGAATGTGTATGCCCAACTCACAAATAAACTGTCCCATGTTTATGACATTACTAGAGACTACGCTTTAGGTTTGTCTGGTTGTTATTATATACATTATGTAGTGTTTACCCTGTCTGTTTGTCCGTCTGTCAGTAGACAATTTTCATTGTCCGGCAAACTACTTATAGGTTTTGGCCGATTTTCTTCATACTCGTATAGTCATCCCGACCATCAAGTGCAGGAGTGCGTAACGTACAAACTTTCGCTGTCCCACCAATGCACCGATGCCCGTTTTTCCACTCTGAAAATCACACATTTTCCTAAACTACTCTAAATTACTTCAGTTGAAACCCCAATAATCAATCACTCACTCAGTGATTGCTGTTGTATATCTTTTTTACAAACAATTTTCTAGTTTTAAACATGTGCTATTTTAACACTATGTGACTTTTTGAAAAACCGGGACACATTACTGTATAGTGGCAGCCGTCTGTCTGTCAAATTTGTGTTATTGTTTTCGGGTACCTACTATTTTGAGAGCCCACATTTTCATTCTGTACACAGTTTTGGTAAAATGTGCATGGGATTTTTCAGCTACCTATTATCCCCCCAATCCTCAGATATCGATCGGTTGACTTGAATACGCTTGTTTATCACGGTCCATACATCGTACATGTAGTGTAATTTCATGGCCTATCCATGTGGTCCATATGCTCAGGGCCAAGTTCAAATGACTTATGTAGGCGATTTCATCAAAATTGCAAAGTACATGTACAGTGAAATCGCGATCGCTCAAAATGCGATAACTCGTAATGTCGGGCTCGCTCGAAATAGGGTCGCGGTCCCGATAATTTTCCCTATATGTTTAATGTATTTCACATGCGATGGCTCAAAATGCAACTCCTCGAAAAATGTGATCCCTCGAAACATTGTTCAAGTCCCGCGGACTCATTTCTCGTTATTTTGCTATACGATGATTCGAAAGTCATGTCGAAGTTTCGGCTTGGCTCATTTTCGCACCTCCGCGTCCGACTTATTACGATCAAAGACCGAACCGCGCTCTATCTGTCTATGAAATGTGGTTTCTTTTCAAATGCAGTTAATTGCTTAAAGTGGTGAAATTTGGTCGTTAACGTTGTTGATAGTGATCAACGATATACGGCGATTTATTAAATATTCTGGGCTTCGGCCACTCAGCGCATTTAACAGAGTCTCTCGTAAGTCATTGGTCGTTTTTCGTGGTAACTCACGGTTTATACTCGAATAACCCGAGTATCACTGGAACAAGTAGAGTCGTTGCTCAGGTTCAAGTCGAGTTAGAACCCTCATGGGCGGATCCAGGCGGGTCGTGTTCGGCGTACGCACCCTCTAACATTTGCCGAGTTAAGTTGTTAACCCAATTACAGAGCTGCCAACTGTTACGATTTTTCCGTATTTGTTCCGGAAAATACGTTAGAAATACGGAAGTACGGACAACAATTAAAAAGTACGATTTTTAAAAAAATCAGCGCGGGAATATCTGGAAATAATAATTTTGTTTCACAATTCTGCCAATAAATCCTATTTTTTTATTTACCCGTAATCATACTCGCCTGGGCGCTTACCATTTCAATTCTTTTGTAGTAATAGTAATTTCAAGCGCTCAGCGATATTGATTTATTCATCACGTAAATTCATAAAATGTCTGCTCCAAAGCGTGCAGCCAACAAATTTGGGTATTTTTTATCGAAAGAAGTTAGGAGAACACATATGTTCATCACTGATTACAGCGAGACATGGCCCCATTTGGTCCTGTCAAAGCGCGGTGATGAATTTGCGTCTTGCAAGCAGTGTAATTGTGATTTTTCGGTTGGTCATGGCGGCCGAGATGAGGGCCAAGGCTCTAAAAAATTTACTTTATGCATATAAGTGAGTACTGATTTGTGTTCCGGAAAACATATGTGGCGTTCCTGAAAATAGCCCCTTTTTCTCTCCATGTTCCTCATGTGACCGACATGGGGTTGGCAGCTCTGCAATTATTTATATGGAAAGAGCTGATGGCTTTTCTTATTTCTCACTTGTGTCTCATCCTTATTTCTCAAGTGTATGTCATTACCACTGAATTGAACCGTCTAGACGGTTCTATTCAGTGGTAACGACATACACTTTTGATAAGAAATGAGAAAACATGCATACACAAATTGATTGTATTTTAGGAAAGTTTTAGTTGCGAACTCTAACTCCAATCTACTCCAGACGGTACGGGAGTAGATTCCAACAGTTACTGTTCGCAACTAAGAAAGTTTACGACAATGTATGTTCCATTTTCAATTGAGAATCCACGTCCCCTCTAGATCTAAATTCTGGATCCGCCCCTGACCCTAGTAACCCACCACCCAGCATGGATTTGATTAAAGTTACTCGAGTAAGGTTCAAAGGTCAACATTATTTAACTGGAGTTGGAACTCTGCTTATATATTTTCTTATATGTAAGGGTAGGAATTGGCTTGAGGACCTTCCAAATCCGGGCATTTGAGCCCAAAACAAAAATGGCAGGCCAATGACCGTTGGCCCATTTGTTTCCGAATTTACTAATATCTGCCATACAGTCGAAATATGTGAATTAAATGAAGGAGACAGTGAGGCGGTTAATTTAACCTAGCTAGTTCATTCTCCTATCGCACGAAGCCGGTATGTAAGACCGTGAAAAAGGCTGAGTGTGAGTGCATGTGATATATGGAGGCTCAGCCGTAACAGTGTTGTCCTGTATGATGATGATATTTGACGGTTGGTCAGGGCAAAACATATGATCGATATTGAGCTATGCAAAGTATGATATGTTTTCGGGCCCAGCTACTGTCGTTTCGCGGCTTATCGTTATATACGAGGTGCTATTATTCGAGTTCAGGTGCGGCGTTTATCTGTTGTTATTGCTTAGATGACAATGTGTTTCACATATTCTGCAGACGACATAAAAAAAGAAGATAATACACGGCGGTAGTCTGCTTGTTCTAGTGGTCCTCGTGTTAATCGAGTGGCTACTCGGAAGTGCAACGAAAAACGCCCATTAATAATACCACACTACCTAGTTAGGCAGAGATGACTGGTCGTGACAAAAATTATTTGCTCTTACTGAATCAGTGCAGCATTAAATCGGCCTGCATATTCAGTTCAGGACATGAAATGTTCGTCCTCGACAGCTATTCATGATGCATAATATAATGAAATAGTAAACCCATATCAAGTTGCAGGAGTCTGTACGTTGATCAGCGTTTATACTGGTCACAAAGTAGCCTAAAACACCTTTTGTTGCGTCGCAATATTTTACGATTCACGACAGATTCCAGATATTTTATGGGCGCCGTAAACAAAATTGTTTGAGCTGGGCCCATGCCCCACTGTTTCGAGTGACATCACAACCACCTGCGACATTACTTATGTGTGCCACTATTTATAGTAAATACTGGATCTTTTGATAATACTTTAAATAAAGATAGTTTTGTAAATACATTTAAATATAATTTATTTAATTCCACATCATAACTTTAGTCTGCGAATAAATACTATTATCATCTAAAACATGGATACACTCTATTATGCTTCGTTATTTCCTAAATTCGACGGGTACAGTAGTCGACAAATATACCTAAATCGCAAGATGCGATGGCTCGAAAGATGCGATCACTCGAACAAAATATGCAGGCCGGTAGCATTTCGAGCCATGGCGATTTCACTGTATACTTATCCATCAAAGTATACTTTGAGGGTGTAATCATTTATTTTTCCTGAAATGCATTATTTCATATAGAACTAACGGCTGCATATATTTGATGATTAAAAGTATGCAGAATTATTACACTGAATTTATTACATTATCACAGCCAATATGGCTAATGGCTGTGATAATGTAATAAATTCAGTATAATAAAAATTAATAAATTTATCCTTATATTGAAAATTTCTCCCTCAAAGTATACTTTGCTAGATAAGTATACTTTGTAATGTTGGTGAAATAGGCTTCTGGGTTGGTGTTTTGGTACCTTTAATTTCAACATGAGACTCGCTATGTGATTTTGTACCTCATATTATAATTATATATCTCATGAAAAATATTTACAAAATTTAATGTATTTCTGTATACGACGCCAAAAGTTGACAAAATTTTCTTAGCTAATGTGGAATATAATTCCACATTTGCTATGAAATTGTGTCATCTTTCGACGTCATTTACAGAAAATCTTACAGTTTATGTTAATATATTTCATGAAAAATTGCACATGTTCTTTGGTACAAAATCGCTTTGTGTGTCTGAATTGACTTGATGCTTCATATTATTATAATTCCAGCACAAAAATATTTACGCAATTCCCTAACATTTGATTGGCCCGTAGCAAGTCTCTGTCCAAAATTTATATCCCAGTAAACTCCCACGCCGAACTACTTTCCATAATCGTGATGCGCAGTTAAAATAATTCTTAAGAAAACGGAAAATAAACACATTTTCTTGATGAATTTATTTAAAATGCTGGAATTATAAGGAATGAATGACATTTTTGTGGAATTTATCGGGGATATAAACTTGGAAAAGTCGCGGGAATACTGGACGAGGCCTTAAAAAGTTACAATTTTCGAGAGAAAAAAATCGAAAAAAACCTTTTTTTTTATTTCTTTTCGAAAATTGTAATTTTTTATCTCTTCGTCCAGTATTCCCGCGACTTTTCCAAGTTTATACCCCGATAAATTCCAAAAAAGGCCATTCATTCCTATATTGTACTACCATCCTATTTGTTCAGTCCATAGCCCACTCATGTGGCCTTGGAAATGATTCTAAAGTGCTGTCAGAACATGTTTTTTATGAAAAAAATTAAAAATATAAATACAATACACTTTAATTCAGCAGTGTAAGGGTTAAATTAATCAAATGTTTTACTTACCTCAATAAATGCAACAGCCTATGGTTTTTGTCACGCCCGCTTCCGGACAGCGCAATATAGTCGGCACAGTAGCGTACGTATGTGCATCTGGGTAAAGTTTTTTGTTAAACGGCCATCTAGTATTACTCATTTTCTGATGGATTAAAAAGTGGAAATACAGTCACCTGTGCTAAAGACCACCTCCGAATAGCAATCACCTGGCTGTAAAGGCCTCAATTTTGTTGTCCCAATGGCACAATTACTATACAAATGACCCTGCGAATAAAGACCACCGGTGATCAAAGGCCAGATTTGTCACTTCCCATGGCTGGCCTTTATTCACAGGTTTGACTGTACATGTAGTTGTATATGGTGTGAAAAGTACATCTTTTTATAGTAATAACTAATATTACATGTATTGCCATGTATATTTTGCTGATCCTGGAAATCTTTATATCAGAGACATCATCTGAGACAAAATAAACATTCATTCACATTTACCCCACGTATTGATTGTCATTATTATACATTTTATATCAGGTGGGTGGTTGGTCGGGCGACCACTCCTTATAGGGTGGGTGGAAGGTGGGTGCAAGCGATGGGTAATTTAACGATCGGGGTTCATCCTTACCGGAATTCCGATTGGAGACCTGGTTTGGCCCTCACATACGTCTTTGGCATTTTGTATGTAACAGTTGAATCTGGTTATACCTCTTATGTGAGTATTACGATTGTTCGTAATCCTATTTTAGGGGAAGGGGCCAAGTGACTTTGGTGTGGCATGGACCTGGCACCAGGTCAGGTTATTCTAATTTCAGGGCTGAATATATTGTTTCTCGATGTAAATATTCAGTTCTGATTTTGGAATTTTCCCCCCAATGCAGCAGGTTAAAACGGGATCGAACCCGTTTGCCCGGCCTTAGCTGTTGATAGGCCGTTAAACACCAAGAAACAAACAAACAAACATCCTCCTTATAGGAATCACGATTTGCCTGGTTTGGCCCTCGGTACATTTTTATCTTTGGCTCTTTTGTTACCTGGGAGTTGAATTGGGTTATTGCCCATTATAAAAGATTATTACTGATCCTGCTGCTTTCGGGAGGGGATCAACTGATTCTGGTGTGCCGAGGACCTGGCATCAGATCAGGATTATTCTGATTTCAGGGCTGAATATATAGATTTTTTATTGTAAATATTCAGTTCTGATTTTTGTATTTTCCCCCCATTAGTACAGGTAATATATGGGATTTAGTACTAAACCCATTGACCCGGCCTTAAATGACCTTAGCTGTTGATAGGCCGTTAAACTCCAACAAACAAAAACAATTTTTTATATCAGACTGATATCAGAGGCGATAACCGTGTTTCCTTCAAATGTTAACGGACATTACTATTTATTCTGTGTATTTATTTTTTGATGTGAAATGATCATACTTTATAATCTGTCGAAAATGACACATTTAATTAGCATAAATAATTGAAAAATATCATGCCTCATTTGCATATGAAAATAGCCTGATACCACCGCAAGTCACTATCAGTGAAATAAATATTACTGAATGATTATATCTATATGCATATTTAATTTTTACAAATGGATTTTTGATTTTCTTCATGATCAAAATATAAAACAAATTTAACCATTCACTTATTTGAGTGTATTATTACTTATTCTGTTATTTATACTGTAATATAGTTGAACATTTACTTAGTTGAGCTGCAAAAAACAAACAAAGCAAAAAGCAAGCCAGTTCTCACCTAAGCCTTCATGCTGAGGATACTCCATTTTGTTTGTGGAAAATATTTTCTTTATACGTTCTCTGAAATATATGTCGCTACCACCAATTGAACCGTCTTGTCGAGATGGTTCGAATGAGTGGTCACAACATATACTTCCATTGAGAAATAACAAAAATAAAGTTAAATATAAAAATGGGTCGATCATGGCGATACAATCTTTGTTGCAGGCGAAGGTTTCCGGCAGTCGGTCCGAGGGGAATTTTGATGATGCCTTACTGGAGGAAGCGAACCGAGACGGCAGTAATGTCAACACGACAACCACGACACAACCGATGCCTGAGCAGAAGGTTCCGTTGTAATACCATCTGCTACTCCGAGATTCCACGAGCGACTGAGCTGAATATTGTGGGTCTGTTGGGGATGGGGACACGGACTCCCTATGGGGCCAGAGGATTCAGCTCACTGAACTGATACATGATACACACACACCTGAACCTGACAAATAAATGGTTACGTTTCAGGCGGGAATCGGAATTTCTGTCTGCTCCTTTCTTTCCCCCATTTTCGCCGTATTTCTTTCTTTAGAAAACATGTATTGGCAGAACATGAGAATCGTCTCCTGGAGACTTTTCTCATGGGCTGTCAAACATGGTTTTGTTGAGAAATATTTAAAATATGGCACAAAACAGCAGAAACAAAATTAAAATGCAGCTTAGTAAGGGTTAAGGACTGACTTTATAGAATATGACCTTTTGTTTCAAATGTAGTAGAATCATACATGTGACTGAATATCTATATAAAGTATATGTGACCCTGTTCTTCTTAGAGTATATTACCGTATACAGAGTTTTTAATTGGCATCTCCACCATTTGATTGTGTACATGCTATGGGACAGTTTCACCACTTAGAGCGTTTTACATGTACGTACAGTAAATAATATGGCAGCAAATCTAATAAAATTTGGTGCAATACATCCCAGATGTTTAGGACGACAACGTCCTAAAACTATTATTCCAGCAGACTACACAAAAATATATATATCTGAGCTTTTCTACCATCACACACAAAATGTACAATAGACACTTTTTCAATGTGTAAAATGTCGAACTGGTGCACTGTCTATTATCAGAAGTACCGTACATCTGACACAGGTAAAAGCCGTATTTACTCGCATAGCAGGCAAGTAGACAGTAGTGACGATATACTCGGATAACTGCTTACACGTCACTGGATTCAATACAGTATTTATGGTAATACAGGTATATATCTACAGCACTGTGTAATGTTACACAGTCTTTACTGCATTCTCAAACATTTTAACAAAGGGTCAACAAACCCTTCAGATATCACACTTTGTATATAAATTTGATGAAAACAGGCATTGCATGCTGTTGTCTGATGTCTCTCCATCGTATTGCACCAAATGTTATTCATGTGTTTGTCATATTATTAGTGGTATGTGTCAAACGCAATAAGAGGTAAAACTGGGCGATGGCTTGTACACACTAAGATGGCCGACATGGCAACTCCATGCACTGTGTAGGATATAGTAAGAAGAGAATGTTCACATGTATGTTATGCTTATATCTCATCACATTTACGAAGAAATTATGCATGACTCATTGGATGATCAGGGGCTCCACGGGTCCTTAAGTGTCTCCAAGGAATTTGAATCAGTCACTGAATAAGGTAAAGTGCCTGGTGTGACAAAAACAGATTTTACTAAAGCTGGTTTCAACGATCTTCAATAATTACCATAAATGATGTGAAATGTTACTGATATATTATCGCTTTAAACACCTAATATGGCTAATTTTCAGAGAGAGTGTCGTGAAGACTTTCATGCACAAAGTGGCATATAATCGTCCAAGTTGCCCATCTATGTAGTTACATTTGCTTGTCATTGGTGGTCACCCTTTTGTACTGTAGCCGATTTCACCAAAATTGCTAAATACATGTATACTCGTCTAGCTAAGTATACTTTGAGGGATTAATTTACTTTTTTACTGCAATGCATTATTTCATATAGCACAAATGAGCATTCATATTTGATGATTAAAATTATTCAGCTTTGTATGTTATATTTACATTTATTACTACATTACCACAACCATTGTTTTCAAGGTGCATGATCACGTGGTTATAACAACAACAACAGTGGCTGAAAGTGTTGAAATCTTGAAAGTACTATTTGATATTTTCCTTAATATGAAACGGATTTTGATGAAATATGGCGCAGCAAACGCGTCTTCATGAGCTGCATTTGGTGGTCCCGGGAGTTTGGCACAGACTTATGTCGTTTGCAAAGAATCAATTTCCGTATCAAAGACACGGAAATCGATTCTTCGCAAAAAAGACAGAAGTTTGGGCGAAAATACAGAGACCACCAAATGCAGCTTAACAAGACGCGTTTGATGCGCCATATTTCATCAAAATCTGTTTCGTATTAAGGAAAATATCAAATAGTACTTTCAAGATTTTAACACTTTCAACCACTGTTGTCCGTTACGTAATAAGGCCACTATAAAAGAATACGTACTTTGAATCGGATGGATTCTGGAAATTTCAGTACCGGTACTTGTTGTTGTTGTTAGTACCACGTGATCATACACCTTGGTTTTGTTAGAAAATGTTATTGTTATTCTTATAAAATAATTAATGAAATTCTGTATAAATTGTTCCCCCAAAGTATACTTTATAAATAAGAAGTTTGGTGAAATCGGCTATTGGTGTGTTGTGTTAGTCAGGATGGAAGCATTTCTGAAGGACCCCTATGATCAATCTGTTGTTTTGGCCCCTGGCCTGACAAAGCCTGGCTTCTTTGATTGCTGCCAGCCGTATTGTCTGATCACATTTAATTTATACAATCTGGCTGTAATACAGCCTGATACACAGTCACACGGTTTGCTGGATGTGTGCTAGATGTTTTATTAACAGAGTCTGTGCTCCATGTAAGATGCGTATTTTGTAGTTTACATATTTATTACAGATTAATAATTCCAGCACAAAAATATTTACACAATTCCCTAACATTCGATTGGTCCGTAGCAAGTCTCTGTCCAAAATTTATATCCCAGTAAACTCCCATGCCGAACTACTTTCTGTAACCGTGAGGTGCAGTTAAAATAATTCTTAAGAAAATGGAAAATAAACACATTTTCTTGATGAATTTATTTCAAATGCTGGAATTATAAGGAATGAATGGCCTTTTTGTTGAATTTATCGGGGATATAAACTTGGAAAAGTCGCGGGAATACTATACCCCGATAAATTCCACAAAAAGGCCATTCATTCCTATAATATATGCAAAAGTGTGAGCACAGAATTCGATTTGAAAATAATTTTCTTTGAGGAGCAAAAATGCATTAATAAAGTTTAAAATTTACCTATTTGAGCTGAAAAGAACAAACACTGTTTGTTTTTTGCAACTACAATGATTGAAATTTTTACTTTGTTTTTAGCCAGGTTTTTTGAAAAAAAAATCCAGGCTATTGGATTGGCGAAAGCCGGGCGGGCGCGGGCGGGCGGGCGGGCGGGCGGGCGGCGGCGTCCACAATCAATGTTAAGTTTTCGTGTTTGAATCCATTTCTTTGTTACTGTACCACCTAGGACCACCAAATTTTCACAGCTTCATAATCAAGGGGTGCCCACCACATATCACTATCCAACATGTTACTTTTTTTTTTTAACTTGACCCATTTTTTCCGCGTAATCGACTTAGCCATTTTCAATGTTAAGTTTTCGCGTTTACAATGTTAAGTTTTCGTGTTTAAGTCCATTTCTTTGGTACTGTACCACCTAGGACCACCAAACTTTCACAGCTTCATAATCAAGGGGTACCCACCACATATCACTATCCAACATGTTACTTTTTTTTTTAACTTCACCCATTTTTTCCGCGCAGTCGACTTAGCAATTTTCAATGTTAAGTTTTCGCGTTTACAATGTTAAGTTTTCGTGTTTAAGTCCATTTCTTTGGTACTGTACCACCTAGGACCACCAAACTTTCACAGCTTCATAACCAAGGGGTGCCTACCACATACAACTATCCAACATGTGACCATTTTTTTACCTTCACCTATTATTTCTACGTAATTGACTTAGCCATTTTCAATGTTAAGTTTTCGCGTTTACAATGTTAAGTTTTCGTGTTTAAGTCCATTTCTTTGGTACTGTACCACCTAGGACCACCAAACTTTCACAGCTTCATAACCAAGGGGTGCCTACCACATACAACTATCCAACATGTGACCATTTTTTTTACCTTCACCTTATTTCTACGTAATTGACTTAGCCATTTTCAACGTTAACTTTTTAACGTACGTCTGGTTAAAGTTTTTTGGTTTTAAAACTTTTTTGTTATACTATATCTCTGCAACTGCTTCGCCCATTACCTTGAAACTTCACATGGGTGTTTATCATCATCCATATTTTCATTCTAACCCCCAACCGTGCGGCCCCTGTGCCCAATGTCAAGGTCAAATTACTTTGAATTTTTTTGTTAAAGTTTTTTCGTGTACTATATCTCTGCAACTGCTTCACTCAATACCTTGATACTTCACATGGGTGTTTATCATCATTGTTGCACCTGCTTGCGGAAAGCGCGATCCTGTGCCCAATGTCAAGGTCAAATTACTTTGAATTTTTTTGTTAAAGTTTTTTCGTGTACTATATCTCTGCAACTGCTTCACCCAATACCTTGATACTTCACATGGGTGTTTATCATCATTGTCGCACCTGCTTGCGGAAAGTGCGATCCTGTGCCCAATGTCAAGGTCAAATTACTTTGAATTTTTTTGTTAAAGTTTTTTTGTTTTTTCGTGTACTATATCTCTGCAACTGCTTCACCCAATACCTTGATACTTCACATGGGTGTTTATCATCATTGTCGCACCTGCTTGCGGAAAGTGCGATCCTGTGCCCTATGTCAAGTTCAAATTACTTTGAATTTTTTTGTTAAAGTTTTTTCGTGTACTATATCTCTGCAACTGCTTCACCCAATACCTTGATACTTCACATGGGTGTTTATCATCATTGTCACACCTGCTTGCGGAAAGCGCGATATCGTCGGCATTTTGGCATACGTCCGTCCGTTCGTCCGTGTGTCCGGTTAAAGTTTTTTGGTTAAAGTTTTTCCATCTACTATATCTATTTTTTTAGTGTCCATGCCTCGCCTCAAGGCGCGACATGCAGGCCACGGCCATCTAGTCTACAAAAAGTGGGTATAATTATGTTATCCAAGTGTCTGTGCTTGGAAAAAACCTGGCCTTCGTGGCTTTACCTCGTTTCTTGTTATATTGTTAGTCCATGTACGTACATGCGTGCATTAGTAACACCTTTCATTTTTCAATAACTTATGAACCGATTTTGATATTATTTGGCCATAATTTGTGTCAATGGATGGTGCTTTGTTTTGCATACGACCCAACGAGTTGCCGCCCCTGCTAAGCCCAGAGTTAAGGTCACAAGCCCACACACTTGGAAATTTTTTACATATTTAGGGGTACCTGGGCCCAAACGGGGGTATTCCGTGAGCCTCGCTTACTGACCGATCTAGTTTATTATCTATTTTACATGATAAATTCAGTGACCAATTTACGAAAATAAAAAATGCATTGATTTTGAAATCTGGGTATAAAACTCCAGCCAGGGCCCGGTTGCTCGAAACCTCTGTTAGCTTAACAGACTGTTAAATCCTTAGCAATGCTAAGTATTTAACAGTCTGTTAAGCTAACAGAAGCTTTGAGCAACCGGGGCCCAAACGCTTATCTGGAGCTCTGCATAATGGTGAATACTATATACACTGAAGTCACTGCACAGTGGCAGAAGTTTGTGTCTTAACTGCTTGAAAAGGAACCATACCCAATGTTGTCAGATAGTGGCCTGTGTATCATCTAGTAAAGCTAGTCTTCTTTTAACCAAGTCATGTGGGGGATACTCCATTTTCTCTGTGGAAACTCCTCTGTGTTATCTTTACATGTGCTTAGAACTATATGTCGTGACCACCATTTGAACCGTCTCGTTGAGACGGTTCAAATGAGTGGTCACAACATATACTTCCATTGAGCAGTAAGAAAAATAAAAATATTATTACATTCATACACGTAATAGTGCATTTTGACTGTAAATGGGTGAAATGTGGCTGTGACTGGAGATAACAGGGCTTATGGCATTCATGGCCATTGGAGTTCTAAATCTCCTACAATATTTCTGTATTGAAACAAGGTTCGAACAATGACAGATTTTTCAATAACATAATGGCAAATGGTAGTCCCTGATTTGTGTCTACACTGGCTGACAAGTCCGCAAGTCTCATTTCTTCAGTCGGCGGGATGGGCTGTGGCCTAGGGGATATAGCATTGGACGTCAATACTGGAGGTTCTTGGTGCAATCCTCGCCCTGGGCGTGAAAATATATTACTGACATCGTATTTCCGTCCCACTGGTCTGTTAGATGAGACTTTGGTACTGTCCCTATATATATGACCTTTCACTTTTTCTCGTCGTCATCATTTGTCACTTTACAGCATTCCCAAATGTGAGAGAAGGAATGAGGTTTATGGCAAGTTGAACCCAGATTAGCCTGCACATCCACACAGTCTGTCGTGTTTCAAACCAACAATATTGATCCTGTAATCACGTGTTTTGGCAAAGCAGGGGGTATGATTGGCCCCCAAATACCGTAAGTCCCATTTCTCCAAATACAGGCACACCGATCATCTTCATACACCGCCGCCTGCGTTTTGAGGGAGTAATCATTTATTTTTCCCGAAATGCATTATTTCATATAGAACTAACAACTGCATATATTTTTACGTTTAAAAGTATCCAGAATTATTATACTGAATTTATTACATTATCACAGCCAAAATGGCTGTATGGCTGTGATAATTTAATAAATTCAGTATACTAAAAATTAATAAATTTATCCTTAAATTGAAAATTTCTTCCTCAAAGCATGATAAGTATACTTTGCAATTTTGGTGAAATATGCCAATGGTTATCTATGCTTCTGAACATATATTGGCAATGCCAACTGGCATTGAAGCAATTTGACTGTCCGAGCCTGAGATGTAGCTCAGCAAATCAATTCAGGTGTTTTGATTTTCTCCCCAATGCAGCAGGTTACATGCTGGATCGAACCCATTGACCCGGCTTGAATTGACCTTATTTCTTGATAGGCCGTTAAACACCAATAAATCAAATACAATGAAATAAAGTATTTTGACAGTAAGAAATTGACAAGGTTAGTGCAGGCGGTAGTGTTTACATCCCATGCTTTGACATCGTACATGTTTTTGTAGAACATCAGCCTGCTTATTCAATCTTACACAATTTCTGTGATTTATGGCGATTACTAAATGACTAATGTGTTGTGGTTCATGCGACCATTATTTTATGTTGTAGCTGTGGGCCATAAAACAGTACTTTGGTTTCGTACTTCAGAGTTTGCGGAAAGTGATGTGGGAGGGTGGATTTTTTTTATTATTTTTTGTTGTGTACGAGATTCTCGTCCGATTTCTTTGAATGGCCATATATTTATTTTGCATGTCAATTTAACTATATAGCCTATTTAGACGTGAAAAATCACCAGATTTTCGTCGGACTTTATTGGTTTTAACATAGTTATGCAAATTAGTGGTTTTGATTGACCATGCAGCAAATTTACAAAATATTTTGATAGGTCTGTGATGATAAAAAGCTCTGACGTGCAGGGATTTTTCTGATGCGTCATTATCTTTGAACCAAAGTATTTTTTATGGCCTAATATGGATGTAAATACAAATGTATTTAATAGAAAGTCTTATTGATGGATTGTGTACATACACCTGTAGCCGATTTCATCAAAATTACAAAGTATACTTATCTAGCAAAGTATACTTTGAGGGAGTAATCATTTATTTTCTCCGAAATGCATTATGTCATATAGAACTAACGACTGCATATATTTGATGATTAAAAGTATGCAGAATTATTATACTGAATTTATTACATTATCACAGCCATATAATGGCTGTGATAATGTAATAAATTCAGTATAATAAAAAATTAATAAATTTTTAAAAAAATTGAAAATTTCTCCCTCAAAGTATACTTTGCTACTAAAGTATTATTTGCAATGTTGATGAAATAGGCTACAGGATATATGGATCGTAGATACAGATAGGTGGATAAATTGTGTACATACATACATACTCCCCTTTTACTATTCACTTATGTCTTGATGGGTTAAATCTCATAGTTCAAAATGATGATAGGTGAAAAATATAGTTCAAAATGATGATTGGTGAAATCTCGTAGTTACAAATGATGGCAGGTGAAATCTTACACATGTAGTTCAAAATGACGAATGGTGAAATCACATAGTTCAAAATGATACTGAATATGTAAACTGTCTTGTGTCATGTATACTGCATAAATCAATTGAAATATTTGGGATAATGCATAGTGGTGGTGCCTTGGATAGAAATTTGGGGTCATGTTTATAAAACATTTTGAGCAAGTTCTCCAATATTCGTACCTAAAATCACACAGTTTGATTGGCCGAGAGTGTGTTCAGTCAAACTTTGTGATTTCAAGCATGATAATGGAATACATGCTCAGGTTTTATTAGAATTGGCCCTGACAGCAGTACATGTATGCAATAGAGCTGCCGCCTGCAGATAGGGACAATATTTATCATTAAATTCAGCTTAGAGGAGTTATTTTGTACATTTTTAGGTTTTAACATCTGCAATAAGGTATACTACTGGTAACCTGTTATTTTATGTTGGCGGGTATATGTGAATGGTAAAAGATATGAAATAATGATCTATTGTTTAATCCATGATTGGTGGATGGCTTGTTTGGAGTATGTGAAGGGTAAGTTTAACAATAGGATTCATCCTTCCCGGAATCCCGCTATCCCTGGTTTGGCCCTCAGCTACATTTTACTTTTAGCTTTCTTGTTACTTGAGAGTTGAATCTGGCTATACCCATTATAAAAGTAGTAATATTTGTACTAGTCTTATCATAGGCGTTTTTTGTAAATATTCAGTTCTGATTTTTGGATATACCCCCCCATCACAACAGGTAACATATGGGATTTGACCCCGTTAACCTGACCTGAAAAGACCTTAGCTGTTGACAGGTCGATACATACCATTAAATCAACCAATAAATCTCTTGGTAATTCTGAAACGCTAGTCTGTAGCACAAATGTAATTAAAGTGTCTTGTATACCAGTGTGTCGGTTGATCAGCAACATGTATCTCGGTGCTACTCCTGATCAAGTGTACCGTATTTAATCTAATAGTAGCCCCCTCCCTCTCTAGTAGTAGCCCCCCTCACATACACGTATTTGCTTTCTAAATATGTTATTTTCACATACAAAAGCCATTTATGGCTTTTGTATCCATTTATGGCTTTTGTATGTGAAAATAACATTTTTTATCCTATTTTTCACGTTTCGATCCCCACAAATTGCATAGCCCCGGGGGCGTTTATTAGAATAAATACGGTAAGTACAATTTTGTAACGGCGCAACACATATTTGTTTGAAAATCCATATGACTTCATGTTTGTAATCTGTGTACATTATATATATATATATATTGGTTACAAATACTTGCTTTCTCTCATCATATTAGTATCATTAAACATCTTGTAACTTGTGTATTCCCATCTTCATTATCGAAGACCAAAAAAAAAGTACTTCGACTCTCAGATACTGCCGCGTCAGAAAATCCCAGCACATCAGAGCTTTTTATCGTCGTGGATAAATAACGACATTGTCAATTTGCTGTATGACCTATCAAAAACACGACCATGCATGTATATGTTAAATCCAATCATGTTTGTTGAAAGTCTGGTGATTTTCACCTCTGAAGTGGTTGTTGTAGCTTTATTAAACATATTTGTCATGCTGCAGATAAATTTCTCCCGTTTTTATTGGTCAGCTTCATGGGTAATATGAGCCCATATGTTTTTATTGATAAGCTTCACGGGTAATATGAGCCCATATGGGCTCATATTACCCGTGAAGCTGACCAATAAAAACGAGAGAAATTTATGTCCGTCAATATGGCTTGAATAAAAAATGGCGGTGGGTCGACGCTGCGTGGAAAACAAAATATTTCGGAAATCGCCTCAGACACGGTCATAGGGATTGGCAATGACCTAACTAACAACAGTTTGATTTTGAAAAGCGGTCCAGAAATTGCCAAGTTATTATCAAATTTCTTCTCATTTATGTCTGGATGACGTTGGATAATATTTGTGATTTCATGCCGTTTGGCGCCATATTTATATGCTGTTAAACATGCACCAATACACTTATAAAACAAAATTCTAGAGAAATATAAAGAATCTTCGTTATGACACATACGTTATTGTGATTCTATACAGTCAATATGGTGTCATCAAATTGCCCATCTGAATCTATATTCACCCGAGGCGCAGCTAAGGGGGGATATAGTTTGAGACGGGCAATATGACAGACACTATGTTGACTTTTGTAGAATCACAATAACTTGTGTTAAATTGTTAAATTAAATTGATATGCAAAATCGACCTTCCCTCTTCACAATCTACGTGTCTGAGAACCGGAGTTCCTTTTTATGGCCTAAATCAGGGATTCCGCTGGGGAAAATAAAAAAATTGCCACTTCAAAAAAAATAAAACAACTGGCGATAAAAAATTATAATTTTCGAAAAGAAAATCAAATTTTTTTTGATTTTGTTTCGAAAATTGTAATTTTTTTATTGCCAATTGTTTATTTTTATCGCCAATTGCGAAAGTGGCGATCGCCAGCGGAATCCCTGCTAAATATGGGTTTGACTCTGGTATTTGCTCCGTTGTTGATCCTCTTATTTCACTTACCGTATGTAAACGCCCTTGGGGGGCTACGCATTTCATGAGCATCAAAAATACATTATTACATCCAAAAACTTGGGAAATGTGACATTTTAATGGACTTTTCTATGTGAAAATAACATATTTTGATAGGAGCTACTATTGGAATAAATATGGTATGTTGGTTTACAAATTCTGTCTTATATTTCGTAAATGAGATCCTCATTTGGAATTAAATTCAGTAGCCTATTTCATCAAAATTGCAAAGTATACTTATCTAGCAAAGTATACTTTGAGGGAGTAATCATTTATTTTTCCCGAAATGCATTATTTCATATAGAGCTAACCACTGCATATATTTGATGATTAAAAGTATGCAGAATTATTATACTGAATTTATTACATTATCACAGCCAAAATGGCTGTGATAATGTAATAAATTCAGCATAATAAAAATTAATAAATTTATCCTAAAATTGAAAATTTCTCCCGCAAAGTATACTTTGCTAGATAAGTATACTTTGCAATGTTGGTGAAATGGGCTACAGAATGAGCTCAAGACTTTGTCAACATTCGAGGTTATTTACCATAAATATTACTTTTTTTCTTCAAAATCAATATCGGCGAAAAGTGGAAAGTTTCTAAGCGAGGCAAAAACAGAGTCAGCCTCATATATAATTGTTGCCTTCCATTATTTAATTGATTTGTTCCAAAGTACATTTATGTAATATATATATACCTTTGTTTCTTTTTGTGGGTGAGCATGCAATGGGTAATTTAACGATCGGGATCGGATTTTCCCCCCATTTGTACATGTACTTGTACAGGTAATGTATGGGATTTAGTACTAAACCCATTGACCCGGCCTTAAATGACCTTAGCTGTCGATAGGCCGTTAAACCCCAACAAACAAACAAACCTGACTGACCAGCTAAAATTGGTCCGACTCGAATAAACAATTTATTTTCGGTTCGTCCTGGTGTCTACCCATGGTCAGCGTGTTAGCCTATGACTAGAGCGATCCGAGATAAAAAAGAAATTCCCTGCCTACTTACCCAACTGGAAAATGCAGGTCGGGCAATGGGAAACAAACATTCTATTAATTATGATCGGTTTTACTATAATTATCTCCCCTGATAATATTTGTTACAGATTGAACACCGCAGAAACTTGTCCAGCGAGTGCTATTAGTGACTGAATTACAGTGGAACCCCTCTAAATTAAACACCCTGGAGACCTCCCAGAGTGTCTGCTTTAGAGAGGCTCCACTCTTTATAATATGTGTTATTTTAATGAGAAATTGGGTTATAAGCAAATTGTTTTCAGATCCATCCGTGTTGATATGTAATTAGTTGATGTTAAATATAAATGTTGTGTGTAGATTTATTGTATATAAATTGTGGATATAAATGTCAATTTGGCAGGTATCAAAAATGGTATAAATTTATTTGAAGATTGAAACTCTTTCTAGTCCGTTTTCTTTTCAAAAACAATATGGGATTGGTTGTGGCATACGGTTTAGTATTTCCATCCCAGTCGTCTTTCGGATGAGACTTGAAATCAAGGTCCCGTCTCTACATGACCTCAGCTTGGGCACGATTTAGGAATTAATGCTGTTATCACATGTTCACTCTATTTGCAAGCATAAGCCCCATTATCTTTGTCCATGTCACATATGTGGCTGTCACTGGAGAAATGGGGCTTATGGGATTCGTGACCAGTGTTGCTCCTTATAAAATAGCACGCCGCCAGTAGCCTCATAACAAGCTATATCACTTGTCAGAAACACGACGACTGTTTCATTGATGAAATGACGAACAGTGCAGATCCTGATCAGATTGTGCGGATGCACAGGCTGATCTGGATCTACACTGGTTGCAAAATCCATAAGCCCCATTTCTCCAGTCACAGCCACATATATGCACAAGAAAATTACAAAATTAAATGATCAAACAGTGCTTTGTAGCATACGGTGATATTGTGAATGATAGAAAGTTTATGCCATTGCAATGCAATTGTAGTCGTTGCTTGTACTACATGAATCTTCCAAATACTTCAGAATAAATGGAAGTATTGTAATGTTGTTGGGATTTAATTGACAAATTAAAAGTCTGTCTAAATCT
Source organism: Conchocele bisecta (assembly GCA_029237695.1). Taxonomy (NCBI): domain Eukaryota; kingdom Metazoa; phylum Mollusca; class Bivalvia; order Lucinida; family Thyasiridae; genus Conchocele; species Conchocele bisecta. The sequence goes on from CM055266.1 coordinate 68,525,447, forward strand.
CTTACTTCTTAATTGAATTAATTTACAAGTTATCTAAGGTTTCTAAATAAATTTAACATTTACTGTAATTCCCTACTTGGCGTTGTGGTGGCTGTCCAAATCAACCAACCTTTTATACCATTGGTCAAGCTCTCCTACTGATGATCAGTGCCATCTAAATATGTTGTCCGCAACCAATAGTATATAATTCCAGCACAAAAATATTTACACAATTCCCTAACATTTGATTGGTCCGTTGCAAGTTTCCGTCCAAAAATTTATATCCCAGTAAACTCCATGCTGAACTACTTTCCGTAACCGTCAGGCGCAGTTAAAATATTTCTTAAGAAAACGGAAAATAAACACATTTTCTTGATTAATTTATTTCAATTGCTGGAATTATAAGGAATCAATGGCCTTTTTGTGGAATTTATCGGGGATATAAACTTGGAAAAGTCGCGGGAATACTGTACGAGGCCTTCCGGCCTTCGTCCAGTATTCCTGCGACTTTTCCAAGTTTATACCTCGATAAATTCCACAAAAAGGCCATTCATTCCTATATTAAGGGACTAGGGAGTATCAAGAATAGCATCCAATGGGATTGAAGTAGAATGATGCAATCTTTGACATTTGGGAAGGTGACACAGGGTCTAATGCATCGCAAGATAAATGGGTTGACCAAATGGTTCTCGTTGGCCGTTATTTATATGGCTTATGTTACAGTGGTAAACTATCGTCACCAATCTGGCTATCAATCTGTCAATCATTCAGGTGCATTTTCAGTACAACTACCAGCTGAATGTCATTCCCATGAAAACACCTCGCAGTCGAAACGCAGATGTTTTCATACAGCACCCACATGAGTACATCACAGGTGGAAGACTCGGACCTATGACACCAAAAAAATGCCTATTAAATAAAAATCCCATTACCCCACCCACTTGGTCTCGTACATTACCATCTTCTATAGAAGATGGTAATGTACGAGACCAAGTGGGTGGGGGTGGGGGGGGGGGGGGGGGGAAATGGGATTTTTTTAATGGGCATTTTTTTGGTGTCATAGGTCCGAGTCTTCCACCTGTGGAGTACATTATACATTACAAACACCTGCACCTGGTGAATCCTAAAATGTTACAATATTCATGGACTTATGAGGAGGATGGAAGGATATGCATTTCTTGACGATCATGGAATGACTGGAGTGACTGGAATGGATTTTGATATGTTAATTTCGCAACTAGTACAATCGTCACAAACTGATTTTCTGACTGGTGCATTTATGAAAAGGGGGTGTTTTTCTTCTTAAAAATATGAAAATTACTTGCAAAAAGTGCAGATCCTGATGAGATGGATCTACATTATTGGCAATACCACTTTACAGGCCTGTGGATATTGAAAGGATTATAGATTCATATCTTACTGTGATCACTCTGTGGGTGGTTGGTTGAGAGCATGTGAAGGTAAACTTAACGATGAGGTTCATCCTTACCGGAATCTCGATATACCTGGTTTGGCCCTCCAGTAAATATTTTGCTACTTGAGAGTGGAATCCTGTTATACCCATTATAAAAGTAATATGAGTAGTACTAATCATATTACTATTATGGAGTGGGGATAAGGGACTAGTGTTGTAAGGCCTTAAATGACCATAGCTGTTGACAAGCCGTTAAACACCATTAAATCAAATCATCTTGAAATTGATTCACATAATAATGAGAATACATATTGTAAATATAACACACGAGAGCTGCGGTAGAACAAACACGAGACCTGATTGCCAAATACATGTAAATAATGCTAGCTGCATATTATATGTGACTGGAGGAATGGGACTTGTGACCTTTACATCAGCATTAACCCTTTCACCCCCAAGTAACTGGAATGGACTGTGATATGTTAATTTTGCAACCAATCAAACCGTCACAAAATTAATTTCAGACTAGTCCATTTATGAAAAGGGGATGTTTTTTTTCTCACAAAAATATGAAAATTACTTGCAAAACGTGCAGATCCTGATGAGATGGCTCGTCATGAGCCGGCTCATCTGGATCCACACGTTTTGCCAATACAACTACCGGTATACAGACCTGTGGTGTCGAAAGGGTTAACCCAACAGTATATATTCTAAGAGTGCGCAGAACAAAATCCCACTATCTTTAATCGCGCACCGTATATTGTATATAACTTATATACAGGGTTTTCTATAGGTTTTCTATAGGTTTTCTGGAATTTTCTATTGGGATTTGCAGTAGGCGCCAAGGGTACATTTTGGTATGAAAATTGTCTTTCACACTTATCGAATAGTGATCGGCCATTTTGACTGTTGGTTTCGGAGAATATTATTAACCCTTTCACCCCTAAGTAAATGGAATAGATTTGGATATGTTCCAATTGTAACAAATTGTTTTCAGACTAGTCCATTTATGAAAAAGGGGTGTTTGATTTCTAAAAAATATGAAAAATTACTTGTAAAAAGTTCAGATCCTGATGAGACGGCTCGTCATGAACCGGCTCATCCGGATCCACACTGTTTGCAAATGCCACTCTGTAGTGTTGCATACATGGGTGTACTAACATTGTTGTGAATAGGATTGTGTACTAATTGTACATTAATTGCTATTAAGGGACCAAATGTAATGTAGTATGTATGTAGATGGATACGTGTACAGGGTCGCCCTCTAAACCAGACTCCTCGGTTGATGCTCAAGTATGGACCAGTCAACCCTTTCAGTGCTGAATTAAAATTTGTCGTCTGCTGTTTATTTTCCATTTTTCTTATCAAAAACATGGTTTGACAGCACTTTAGAATCATTTCCAATGGAAATGATTCTAAAATGCTGCCAAACCATGTTTTTATTTAGAGAAAATACAAAATAAGTTACAACAGCAGACGACTGTTTTCGGTTTCCGCCTTCTAAGGGTTAAGAATAGGTTACCGAACTTGGAACTTCACAAGTAACTTCCCTTACTACATCCGGGACAACAGTAGAGTATAATTGCAATGTGACGTCAAACGGACACATTCCCCCAATTTTAGTGGGTGGCTGGTGGGAGCATGCGATGGGTAATTCATCCTTACCGGTGACCTGGTTTGGCCCTCACGTACATCGTTGGCATTCTTGTATGTGACAGTTGAATCTGGTTATACCCCTTATGCGAATATTACGATTATTCATACCGGTAATTCTATTGTAGGGGAAGAGGCCAAGTAACTTTGGTGCGGTATGGACCTGGCACCAGGCTGGGTTATTCTAATTTCAGGACTGAATATATATTTTTTTTATGTAAATATTTCGTTGTGATTTTGGGATTTTCCCCCTAATGCAGCAGGTTAAAACGGGACGAACCCGTATGCCCGGCCTTACATGACCTCAGCTGTTGATAGGCCGTTAAACACCAATAAACAAACAAACAAACAATACTAAATAATTATATCTGTATATCGGGCACTCATAATTTATAGAACGAGTGGAATAGTGACACAATTATACACTTAATTCATATAAAGAACATTTTGTGCTTACTGAGTGGGCATGTACCTTTAAATACGGGTTTAAACACCAATAAATCAAACAATCGATCCCCCAATTCTAACATCCAGGATGCCCTGGAAGTTGATTTAAGACGAGTTACTCATGATTTTCAAAATTTGGTAATCTGCAGCTGTGACTGGACATTTGGGGCTTAGCCCTTTCACCCCTAAGTAACTGGAATGGATTTTGATATGTACAAAAAATTATTTTCAGACTAGTCCATTTATGAAAAGGCGGTGTTTTTTATCTAAAAAATATGAAAATTACATCACGAGCCGGCTCATCTGGATCTGCACTGTGTGCATAAACCGCTATAGCAGGCTTTCGGGTTCAAAGGGTTAAGGGCTTTGCAACCAGTCTAGATCCAGATCAGCCTGTGCATCCGCACAGTCTGATCAGGATCTGCACTGTTCACCATTCCATCAATGAAACACCCATCATGCTGCTAACCAGCAATATAGATAGTTATCAGGCTACAGGAGTGTGCTGTTTGATCAGGAGCAACTCTGGTAACAAATCAAATAAGCACCATTTCTCCAGCCACGGCTACATTTATAAGACAGGGGGCCGTTTCACTAAACTTCGTACGACTAAAATGTTCGTAAGTGCAAAATTATGATAGTCTGTGAATTTCACATTAACAAAGTTTTCTTGTAAACAATTATTGGATTTACATTTATTGAGCATAGGCTGCATATACCCGTGTAATTCGGCTGGCCTTCACCTTGGTGTCAACAATTTTGGACATACATCTAAATGTTGAATATCTTCTGATCTGTTAGTGATATCATTACCAAATTTCATAAATAGCTTCCTCACATTGATAGCTATCCACCCAGTGTCATTCCGGTGACCTTGACCGTCGCCTTGGTGTACATCCACATGTTGAATATCTCTTGATGCATTAGTCAGATCATTACCAAACTTCATCAATATCTTCTTTCCTCGCTTTGATGGCTATCCACTCAATGTCATTTGTGGGACCATGACCTTGTTGACCGTGACCTTTGTATCAATAATTTTGGACTTCCTCATATTGTGACCTTGACCTTCATGTCGATCGCCTCGTTTAGGGGGTGTGACAAGGTGGTGTGTTATTAGATAGGTACTGGTGCTGGTAATGTGTAGAATATGAGATACCAGGCGCATGTCTTTTGATACCAGGGGGCCGTTTCACTAAACTTTGTATGACTAAAATGTTTGTTTTGCAAAATTGTGAGTGTAAATTTCACATTAACACTATTTTCTTGTAAACAATTATTGGATTTACTGTATTGTATCCAGCCTATGCTCAATAAATGTGAATCCATTAATTGAAATTTCCATATGATCCTAAATTTGTACTTGTGAACATCTTAGTCGTACAAAGTTCAGTGAAACGGCCCCCATGTGTATCAGGCTCGGCTAGGAAACCATAGGAATTCCGAGGCAAGCGTCGGAATTCCTACCGTTTTCAAACCGAGCCTGATAAACATGATAAGACATTATCATGGCATTATATTTATGAGGTAACGTTTTCATTCTCACCATGTATGGGAAAAAATAGCATGTTTTTTGTTGAAAAGAACGCTGCTGAAAAGAATGTTTCATTATTGCACTTATGGCATGTGACGCTGTTTGACCAATGAATATGGACCTGCCACCAGGTTAGGTTATTCTAATTTCAGGGCTGAATATATATTTATTTTGATGTAAATATTCCGTTCTGATTTTGGGATTTTCCACCCAATGCAGCAGGTTAAATACGGGATCAAACCCGTAGGCCCGACCTTAATGACCTTAGCTGTTGATAGGCCGTTAAACACCAATAAAACAAATCCAATTGATAAATGGTTCATCATTTAGGGGAAGGGGCCAAGTGACTTTGGTGTGGTATGTACCTGGCACAAGGTCAGGTTATTCTAATTCCAGGGCTGAATATATTTTTTCTCGATGTCAATATTCCGATCTAATTTTGGGATTTCCCCCCAATGTAGCAGGTAAAAATGAGATCGAACCCGTTTACTCGGCCTTGCATAACCTTAGCTGTTGATAGGCTGTTAAACACCAAAAAAAACAAACTATAGGGAGCTACATAATGTTAAATGCCCAATAAGCCCATTAAGCTATGCATTTATTTATTTGTGGCTGTGACTGGAGAAATAGGGCCTATGGGTTTTCCGACCAGTGTAGATCCAGATCAGCCTGTGCATCCGCACAGTCTGATCAGATCTGCACTGTTCGTCAATCAATCAGTGAAATGCCAGTAATGCCTCTAACAAACAATATCCTACCAGGCCTTGAGCCAAAAATACCATATGCCCCACTTCTCAAGTCATGGCCGCATATGAGACACGCCATGTAATTTGGTACCTAAGAACAAGTGCGATTTTTCATGAAATATATTTACAGAATTTCTGATAATTTCTGTAAATTCTGTCGAAAGTTGACGAAATTTTCATTGCAAATGCGGAATTCCGCATTTGCAATGAAAATTTCGTCAACTTCCGACGTCATTTACTGAGAACATCGTCATTTACTGAGAACATCGTAATTTAGGTAAATATTTTCACATGTGTTTTATGGTACAAAGTCACATGGCTTGTCTCATATGTGTCCTTGTATTATTGTGAAGATGTTTGATCTGGTAAAGCCATGGTGTTTATTTACATGCTACTGGCGAACAGAAGGGAACATAGAAAAGTTTCAACCAGGGCAGAGGCAATTATCCAATCTCCACCTTAGTGTAATCGTTAACACATAGAATGCTGGGAATCTGTTGTCTGCTGTTGTTTAATTATTTACCTTTTTTGGGCCCTACCGAGATTCGACGGTGCCCTATTGGTTTCACACTGTCTGTCCGTCTGTCGGTCCGTTTGTTTATTTTTTTCGAAGTTTTTGCAAGCGTTTCTCAAATCACCTATAGGCCCTAAGTGCGTCGACAGACCACAGTTTCTAGTTTCTCAATAAAGATATGGTTTGACAGAACTTTAGAATCATTTCCGTTGGAATTGATTCTAATTCCAGTCAAAGCATGTTTTTGATGACAAAAATGTAAACTAAAAAAAATAAACAGCATATGACTAAATGTAATCCAGCATTGTCAGAGTTAACCAGCGTACTTCTCACCAGGTGGGTGGCAGGTGGGAGCATGCGATGGGTAATTTAACGATCGGGGTTCATCCTTACCAGAATCCCGACTGGAGACCTGGTTTGGCCCTCACATACGTCTTTGGCATTTTGTATGTGACAGTTGAATCTGGTTATACCCCTTATAAGAGTAATCCTACCGGTATTACTTTTAAATAGGGGAAGGGGCCAAGTGACTATGGTGCGGTATGGACCTGGCACCAGGTCAGGTTATTCTAATTTCAGGGCTGAATATGTTGTATCTTGATGTAAATATTCCGTTCTGATTTTGGGATTTTCCCCCCAATGCAGCAGGTTAAAACGGGATCGAACCCGTTTGCCCAGCCTTACATGACCTTAGCTGTTGATAGGCCGTTAAACACCAATAAACAAACAAACAAAACTTCTCACCAGTCCATCTCAGACTGTTCTGAGGCTACACTGGCAAACATGGGCGGATCCAGCATTTGGGGAACGGGCGGTGGGGTGGCGTGGGGGGGGGGTGTGTCTAGTTGCGAAGGTAACTCTTGCAATCTACTCCAGTACGGATGGTACGGGAGTAATTGCATGAGTTACCGTTCGCAACTAGGGGGTTGTCCTATTTTTGAGCTCTTCGAAATGCACTTTCCTGTGTTTTACTGCATTTAAATTCAGACTCCAACTGGTGGTAAACTCCTGCAGTCTGTTAACGATCTATATTGCTTGATAGAAGCATACCATTTTTTTCATTGATGGAATGGCGATCAGTGCAGATCCTGATCTGACTGTGCGGATGCACAGGCTGATCTGGATCTACACTAGTCGCAAAACCTGTAAGCCGCATTTCTCCAGTCACAGCCACACATCAGGGTACATTTTCTCGTGACTTCTTAAATAGGGAGTAAATAGAAAAAATAACCTTCAGAGTATAGTTTGTAAACTTGATAGATAATGACAATACAAACCACATACAGAAAACCTCATCCAAAAATGTTATTCGATCAAAAGTTAAGCAAGTTTTCGTATGTAATTCATGTAATCCTTTTTCCAACCTAATTCTAAAAATCGCAATGAAAAAGGATTTAATGAAAATAAAAAAAAAATTCCCGGTAATAAAATAATGAGAAAAAAATAAATTAGAGATTACATAATTAATTATAAAAATAAATGATCATTGATGTGGAACCTGAACATTTCTGCTAATTAAACATTTCAAACCTTTGTAACTTTTGAAGTGTTTGTTATTGTTGCATGCGGTTTTCAGCATTCATTTCATCTTACCAAATGCTATCATTTAAAGAAGAAACAAAGTTGTTTCATTGATTTTGTACGGTGTCAAACATTCAGCCATCTGTTTACATCTCGCTATATTTGTATTTACATTGGGATAGGTAATTTACCAAAACATTTCGTGCTCGCTCTGCAATAAAGAATGGTCCCTTTTGTTAGCCAGTAGCCGATTTCACCAAAATTGCTAAGCGTACTTAGTAGCATTATTTCATATAGAACTAACGACTGCATATATTTGATGATTAAACGTATGCAGAATTATTACACTGAATTATTACATTATCACAACCAATTAACGATCGGGGTTCATCTTTACCGGAATTCCGACTGGAGACCTGGTTTGGCCCTCACATACGGCTTTGGCATTTTGTATGTGCCAGTTGAATCTGGTTATAACCCTTATGTGAGTATTATGATTATTCGTAATCCTATTTTAGGGGAAGGGGCCAAGTGACTTTGGTGTGGTATGAACCTGCCACCAGGTCAGGTTATTCTAATTTCAGGGCTGAATATATTGTTTCTCGATGTAAATATTCAGTTCTGATTTTGGAATTTTCCCCCCAATGCAGCAGATTAAAACGGGATTGAACCCGTTTGCCCGGCCTTACATGACCTTAGCTGTTTATAGGCCGTTAAACACCAATAAACAAACAAACAACACAGCCAAAATGGCTGTGGTAATGTAATAAATTCAGTTTAATAATTTGGTCAGAAGATATTTTATTTCATTAAATAAAATGTACTTGAAAATGTACATGTACTTGTACAGGTAATGTATAGGTTTTAGTACTAAACTCATTGACGCGGCCTTAAATGACCGTTAAACCCCAACAAATAAATAAATAAAATTAATTTAAATAAAAATTAATATATTTATCCGTAACTTGAAAATTTCACCCTCAAAGTGTTCTTAGCAAAATAAGTAGACTTTGCAATTTTGGTAAAATCGGCTACATATATCCATGTATAATCCATGTGCATGACTGTATAGCAAATGTTGGTTATGTTGTTACTGGAATACATAGTTTCTTCATTTATGTAAACTTTCTGTGTACATAGCTGCTTCAAGGCAATAAACATCTGGTCAACCGTGCAAGTAATTATGTAGAAATCCCAAGGATGAGAAACTTTTCAAATTTACAGATTCTAGTCTCCAATGGCACAACCCCCCCCCCCCCCCCCCCCCCCCCCCCCCCCACCCCCCCCCCCCCCCCTCAACCCCCCCCCCCCCCCCCCCCCCCCCGACATTTTTATTTATCACATTCACAAAGTGGCACATGGGAGCATGTGGTTGGTAATTTAACGATGGCGATTCATCCTTACCTGAATCCTGACAGGAGACTGGTTTGGCCCTCGTGTACGTCTTTGGCTTTCTTGTATGTGAGAGTTGAATGGTGGTCGGGCGAATGAGACGGCGTAAATTAACGGTATGTGTTCCTCCTTATAGGAATGAATCACGATTTGCCTGGTTTGGCCCTCAGGTACGTTTTTATCTTCGGCTCTTCAGTTACCTGGGAGTTGAATTGGGTTATTGCCCATTATAAAAGTATTAAGATTATTGCTGATCCTACTGCTTTTGGGAGGGGCCAAGTGATTCTGGTGTGGCGAGGACCTGGCATCGGATCAGGATTATTCTGATTTCAGCGCTGAATATATAGTTTTGTTATTGTAAATATTCAGTTCTGATTTTGGGATTCTCCACCCACCCCCCCCCCCCTCCCCCATTTGTACATGTACTTGAACATGTACATGTACTTGTACAGGTAATATATGGGATTTAGTACTAAACCCATTGACCCGGCCTTAAATGACCTTAGCTGTTGATAGGCCGTTAAACCCCAACACACAAACAAACAAATATACCCCTTATATGAGTAAGTAATATAAGTATTCGTAATCCTATTACTTTTAGGGGAAGGGACCAAGTGACGTTGGTGTGGTATGGTCCTGTCACCAGGTAAGGTTATTCTAATTTCAGAGATGAATATTGTTTTTTTCGATGTAAATTATTCCCCCCCCCCCTCCCCGAATGACCTTAGCTTTTGATCGGCCGTTAAATACCAACAACTAACAACACACAGCGAAACAAGAATGCCGAAGGTCACAATATACGCCAATTGAGACGCGTTCAGTCAACAAGGAGAGACAATTGAAAATCATGTGTACCAAATTCGAGTTATTGTGCGAACAAGGATACAGAAGGCGTAAGGCAAAGATGGCCGCCAAGGGGAGATAAATAATCAGAAAATGTTGAAAATCAAACGGTTACTTCGTCTTGCCGCGATAAACATGTATACGATCCATCAAGTGGAACTGTGAGGACAACGATACAGAATGCGATAAGTAAATATGGCCGCCAAAGGGAGATAAGTTCGACGAATTTTCTGATAATAGTGTTCTTGATCTTGCCGTGATAAACATTTGCAGTGGAACCTCTCCAAACCGGACACGAGAGGGATTCCACTGTATACCCAATTTCGTTGTGATACATCAAGTAGAACTCGGTCATTGCGCGGACAAGGATACAGAATGCGAAAATTAAAAATGACCGTCATGGCCGGGGAGATAAGTCATCAGAAACAAATTGAAATCTGCTTTCGAGATGTATTTGCTCAAATTCGGTATCATGGTAAGACGAAGAACATTGATTGTCGGATGACTTATCTTTGACCTTTCGGTGGTCAACTTGGATGAGTATCATCCGATTTCGACAAAAAATACACCAGACGACCGCCTCGTCGATACCTGCGATTTGACATATTCTGTCAACAACGATCCCGGTGTCATCATTTTAACAAAGATCATCGACTATCGATAATTCCTGCCAAATTTCTGATCGTATTACTTTTAGGGAAAGGGGCCAAGTGACTTTGGTGTGGTTTGGACCTGGCACTATTTTTATACGCCCGTTTGGAAAAAAAAGGGACGTATTATGTATTCACCTTGTACGGGCGGGCACAGCTTGTCCACGCAATAACTATAGAGTTCTACTCGTAATAAGTAATTCGGTATACATGTTTATCTCGGCAAGACAAAAGAAGCCTATTAATTTTCAAAACGTTCGGATTACTTATCTCCGCTTGGCAGCCATTTTTGTAGCGTTTAAAAGAAGGCGTAACTATGAACCGCTGGGCCAACGTTGGTCAAACTTCACATGGATGATCTATGGGTGGGGGCACATCAGATTTGTAAAATTGGAGGTTGTCGCATTATCAAAATGGCCGCCGTGGAAAAGTAGGTCAACTTCTTAAAAACATCTTCTCACGTACCGCCTGGCCAATTTCAACGAAACTTGGCAAGAATGATCGATAGTCAATGCTGTTAAAATGTGGTCAAAAAATGGGCGACGTCGTGGGGTCAAGTAGGGGTCAAATTTCACATTTAGCCGAATATGGTCATCTCGTATATCAAGTCGAATGTATCGACAAGACTATCACTCTGGAGTAGGGGTGTGGACCGCTTGGCCAATGTTGATTTGTAAATCGAACTCGGATGATTTGGTCATTCAAGATGGCTGCCGACAGTCAAAATGTCGTCCTTTAGTTAGAGGATTTCAAACTGCTTGACTGATAAGGCCAAACTACACAGATATGATCCGTGCGTTAAGGCTTTTCACATGTGTTTAAATTAATGCAGTTCGTCGCATAATCCAATATGGCAGCCATATAAAAGTAGGCAACTTTCTTAAAAAATCTTCTCATGAACCGACATATATCGACGAAACCTGGGAGGAATGATCGATATAGTCGATTCTCTTTCATATTTGTTAAAATGGTGACCCCGGTGTCAAACTATTATCGTCGAGACGATCACTCTGGTCACAATTTCTGATTACGTCATTCAATATGGCTGCCGAAAGGTCAAAAGTTCATCCTTTAATTAGAAATTTGAAATATGTATTTGCTCGAGTGATGCTGACCAAAATTGACTATGGTTAGAAAGGCGTGGGAGTATGCACTTGGGTATGTAACGTTGAAATAGTTACCACTTGTATGTACAGTATTTTTAGCTCACCTTCCTTTGTACATATGTGGAAACACAACAAGGGACAGAACTCATGCCGACTACTAATATAGTAAAACAGCAGTACGTCCCCTGTGTATGTGTACAAACAAACGCAGTTGACTTATTGAGGAACTTCAAAACCCTCCTCTGGATGTAAACAATCTACAGTGTTTTGAAAATAGATAGGTAGCTCTTTTCAAAACACTCCCCTTTGATACACTGAGAGGAGTGTTTTGAAAACGGCTAGTCGGGCCGTTTGCAAAACACTCCTCTCAAAACACTCCTACCTAAACTATACTGCGCGGTGTGTTTAGGAAATGGTTATAGACTCTAGATTAGTTGGTTTATGTAATCAGGGTCTACATTTTGTCATCATCATTGCCCATTTTCAAAGATGACAATGAATGGAGTGTAAATGTAAATAGCCGTAATATGCCATTTTCAAAAGTTTGAACCAACGAAATAATAGTTTTCTAATTATAAAACCGAAGACGTATGGAACGCCAAATCTACATAAACTCAAATAATTAATGCTAGCTTCAAATAATTAGTGCTCTCTAATTCTATTAGTGCTCTCTCAATTTCAATTAGTGATCTCTCTAATTCAATTTGTGCTCTCTCTAATTCAATGTGAGCTCTCTCTAATTCAATTTCATTAATAGAGAGAGCATGAATTAAATTTGAGAGAGCACTAATTGAATTTGAGATATAACTAATTGAATTTGAGAGAGCACAAATTGAATTAGAGAGAGCACAAATTGAATTAGAGAGATCACTAATTGAAATTGAGAGAGCACTAATAGAATTAGAGAGAGCGCTAATTATTTTAAGCTAGCATTAATTATTTGAGTTTATGTAGATTTGGCGTTCCATAAAGACGATGTCAAAACGACATCGATAGGCAGTCGGTTGTTTATGGGATTGTAGAGTGGTCCGGTGGCACGTCCCGCTAGTGATGGGAAGATCCCGGTTACTTTTGTTTATTGTTACGTGATATTTACAACTGCAGACTAATCGGGTTTAGCAGCACCTGTGCACAGGTAGAAGTAACGGACCGAGGTCTATAAATACATTAAATATGCCTAAAAGCATCAATAAATGAAGAAAAAAAGCTAAATTTATTTTTTTACTCCCTCCATATAGACTCCATATGGAGGGAGTAAAACAGATTTTAGTTTCCTTTTTTTTTCTTCATTTATTGATGCATATTTAATGTATTTATAGACCTCGGTCCTTACTTCAACCTGTGCTATTTTTTAGCTCTTCGAAATGCACTTTCCTGTGTTTTACAGCATTTACATTCAGACTCCAACTGGTGGTAGACTGTGATCTATGTAAACTCCGTGGCTGAATGGGGGTGGCGGGGGGGGGGGGGGTGCAACCCCGGAACCCCCCTCCAGATTCGCCCCTGTATACACTAGATGGAAGTCGGTGGCTCGCCATCGCCATATACCACCTTAGTAAGGGGATGATCATCAAGGAACCGGGTGTCAAATACAAAAAAAATAAAAATAACTTTACGCGTCTCTACACAAGGAATCCATATACATGTACATGTACCAACTATCAGATCTCCAGCTATTACGGTTTAAAAGGTTTACTTCTTTCAAGGAAATAATGCGAAATTCAGTCCAACAAGAGGAGGTAATCTACGTAATTTGTTGCTCAATTTGGTAATTTTTATATTTGTCTAGTTATAATATCACCCACATAAAAGTTTGCAAATGAGTCGCTGTCATTTTTCTTGAAGTATGTAATATATAGAGAATAACCGCAGGTTGAAGTAACGGACCAAGGTCTAAATATTAATAAGGCCTACAAACAAAATCTGTGGTGCGGGCAACGGTTCAAAACATACTGTTTTGTTTAGTGAACCAAAAAAAAGAAGCTAAACAAATGTATTTACTCCCTGTTATAACACTTGGTAATGTGTTATAACAGGGAGTAAACGAAAGAATATTTAACTTATTTGCTTTTCACTTATTGATACTTTTAGGTATACACATGTATAATGTATTTATAGACCTTGGTCCGTTACTGCAACCTGTGAGAATAACCATTTACTGCTTTGGAGCTAGGCTGAACATGTTGACCTACCCCGACCCAGAGTAGAACTTTATGACACACATATATTATTTTCGGAAATTCACAGTAGAATTTGAATCTGCGTGTTAAAATCCAAAGTTTAAATATTTATAATGTCGACCAGAATGTAACTTTCCTGTCAACTATTCGTGTTGAAAGCAAACTGACATTTTCTTCACCTTTATGTTGCAGGAAAATAAAAAAAAGTAGTCTGTTGTAGATTTTCCAAAACCAAGATGGCCGCCAATTCCAGATGATCACCCTGTCTGAAAATAACAGAACCAACATTATATCACATGCTATCACTTGATTAGAGCTAATTACTTTTGCAGTTTCAGCAGATAAAGACATTTACTAATACCATGAAGCATGAGCAGAGAAAATGGAAGATCAGTTTCATCTTTGCTGTTACAATATGACCGCCATGAAACATAACGTAACTGCTGGTTGACAGATAACATCATGATTTTCCATATTTCAACACAGTATGATACCAATAACTATTACAAATGTAAACATGCTAGTGGTAATAAAACCAAAAAAGCAATAATCTATGTAATGCAGACATCTTACATTTAAAAATGACTGCCGTGAAGCATCTTGCCATTGCTATTTGATATATATGTTAACGTTCAGTTGCAAAGTATATTCATTTCTAACAGAATAAGTGCAGAAGCTATCAATATTTGAATCTGTTAATTACATACATATACGAGCAAGACAACCCGTCCGTCAAGTAATTTTATTTTCAAAATGGCCGCTATGAAGAATATTGTAGCAGCTCTTTGATAAATCATCCGTTGAAAATGCCGTCTGTAGCAGTGGAGCAGTAGCCCATTTCACCAACCTTGCAAAGTATACTTTTCTAGCAAAATATACTTTGATGGAGTAATAATTTATTGGTCACGGCCTGAGAAATTCGACCAGTCGACTCTGATCAGAGCATACACCGTTCATAATTCAACCAAAATAACGCTGTTTATTTCCCTGAACAACAAGTTGTTTACCAACCGGCGCATAATGTAATTTAGCTTTTCGTTTCATTTTCGATATACACACGGTGGAACAACCATGTAGCTTGTAATTGTCGGCGGATATTATTTTAAAACATCTACAGCATAAGTGCAATGTAAGAACCAGGGGGGCCGTTTCACTAAACTTCCTACGACTAAAATGTTCGTAAGTGCAACATTATGATAGTCTGTAGATTTCACATTAACAATGATTTCTTGTAAACAATTGTTGGATTTACATTTATTGAGCATAGGCTGCATATGCAGCCTATGCTCAATAAATGTAAATCCATCAATTGAAATTTACAGACAATCCTAAATTTGCACTTACGAACATTTTGGTCGTACGAAGTTTAGTGAAACGGGCCCCTGGTCGATATAACAGTATTCTATAAGCTGAATCGTAGCATATCGGCAAAATGACTTAATTTGTGGGATTCGTTATAAATAATAAGCTATGCTAACGCCTGATAGAACGGAATACAAATTAATAGCTTCATGTAAATAATCATACCTATTAAAAGTACAATTTAATCATCATTAAGTTTCCCCGTATGTATTGCAGATTTAAATAAGAACAATAGAATGATCGTGAGTTTTAATCAATTGGATATACATGTAATTCAAACACTTCAGTTTGAGAACACATTTTACATTGACATAACACATGTTACAATTTCACCAAGGATGAGCATAATTAGCATATACCCGGTGATGACGAAATCATGAACCCAATAGCAGTCATGGTTAGTGTTATTACATGTACGTAATGTATTTCACGAGACCGCCAGGGGGCCGTTTCACTAAACTTCGTACGACTAAAACGTTCGTAAGTGCAAACTTATATTAGTCGGTAAATTTCACATTAACAATGATTTCTTGTAAATAATTATTGGATTTACATTTATTGAGCATAGGCTGCATATGCAGCCTATGCTCAATAAATGTGAATCCATCAATTGAAAATTCCAGACGATCATAAATTTGCACTTACGAACATTTTAGTCGTACGAAATTTAGTGAAACGGCCCCCAGAGGTACGTGCCATGAATATTAACTCAATGGAAACTACATGTAATTACAATTTCGTGTGAAGTATATAAACTGTTTTCAAATCCAGTAGACTACAAACTGCCAAGTCGTTATCTTGTTATCCAAACTTCCTCCACCAGTCGCTGTGTTTCTTGATTTTATTCTTGTTTTCTTTGTTTTTGCCTTCCTTTTTGGATGCCGTGTGACCGCTACAGAACCAGCACCATCGTTTAGCAGATCTGGAAACAAGACATGTGGCCGTGACAGGAGAAACGGGGCATATGGCGTGTATCAATATCAAGGTGTATGATCACGTGGTACTAACAACAACAACAACAACAACAACAAGTACCGATTCAAAGTACGTATTGTTTTATAGTGTCCTTATTACGTAACGGATTTTGATGAAATATGGCGCATCAAACGCGTCTTGTTAAGCTGCATTTGGTGGTCTCTGTATTTTCGCCCAAAACTTCTGTCATTTTTGCGAAGAATCGATTTCCGTGTCTCGTCTCCGACACGGAAATCGATTCTTCGCAAAAACGACATAAGTCTGTGGAAAACTCCATAGACCACCAAATGCAGCTCATGAAGACGCGTTTGCTGCGCCATATTTCATCAAAATCAGTTGCAATTTAAGGAAAATATCAACTAATACTTACTTTGGAGTGGGCGACGTTGTTGTCGTTTTAACCACGTGATCATGCACCTTGAATATCTAGCTTAGATAATATCAGCTATACGGATGCCTTTTGTTGCGATTTCATCTGTCTTTTATATCATCTGTATCCTTATAGCTGAGACCCGGCCAATATAAAACACGGTCACATAAACAGCCATTCTGTCCTGACATTTAGTGACGAGCGAGCGATTTAATACTTCGCAGTTCTGTTAAAAACTTGCACATACTAATAATAGACACGTAAATATACCTACTTTGACATGGATTATCCTGTTATTCCCGTTTTATTCGCAAAACGCGAGGACAGAATGGACTGTTATTGTGACCATATTTTATAACGGCCGGGTCTCAGCTGTAAGGATACAGATACTATAAAAGACAGATGAAATAGTAAAAGTCATCTGTATAGTTGAGATTATCTTAGTTGCGAACGGTAACTCTTGCAATTAATTACTCCCGTACCGTCCGTAGCTTACCTTCGCAACTAAGATTATCTAAGCTAGGCAATATCTAGGTAGCTCTTATTCTCCTAAAACACTAATGCAAGAGATACGGGTTATTTGGTAGAATTAGGTTAAGTGTTTCACTTAGTGAGTGGCGAAAAGCGCAGTTACTGATGTGAAAACACGCATACAATGGTCGTATATACAATAATAAGCCCTGTTGTGTCAGTCACACCCAAAATGAGCTTCTCGTATTTGCGGCATGTCTAGCTATGAATATCATATAACACTAATGCAGAGTGATACGAGTCCAAGGTGCATGATCACGTGGTTACAACAACAACAACAATGGTTCAAAGTGTTGAAAGCGCGCCCACTCTGTTTATTTGTACAAGTACAAGTATTATTTGATATTTTCCTTAATATGCAACGGATTTTGAGGAAATATGGCGCAGCAAACGCGTCTGCATGAGCTGCATTTGGTGGTCCCGGGAGTCCGGCACATACTTATGTCGTTTTTGCGAAGAATCGATTTCTGTGTCCGTAGACACGGAAATCGATTCTTCGCAAAAACGACAGAAGTCTGGGCCAAAGTACCGAGACCACCAAATGCAACTTAACAAGACGCGTTTGATGCGCCATATTTCATCAAAATCCGTTACATAATAAGGACAAAATAAAAGAATACGTACTTTTAATCGGATGGCTGCTGGAAGTTTAAGTACTTGTTGTTGTTGTTGTTGTTGTTGTTGTTGTAACCACGTGATTATACACATTGTAGTCTATTCTATTTGTGATATGAGAATTAGGATACTGTTAATTAGACTGCTATTGCCATACACTGTACGCAATAACCCGAATATTCTGTCTACGACGCAGGGCGACGTACAAGCAAATATCGTGCGCCGATTACTGGACGACAGTGCGTTAACCCTTACACCGCTATCTTATTTCTTTTTGTCGTCTGCTGTTTATTTTCTATTTTCCATTTTTATCATCAAAAACATGATTTGACAGCACTTAAGAATACATGCTTTGACAGCACTTCAGAATCATTTCCATTGGAAATGATTCTGAAGTGCTGTCAAAACATGTTTTTATTGAGATATAAAGCCTAAGGCAAGATAATTGTTGTGAGTACCGGTCTAAGGGTTAATGCGTTATCTTCTGTATGTAGCTGAATGGGAATTCATCAGGAATCCGGCGCCTATTTCGACATGAAACGTTTTACGCCGGCGCGGAGTGCAGTACAAGTGATATTACATGAAAATTAGTGAACTACTTTCACCAGTAGCCGAGTTCACCAAAATTGCAAAGCATACTTATCTAGCAAATTATACTTTGAGAGAGTAATCTTTTATTTTCTTCAGAAATGCATTGTTTCATATAGAACTAACGACTGCATATATTTGATAATTAAAAGTATGCAGAATTTTTATACTGAATTTTATGGCTGTGATAATTTAATACATTTATCCTTAAATTGAAAATTTCTCCCTAAAGTATACTTTGCTAGATAAGTATACTTTGCAATGTTGGTGAAATCGGCTACAGAAATGACTGGTCGAAAGTGATTTCCCTATACATGTATATAATAATTCACATACCGGCGTAGCTCCTGATCATCAATACCATCTGTATTCTTCTCGCGACCGGCGTAGTTCCTGTCCGTCCCCAGCAGTCGCTGCAGCAGTTGTGCACGACCAGCCGCTGTGTCGTGTAACCGACGTACAGCAGTGGCGAAATCAGCATCAGAACCACTGCCTGTATACACCATGAAGGGTAGTATTGAGTTTGTTTATTGGGGTTTAACGGCCTATCAACAGCTACGGTCATTTAAAGCCGGGTCAATGGGTTTAGTACTAAATCCAATATATTACCTGTAACAATGTGGTGGGGGGGGGGGGGGGGGTCCCAAATCCAAATCCAAATCCCAAACTATATATTCAGCCCTGAAAACAGAATAATCCTGATGTGATGCCAGGTCATCACCACACAAGAATCACTTGCCCCCCTCCCAAAATCAGTAGGATCAGTAATAATCTTACTACTTTTATAATGGGCAATAACCATATTCAACTCCCAGGCAACAAAAGAGCTAAAGATGAAAACGTACCTGAGGGCCAAACCAGGCAAATCGTGATTCCTATAAGGAGGAATCCATACCGTTAATTTACGCCGTCTCGATCGCCCGACCAACCACCCACGCGTAGTATTGAGAAATTGCTGTATATTATTATCAGACCATGTACAGTCTATTGACGTACGCTCCTATGGAACGCCAAATCTACATAAACTCAAAAAAGTAATGCTAATGTATCTCTAAATAATTAGAGCTAGCATTACATATTTAGAGCTAGCATTAATTATTTAAGTTTATGTACATTCGGCGTTCCTTAAACGCCGAATCTACAGAAACTCAAATAATTATTGCTAGCTCTAAATAATTAGAGCTATCATTAAATATTTAGAACTTGCTCCAAATTATTTAGAGAGCTCTTCAACTGATTTGGAGATAGCTCTAAATATTTAATGTTAGCTCTAATTATTTAGAGTTAACAATAATTACTTGAGTTTATGCAGATTTGGCGTTACATACGCTCCCGGTTGTGTAACCCCCTATGCCGTGAAAAGTCTATTACATTTTCTGTCACTCGGCTATAGTGTAGAAACAGGTGAATTGTTTTAAAAATAATACAGAGCTAAATCTGCCATTCGGCCGCGGCCAAATCGCTTGAGTAACGAACTCGGAACATCGGGTCAGGCCCAAACATACTTTATTTCAAGTTTTCAGCCACGTGCAACAAGCATATTTCATATATCGCAATATTAATATTTAGGTGTTACAAAAAACCAGGGTGGGTGGTTACAAAAATCGCATTTACATACCCTTTTATCTGAAGGCAACTACAATGTGGATGGCGGACTGATGGCTATACACTCGTTGTTTACCGAAGCACATGTGACTGAAACTATTCTCAGTAACGTCTCTAGCATACATGTATTTATTTATATTAGAAATTAGATAATCAGGTAAACACATTTCTGGCACTTGTGTTTCGAAGAGTTTAGCATGTTAATTATTTCGTAAATTGTAGTAAATTGTAGTAGTCAAGTTTAATTCAACATTCATCGGTGGATTTATATTTGGAACTGACAATACGTCATAAATATGTGTATATACATGTATATAATATATAATTAATATGGAGACGAATTACTGGCCATTAAATATCAGAAAAATTGACAGTCAAAATCGGTTTCACCACATACGGTATGTACCTGTTATTAGACAACTGATCCAAAGCATCAAAATACTCGATACCAAAACAGTTAATAATCCTTTCATGTTTCCGGATACTGAATATAAACAAATTAATTAATGCGTCATTAGTTCAGTGATAGAGATTTTAG
This sequence comes from Conchocele bisecta, assembly GCA_029237695.1. NCBI lineage: Eukaryota > Metazoa > Mollusca > Bivalvia > Lucinida > Thyasiridae > Conchocele > Conchocele bisecta. The sequence goes on from CM055266.1 coordinate 68,546,010, forward strand.
AAATGTGTAGGCGGATTGTTGTGTCCTCACCTGTGAAAATATACCTTACGACGTATGCGACCAGCGTAGTCCCAGATCAGCCTGCGCGTCCGTGCAGTCTGATCTGGGGCTACGCTGTTCGCCATTCGGTTACCCAAGGAGGTTAACTTCCCTCAGCAAAAAGGCCAGATTCCAAGCTTACTCACTGACTGTGCAAAATGGACCAATGTAGTTAAGTCAGCGTCCGATGTATGTTACTATTTTTAGGTATCGCCATTTTATTTATATATTTTTAGAAGCATTCACTATATGTCTGTTGGTCGCCATTTTTGCGGACAGGTTTATTCGCCAGAACTCGTGTACAAAACGTGTTAAAAACGGAACTTTAATAAATGGTAATGATTCATATTTAAACTACCTATGCTGATGGTAAATGTATCAAATGAAAGGTACGTCTCTATGCTCCAATTTGATATATAATATGTATATCTACGACGGATGTAATTAATGCACCCCACACCAGATCAATACTGTGATAAAGGCTGTCAATGGCACAGGTGGAAGACTCGGACCTATGACACCAACAAAAATGCCTATTAAAAAAATCCCATTACCCCACCCACTTGGTCTCGTACATTACCATCTTCTGTTTATAGAAGATGGTAATGTACGAGACCAAGTGGGTGGGGTAATTGGATATTTTTTAATAGGCATTTTTTTGGTGTCATAGGACCGAGTATTCCACCTGTGGTCAATGGGGGTATCATCAGTGAGGGGCAGGCACACTTTCTTTTGTTTCTGATGATACATTTTCAGTTCTTTCGGTACTTTGATTATAATTGGCGTAAGGCACCAGGGGCCCGTTTCACTAAACTTCTTACGACTAAACTGTTCGTAAGCGCAAATTTAGGATCGTCTAGAAATTTCAATTGATGGATTTACATTTATTGAGCTGCCTATGCTCAATAAATGTAAATCCAATAATTGTTTACATGAAAACAGTGTTGATGTGCAATTTACAGACTATCATAATTTTGCACTTACGAACATTTTAGTTGTACGACGTTTAGTGAAATGGACCCCTTCTCTCAATCAGATGCTCATTTCCGATAATTATGCCTGGCATATAGGATAGTATTGATGTTCAGAGGTTAGAGTGTCTCATAAGTCAAAACTGGCTGGGCCTTTCAATAGGGGTGACACTATAAAAACAACTAAAACAATACATTTATACTGTACATACGCACAGGATCAAAAACGTTGAAAACATGTACAGCACGGGTGGGCTATATAATGAAAATGTGGATGATGAGTCAATCCGGCTTACGGTCACATCGACAGTAGGTATCCGAAAACTTTAACTCAAATCTCGGATAAACAGACACGCTGACAGACAGACGAACAGATGAACAGGCGAACAGTAAGGACAGACAGGCGGACAGACAAGGTGGCGACTATATGTACCCCGACCTTTTATCAGGGTACGTAATACATATGTAAACGAGACTGACAAAAACAACACGTTATTTGACCAGTAAAGCTTTATTAATGTATGATGGTCATTAACTAGAATATACCACTTGTGTTACTTTAATATGACAGTTATTAAACTCGTCGACTGATTTTATAAGGAACGATGGCATCGTTTCCCATGAAGTCAGTAAACTCGTTTAATAAGCATTACTCATGATATAGGTATGGGGACCCTACACACGTATAACGTACTAAAATATAGCACACTATCGTCATGTTCCTATAACTTAAGTGTGTAATTGGAAAAACGAATGATGCAAAGAGATAATTGAATACCAAATGACTAAAACATAAAACAGTCAATTGGCGTCATTCGTGAACATTGGTTCCAGTGAGTGATCACAAACATGTACATTTACCACCCGGGGTACGGTTTTATGGATGTCGCATCATTTAACACATTATATACGGAATACACCTTTATGGGTATGATTTAAAATTGTTTTTTTTTTATTGTTTGTCAGTTTTTTTTTATTTCTCAATGAAAGTATATGTTGTGACCACTCATTTGAACCGTCTCGACGAGACGGTTCAAATGTTGGTCACGATATATACTTCTGAGCACATAGGAAGCAATATTTAGGATTGTCCACCAAAAAAAGTCTTCAGAGGTTGTGCGTTATCACTGACCCATATTCAATTTTATGACGTTTTCTCCATTTAGTGGACCCAGAAATACATATAGGCGGCCAACTGAGAAAACGTACCTTATCAAATTCGCGACATTTAGAGTCCTGATCATCTTGCACATGAATGCACACAGCAAGCGACGTTAGGTACATTTTCTCATTCAGACGTGACCCATTTGTAATACTGAAGCAATTAACAGCAAATGGTCTTGCCTCGAGAATAGCAACTGAAATCATCTTCTTAGGTACAAAATGACATGGCTTGTCTCAATTGCGGTATGGGGCATTGGCGATGATGCCACGTACGATGGTTAACACAAATTCCTAGCTACATTTTACATTACACAATTGAACCTCTCTAAACCGGACACCCTGGGTGGTGTACCCAGGGTGTCCGGCTTAGATATGTTCCATTGGCATTGCAAAGCAAGTGAAAGATTACCCCAAGGCAGGACTGCCTGCTTTGCGAACAGTAGCCTATTTCATTAACATTGCAAAGTATACTTATCTAGCGAAGTATACTTTGAGGGAGACACTTTAAATTTTAGGATAAATTTATTAATTTTTATTATACTGAATTTATTACATTATCACAGCCATTTTGGCTGTGATAATGTAATAAATTCAGTATAATAATTCTGCATACTTTTAATCATCAAATATATGCTGTCGTTAGTTCTATATGAAATAATGCATTTCAGGAAAAATAAATGAGTACTCCCTCAAAGTATACTTTGCTAGAAAAGTATACTTTGCAATGTTGGTGAAATCGGCTACAGGTGCACAGATCAACACCATGGGTAAACGGCAATGACACACATATCAATTGAACACATTCATGTTTTCTGTGTGCCGTTTTCGAGACGTTCCATTGTAATGTTTACAAATGTCAATTCGGTACTTTATTGATTGTTATTGATTGTTTAACCAAACTTTCGCCACCAATCGTTGTTCTTTGATTTATCTTCATCATTTTTCTTTTTCTTATCCTCTTTAAATTTGGTTCCTGTGCCTCCGCCACAAAACCAACACTGGCGCAGAGACCTTCTGAAAGATCACAAGATCATTTTGTTTAGAAGGAACATTTAGTGTAGCGTCATCTACCAGTGTCTATGACTGCCACCAATCAGTTTAATATGTTTTGGATGACACGCAGTATCACGTACATTGTATTATAGTTATACTGCTAAAAATCTAGTTTTGGAAATATATGTCAGTTCTATAACATTTGTTTGGCGATGAAGCTGCAGCAAACGAGACTACACAACATATTTGTGGCTGTGACTGGAGAAATGTGGCTTATGGGATCTGTGACCAGCGTAGCCCCTGGTCAAACAGCAAACTATATTATATTGTTCTGATCATATAACGTGTTTTTCTGTAGCCGATTTCATCAAAATTGCAAAGTATACTTTTCTAGCAAGGGAGTAATCATTTATTTTTCCTGAAATGCATTATTTCATATAGTACTAACAACTGCATATCTTTAATGATTACAACTATGCAGAATTATTATACTGAACTTATTACATTATCACAGCCAAAATGGCTGTGATAATGTAATACATTCAGTATAATAAAAATTAATAAATTTATCCTAAAATTGAAAATTACTCCCTCAAAGTATACTTTGCTAGAAAAGTGTACTTTGCAATGTTGGTGAAATAGGCTACAGGTCAACTAGCACACTCTATTCTATTGTACTGATCATATAACGTGTTTTTCTGGAACTGTCTTATTTATTTTTCTCGTGCATCATGATTTATTTTAATAAACTGTGTTATTACATTATGCAATCTTATTGTATCACTGGGGCTGCACTCTGCGTCGGCCTGAATGTTTCACGTCTACATAGGCGCCGGTTTCCTGGGGGCCGTTTCACTAAACTTCGTACGACTAAAGTGCAAATATAGGATTGTCTGGAAATTTCAATTGATGGATTTACATTTATTGAGCATATGCTGCATTTGCAGTCTATGCTCAATAAATGAAAATCCAATAATTGTTTTCAAGAACACATTGTTAATGTGAAATTTAGGGACTATCATAATTTTGCAATTACGAACATTTTAGTCGTACGAAGTTTAGTGAAACGGGCTCCTGATGAATATTCCCATTCAGCAACATGCATAAACATAATTTCGTCTAGTAAACGGCGCAATAATATTTGCGCCGTTTACTGGACGAAAAATACGTTTATGCGATAGCTCTAAGTAGAGATGAGTGCATATTGGCAGGAAACCGGTGTATTTTTCAAAGTGAAACATTTTACGCCTGCGCGGAGTGCACCAACAGTCTGTATACCCGTGTGACTCCTGCTCATCTAGTCCATCTTCCGCTCGGCTGCCGTAGTTCCTGTCCACCTCGAGCAGTCGTTTCAGCAGCTGCACGGTTTCCAACTCAACGTCCACATCTTCGCCGGGTAGCCGCTTGTCGACAGTCTTCAACTCACGATCCAGTTCATGCAGCCGCTTGTCGGTAGGGATGTCATCCCCGTTGTTGTCATGGAGCGCTCTCTGAAGCAATTGCGTTAGAATTTCTCTGTCGGTAATCGAGACTGAAATAAAGGTTGAGCAATTATCACTGGGCTTATGACATTTGTTTTATTTGTTTATTGGTGTTGAACGGACTATTAACCCTTTCAACACCAAGTAATTTAATAGGATGTTCCATGCCAATGTTTCACGCTATTTCATTAATTTTGTTCATTCAAATTATCCCATTCTTCTAAAAGGGTAATCTGTACGACGTTTAAAATTATTAACAAACAGTGGAGATCCTGATGAGACGGCTCGTTACGAGCCGGCTCATCTGGATCTGCACTGTTTGCAAACATTGTCTCTGTAGAGGTCTGTGGTGTTGAAAGGGTTAAAGGTGCATGCCCACTCAGTAGGCACAAACTGTCATTTATAGGAATTAAATAAGTGTATAATTGTGCCACTATTCCACCAGTTCTAAAAATTGCGAGTGTCCGCTATACAAACATAATCATTTAGTAATATTCATGTTACTGATAGCGACTCGCGGTGGTATCAGGCTATTTTCATATATGCAAATGAGGCATGCTATTTTTTTAATTATTTACTCTAATTAAATGCGTCACCTGAACAAAATAATATTTTCTACTTATTATAAAGTATGATCATTGCACATAAAAATAAATAAATACAGAGAATAGATATGCATGTCCGTTAACATTTTAAGGAAGCACGGTCATCACCCCTGATATCAGTGTGCCAGTTTACGTCTGATATAAAATGAAAAAATAATGCCAATCAATACGTGGGTAATGTTTATTTTGCCAGAAAATGTTATATCTACAGAATGTACAAAACTATCTGTCTCCCTATATTATAACCTACTAAGTGGGCATGTACCTTTAACAGCTAAGGTGATTTAAGGCCGGGCCAACGGGTTCGATCCCGTATTCAACCTGCTGCTATTAGAGGGATAAATACTAAAATCAGAACGGAATATTTACATCGAAAAAAATATATATTCAGCCCTGAAATTAGAATAACCTGACCTGGTGCCAGGTCCATACCATACCAAAGTCACTTGGCCCCTTGCCCTAAAAGTAATAGGATTACAAATAAACATATTACTCATATAAGGGGTATATAATCAGTTCAACTCTCACATATAAGAAAGCCATGAGGGCCAAACCAGAGGACCGTTTCACTAAACTAAAGTACAATATTATGATAGTCTGTAAATTTCACATTAACAATGTTTTCTTGTAAACAATTATGCATATGCATATGCAGCCTATGCTCAATAAATGTAAATCCATCAATTGAAATTTCCAGACGATCCCACATTTTGCACTTACGAACATTTTAGTCGTACGAAGTTTAGTGAAACGAACCCCAGGTTTCCGGTCGGGATTCCGGTAAGGATGGATCCCGATCGTTAAAATACCCATCGCATACTCCCACCTGCCACCCACTTGCGACATTTGTGACCAGTATAGCTGCTGATATAATGGCACGTTCGTGTAGCCTGATAACGATATACAGTGCGTGTTAGAATGACGGATGGTCCATTGATGTAATGGCGAATAGCGCAGATCCTGATCAGACTGTGCGGATGCACAGGCTGATCTGGATCTACACTGGCCGCAAACCTATAAGCCATATCTCTCCAGTAGCAGCCATCTAGTTTTAATACTCGAAACTGTTGGTCCGAGTTTCAAACCCGCGACCCAAACTGCAGCAGTGTTTAGCATTACAACTACATCGACGCTACCATTACACCACCGCAACAACCACAAATACATGTTCTCACAAAATGTATTCCTAAACGTGGCTCTCGCTGAAAAAATGCAACAAGTATATATCCAGATTAGCATGTATATCCACACAGTCTGAACAGGGTCTGCACTGTATGCAATTCAATCAATGAAACACCAGTCATGCTTCTAGCAAACAATATAATTATATCGTGTTCAGGCTACATGAGTGTGCTATTTGATATGGTCACAACACACATAAGTTCTATTAATCCAGTCACTACCGAAAGTTAACTCCCTTTTCTTAGCCATGTTCACACATGCTTGAAATGCTGGAGTAGATTAAAACAGCATGGTTCAGTCTTACCAGTGATCGGGGGGCCGTTTCACTAAAAACTTCGTACGACTAAAATGTTCGTAAGCTCAATTTTAGAATTGTCTGGGAATTTCAATCCATGGATTTACATTTATTGAACATAGGCTGCATATGCTGGTGTACTGGAAATTTCCAGAGGATTCTAGATTTGCACTTACGAATATTTTAATCGTACGAAGTTTAGTGAAACGGCCTCCAGATTCGGACATGATGCCATCATATTCGGACATGGCGCGGCGTTATGCTAAAATAGGATATAGACGAAACACTAACATATCGTACATTAATTGCACAGCATGGGCTTTTACAATTTAATAACACAGTGTAATAAAAATAATAACACACCAGGTAATAAATATGCAAATGAGCCCGCTACAGAAAAAACATGTTAGATAATCAATACAGGTTCAAATTATAACGATATGCCTATGTAATAAATAAAATATATAATTTGTATTGGTTTAATATATTTATTAAACTCGTTAACTGATTTCATAAGAAACGAGGCTATGCCTCGTTTCTTATGAAATCAGTAAACTCGTTTAATAAATATCGTATTAAATCATCACTCGTGTATCTTATAAGTGATTTCAACGACCCCTCATACTTCATTGCTTATCGGTGAGATGATAAACAAACTTAATCAGTGATTTAGAGAAATACCCCCGACATATTTCATTTCTCAGGAGTATGTCCATTTTCAAAAAAAAAGATTATTTTATGGGGTAAGAAATGAAATGAGCCGGTTTTATCAGATTTTAACACATAAAGTACCTGTTCCTAGACAACTACATGTATTCCAAAACAAAAAGATAAAGAAAACCGGTCGAAATAATCCGTTCATGTTTCCGTTATGTTAAACATCCATGGTCTATGCTTTAATTCGTCTTTTTAGGAATATATATTATTATAGCAAACTAGTTTATTATTGAAATTTCATCGACCGTATCTGAGATTACAAATAAAAAAGGGTGTAATGATTTCTTAATCAATGATGTATTGGATGTGCATTTGTCACGTTCGACTAAACACAAACATCTGTAACCCGTTGAACCCGAAAGCCCGCTATAGCGGTTTATGCAAACAGTGCAGATCCAGATGAGCCGGTTCGTAACGAGCCGTCTCATCAGGATCTGCACTTTTTGAAAGAAATTGTCAACAATTTGAAAACAAAAAATACCCCCTTTTCCTAAATGGACTATTCTGAAAAGCATTTTGTGACTGTTTGGTTGGTTGCAAAATTAACATATCAAATTACATTCCAGTTACTTATGTGTGACAGGGCTAATATATATATATATATTTAGAAGGGTTTGCAACAAGTTAATGTTGTGTATGCATTCGATAATGATTCTTCTGTATTCATTTTAACTACATGTATTGCACTTATGACTGTGGAAATGTAAAAACAAGAAAAATCAAAGTACTGAACGTACTGAAATATGTTATATTCACAACAACTGATCGGTGTGTGTGGTAAGTTAACTTTGTAAACATACTGGTGTAACTTACAGGGTCAGTACCGAAATTTATAGAAAATCTTCCACCCCCTTTTACTGCTAGCTCCGTACTGTCCCGTGAGACCTAAAGATAATAGCTATTGTATTCATACGTACGAAATGTCTTGATCGTCCAGAACTTAACTGATAAACTGAGCACAAAACTGTAAACTAGAGAATAGTATATGTAGAGTTTTAGATACAAAGCAGGACAGACCAAAACGTCATAGGAAAAGTTAGCACAGGGCACTATTTTCTTGGTCGTACTCGCCATTTAGGCATAGCACGACAATGGCTGCCCCCCATAGAAATGTGCGTGACACAATATGCTATCTCAAAAGAGATAACATATAAAAGTTCACTAAGTTTAAAATGTATTTATTTTTCACCGAGGGCCCTTCTACAAATACTCTCGTTGGCACAGACGAGGGCTTAATGGTGATACTTAATGTGGGTACCGCCGACGATACATACAACGTATTGTCACGGTCCATGACACAACCACGTTAACATCGGCTTAAGCAAAAACGCATGGTAGATGGGAAACATTTGATACCCAAACATAGGGCAAATGTGGACAACTGTCGAAATGACAGTCGTGCTCAATAAATACCAAGGATCAGATGAATAGCATCACTGGAAGACCACACGAAGATACGTTTTGCAGCCACCAGCCGACGCGAACTGATTATGTGGGAATTAAAAAAAACAGGAACAAGAAATACAAAGAAACGTTCACCGACGGTACAGATACAGTAGTGCCACAGTATATGACACAAACACGTCCTAGCACAGGCTTAAGCGAAATCTCGTGGTATATGTGAAACACCTGGAGGCCGTTTCCCTAAACTTCGTACGACTAAAATGTTCGTAAGTGCAAAATAATGATAGTCTGTAAATTTCACATTAACATTTTTTTCTTGTAAACAATCATTGGATTTACATTCATTGAGCATAGGCTGCGTATGCAATAAATGTAAATCCATCAATTGAAATTTCCAGACGATCCTAAATTTGCACTTACGAACATTTTAGTCGTACGAAGTTTAATGAAACGGGCACCTGATACCAAAACATAGGGTATTCGCACAACTGTCATTATGACTGTCGTGCGCAATGACAATCAGTCTGTAGACCCGGTTTGTGTAACCCCCGCTTGTTGTAACCTCTATACCCTGAAACGTATATTACATGTTCTCACTCCGCTATAGCGTATAAATAAGTTGGAATACGACTAGTTCTGAGTACACAACTCTAATTACATTTCATTACACTGCATCACATGAAAGTTATGGCGGAATAGTCTTTCCAAATGTGCGTTTGAAGCGTTCTTTGTTTACTATCTAATTCGCGGAGAGTGACCTAATACTTTTGCGAATACACACTTTGTAAGGTAAGGTTATTATAATATTTTGTGTCATATTGTAGAATTGTCTCTCAATAACAATATAGCGAAGTATGAACGTCAACGCCCTGCAGGTTTTTTTCTATATCTTAGTGCGCGAAGTGTAAATGCTATTACGCACATTTTTACTGTGCAGCGTGGTGTAGCGATATAGTACAGCATGTTGCCTATAAAGCGGAAAACGTGCAGCTAGATGATACGACACGAGTTAAATTTGTTATCGGCCACCGCCTAAAAGCTTGAGTATCGACCTCGGAACGTTAAGTCAGGCCCAAACATGCTTTATTTCAAGTTTGAAGCAAGTATATCTCATGTATCGCAGTATTAATATGTGGGATTACAAAAACCGTGGGGTTACAAAAAGCCGGCGCGTCCGTCAACGTTTTTTTAACCCCCGGTTTTTGTAACCAGCTCTACAATGGGCGTTAAGCCCGACTGTCATTTTAACAGATTATCAAGGATATGGGGTCCGTTTCACTAAACTTCGTACGACTAAAATGTTCGTAAGTGCAAATTTAAGATCGTCTGTAAATTTCAATTTATGGATTTACATTTATTGAGCATAGGCTGCATATGCAGCCTATGCTCAATAAATGTAAATCCAATAATTATTTACAAGAAAACATTGTTAATTTGAAATTTACAGACTATCATAATTTTGCACTTACGAACATTTTAGTCGTACGAAGTTTAGTGAAACGGCCCCCAGGAAAACACAATATAACCACTCTAAACCGGTCATACTGGCAGTCTCTGTGTTCTTAACTTGACTGATGTCGTTGTCATCTATCTCTGATAATAACGCCTGTTCAAGTTGGCATAGCACACCCTCATGCTGTTGCAAGGTAATATGCCTGATTTACAGTGGAACCTCCCTAAACCGGTTTAGAGGGGTTCCACTGTACTAGTATGACTGGAAGACCGCACGGGAATACGTATTACAGCCGCAGCCAACTGATTCCGTCTGTGTGGATAGGAAGCTTTCTTCACATATTGAATTTTTAATAAATTAATTTCGACCGAGCGAAGAAATTAGTTTATGAAAAATTAAATATGTGAATCGATCGTACACATGGTGCTCGAAATTGTGTCAACAAGGAGGGGCATGATGTTTTAAATATAACTTTTGAGTTATTGCAACATTGAATTTAATGATTAGTTTAATAGATATTGGCGAAACGTCGCAATATGCGATTAATTGAGACGAAATGCTCTACTTTCATTGGTCGAGAAACTAGGGCAACCAATAAACGACATCTTTGGAGCCTTATACGCGGTATAAACTTCTAAAAATCCAACTACTTTCTAAAGGAGCTGGAGAGGGACGAGGAGAGTCGAAAAAAGAAACAAATTGGAAATAGACTCCGGAAGATGGCAAATGGAAATGATGTAACTAAGAAAACAAATGTTAGATTTTAAAAATCGGTCCATAAATTACAAACTAATTTTAGAAAAATCTATATTTAGCCCCCATATTAAATTCCCATGCGAAAATTGTTCTTTCGCAATAAAATCAATATTAAATGGAATTTCCCACGAAATAACAATTCCTTCCCTCAATTTAACAATTCATTCCTTCGAATTAACATTATTTCCCACGATATAACAATTCGTACTCTCGAATTAACAATTGAGGGAACGAATTGTTATTTCGTGGGAACGAATTAATAAAACAGATCTACGTTCCCGCAGCTGTTATTGTCATGAGAACTAACTACTCGAGGAAAGGTAATTGAATAGAAAGTGACTATATAATATAGATAATTGCGTGATAAAACTCGTTTTCGGTGAGTGATCACATGTAGCTACCCGAGTGAAGTTCATAAATGTCACTACAAGTACCCTCACAACACTATATACGTTGTGACTGATAACATAATCATTGGCCAATATTTATTGGTGAAACTGTGTCGAAACAATGTTACATTTGGCCATTTGCTGATATAAAACCTTACCTGATAAATCTAATACCAGGCTAGTATGAGTTGATATCAAGTTTCTCACGTTCGGCTCGGAAACGATAGGAATTCCTCGGCGAGCCTCGGAATTCCTACGAGTTTCCTAACCTTGCCTGATAAACCTGATAAACCTGATAGCAAATGCACTAGCCTTGTATTTCTATGTACCAACGCAGATCATTGTTACCGGGTACATAGGTGTGACCGTGACTGGAGAAATAGAAATTATCCCATCAACACAGTGCGTATGTGCCGTGAAACACGGTGCCGTGAAACATTTTTGATATCCTGTCAATACGACCTAATCACCGCGTATGAATATATGCGGTGACTGTGGTTACTTTTTTGCATTGTAAAGCCATTTGTAGGTGTTGACGGGATAAATAGAATAGTAGGTTATTGCCGTGAATGGGAAAAATATCTGGCGCGGCTCGGAAACGGGATGTGCTCGGCAGAGCCTCGCCCATCCCGTTTCCTAAGCCTTGGCAGATATTTGTTCCCATTCACGGCACTAACCTACTATTCTCTGTATAGTAGGTTAGTGCCGTGAATGGGAAAATATATGGCAAATGCTTAGGAAACGGGATGGGCGAGGCTCTGCCTACAAATTTCTTTAAAATGCAAAAACATAACCCCAGTCACCGCACATATTCATACGCAGTGATTAGGTCGTATTGACAGGATATCAAAAATGTTTCACGGCACCGTGTTTCACGGCACATGCGCACTGTGTTGAGGGATAAATGGGGATTTTTGAGCAGTGTAGCTCCTGTTCAAATAGCAAACCCCTGTAGCCTGATCACGATCTATATTGCTTGTTATAATCATGACAGGTGTTTCATTGATGACTTTCATTTTATTTCTTTGACTTATGCTGGTTTCTAAATATAATTAGAAGTTGACCGGTGCCGGATAACACAAAGTCTCGGAATATCCCGATGGTGTTCGAGTTGACCAGGTTTCGAATCCGGCGGAAAACTACTACGTCATCGTATTATTTTTCGATATATATTTCATTGGCATTATTATACATTTTATATCAGACTTAAATTGCCAAACTGATATCAAGGACGATAACCGTGTTTCCTTAAAATGTTAAAGGACATTACTATTTATTCTCTTTACTTATCTTTTGATGTGCAATGTTCATACTTTATAATCTGTCGAAAATATTATTATTTTCAGGTGACGCATTTAATTAGTATAAATAATTAAAAAAGATCATGCCTCATTTGCATATGAAAATAGCCTGATACAACCGCCAGTCACTATCAGTAACATAAATATTACTAACTGACCATATCTGTATAGCGGGCACTCGTAATTTTTAGAACTGGGGAAAAATAAACACAAGTATACACTTATTTAATTCCTATAAAGAACAGTGTGTGCCTACTCTTCACGTGGAATTACGTATAGAATCTTTAAAACAGAGTTTGGATTAGAAACATATTTAATTAATCTCACGGAAAGGTTAAGAAAAACATTGACCAGATTTCGAACTTGTAATCATAGACTGGCGGTCGAAACTGGTAGATGGACAGGTGTGCCGAGAGCAAGCAGGGTCTGCAACAAATGTGGCGCTGGTGCTCTCGGTGACGAGTTTCATTTCCTTTTCGAGTGCCGCTTCTATGATGGAGTTCGAAAACAGTATATCAAGCCATTTTATTTTAGAAGACCAAATATTTTAAAATTCGCACAGCTATTTGAGAAAAAATCTGGAAAGCAATTAAGAAATGTAGCTATTTTTATAAGAAATGCTTTATGGTTATAATGACTTGTGAGCTTATACATATGCATTTTGTATGTTTACCCATCGTTGTATTATGTAATCTATTGTATACCTCGTGTGTCACGTATGTGGCTTAGAGTGAATAAAATGTATTGTATGTATTGTACTGAGTGGGCATGTACCTTTAATTTATCATTTCTTAAACTCGTTGACTGATTTTCTCAACAGGACCTCGTTTCTTATGAAATCAGTAAACACGTTTGATAAAAATCATAATATAAATAAATGACACCACGCACGTTAGATCGTCTATATATATATGGCTGTCACTGGATAAATGGGGCTTATATGTTTTGCAACCAGTGCAGATCCAGATCAGCCCGTGCATCCGCACAGTCTGATCAAGATCTGGACTGGTTGCCTTTCCATCAATGAAACACACACCATGCGTCTAACGAGCTACATGTATATACGTATGTACATAGTTATCAGGTTACGTGAGTGTGCTATTTCACCAGGAGCTACACTGGTCACAAATCCCATAAACCCCATTACTCCATTACTCCATTCACGGCCACATATACAGAGTTGAACGTCCTTTTCAAACCTTTTCTTCCAAGTTTCCCGGCCCATTTGTACAAATGTGTACTGGGGCCCGTTTCACTAAACTTCGTAAGACTAAAATGTTCGTAAGTGCAAAATTATGAAAATTTCACATTATCAATGTTTTCTTGTAAACAATTATTGGATTTACATTTATTGAGCATAGGCTGCATATGCAGCCTATGCTCAATAAATGTAAATCCATCAATTTAAATTTCCATACGATTCTAAGTTTGCAGTTACGAACATTTTAGTCGTACGAAGTTTAGTGAAACGGACTCCAGATGTTTGTATCTTTGACTGATCATCCAACAGGCTTGTTGACGATTTACTGAAGCGTGGACGGCGAGTATTGGTAATATATGGCCGTGACTGGAGAAATGGGATGTATAGGATTTGTGACCAGTGTAGCTCCTGATCAAATAGCACACTTATGTAGCCTGATATTACATGTTTGATACATTTTAGAGTTTTGTTTCTGTATTTAGTATACTAGTTACACATAACATGGGCAATGTACGGACATGAGGATGTGATAACACGGTTACAAGGAGATCACATCGTCGTACATGCGGTCGATCCGTGATCTAATTGTGGCATATTTTTTTACATTGCAGATCCGGGTCAGACTGTGCGGATGCACAGCCTGATCTGGAGCTACACTGGTAGCTCAGCCCATAAGCCCCATTTCTTTAGTCACATCATATGACGCATATTGAGAACAAGCGGTTCATATTCATTAGTGACCCAATTGCAGGGCGTGATCTGCCGGCGCATCACTGGGACTACCCTACCCCAGTGATGCTCCGGCAGATCACGCCCTGCAATGTTCAATGTTAAGCTGTGGGAAACACGCCCGGCAAGAACCTTGCGTCGGTTACTAGACGAAACTGCGGTTATGTGATATCTCTAAGTAGGAGAGCTGAGTGGTATCTCTTCAGGAGACAGGTGCATTTTTCGACGTGAAACATCTTACGCCGGCGCGGAGTGCAGCACCATTGATACAGGTAAAGAAAATACACCACCCCGACAAAACATCATGTTTTGGTTGGAAATCGATCAATACTGCCACAAAATGTATACAATGAAATGCATTACTGTACTCTATTACACGATATGTAGTACGTTTGATATTTGTACAAAGAGAAATAAATAAATCGAACGAAAAAAAAAGTAGAACGTACGTCCCTGTTTGTCGTGACCGATCAACTACTTATACAATAAAGGTCAGCGAGCAGAGAAGCGTGACATGCTGTCTTTAATATCATGTGAATATGTAAACATACAAAACATTTATATTGATTATAATACAAGTGTAATAGTGATTTAAAAAATTGGCGCCAACATCACAATGAATGCGTATTTGGTTACTTGGGCAAGTATTTTGACGCTTCTCTGCATTCAAGACAGCCTCACCGGTGAGTGATTTTCTCTTTAAAGTTTCCTCTGGGATGCAGTTGTGTTGAATATGCACATTATATTCATTCATTATATCCATTGACTGGCGAAAACCGCATGCCAATATTCCAGCTGTGTCACAAGTTTTGTAGGTTTTAATTTTAACGGTACATGCCCACTCAATAGGCACAAAATGTTCTTTATAGGAATTAAATAAGTGTATAATTGTGTCACTATTCCACCAGTTCTAAAGATTACGAGTGGCCGCTATACAGATAAAATCATTTAGTAATATTTATTTTACTGATAGTGACACGCGTTGGTATCAGGCTATTTTCATATGCAAATGAGGCATGGTATTTTTTTAATTATTTATACTAATTAAATGCGTCACCTGAAAACATAATATTTTCGACAGATTATAAAGTATGATAATTGCACATCAAAACATAAATACAGAGTATAAATAGTAATATCAGTTAACATTTTAAGGAAACACGGTTATCGCCCCTGATATCATTGTGGAAAGTTACGTCAGATATAAAATGTATAATAATGCCAATCAATACGTGGGGTAATGGTGAATGAATGTTTATTTTGCCAGACATGTTTCAGATGATGTCTCTGATATAAAGAACAGTTTGTTCCTACTGAGTGGGCATGTACATTTAAAGTAGCTTGGATTATGCAGGACTTACAGTGACGTCATAGATGTACCATAACTACTTAGTTTTATTTATATTAATTTTATTTTTAACATTCCGTTTTAATTAATATCATATATTGATCATGTATGTAGAAATATATGTTTCAAATAAAAAAAATATATGTTTATTCACGATGATATTGTAAATATCGTAATTTACATTATTTAAATGGACTTACTTTGATGTCACAGCTCATTTGCATAAACTACATGTATTCAGAAATTAAAACTTCTATAACTTGTGACAGACATGGACTGTTTGTATGCGATTTTCACCAGTATTGTTAGATTACCAATGTGTATACTATGCATCTATGCATCTATGCATATCAAACCGGGGCAGATCTTAGAGAGGATTTAGACTCCAACTGGTGGTAAACTGTGATCTATGAACGGGGGGTGGGGGTTCGCAACCCCACCCGTTCAGCCAATGAGTTTACATAGATCACAGTTTACCACCAGTTGGAGTCTGAATTTAAATGCCGTAAAACACAGGAAAGTGCATTTCGAAGAGCACAACAATAGGACAACCCCCTAGTTGCGAACGGTAACTCTTGCAATTACTCCCGTACCGTCCGTAGCTACGGACGGTACGGGAGTAGACTGCAAGAGTTACCTTCGCAACTAGACAACCCCCGTTCCCCAAATGCTGGATCCGCCCCTGTGAAACACAACTGCATCCGAGAGGCCGTTTAAATTCGGCGCCTATTTCAATGCAGAGTGCAGCACCGGCGTGCCTGTGCTTTGCACTAATGACATGATGTTATCATTAATTTTTGTCCTTAAGAAAATGTACGAATGTCATGAAAAATATTTACAAAATTTACGATATTTTCCGCAAATGACGTGGAAAGAGAAATATGCTGGACAAATGCGGACTAGCATTCCGTCTGTGCTATTAAAATTTCGTCAACTTCCGACGTCATTTATAGAAGATATCACAGTTGTTACCAGGTCAATATTTTTCCTGAAAAATCTTATTTATTCTTAGTATACACTAGATGGCCGCGGCCCGCATGTCGCGCCCGCCGAGGCTTTAATAGTATACCGAAACACTTTAACCAGCAACTTTAACCGGACGAACGTACGTAAGTGCGTACAATGTACGTACGTACGGACGGGCGGACGGACGGACGGACGGACATATAATTTATTTACGGAATAAATCAAAGGAATATTTTGTTTTAGGCCACGCCCCTAACATCTTAAACCCCCGGACGTTGGTCCGGACGGACGGACGGACTTACGCGACTGTGCCGACTATATCACGCTGTCCGCAAGCGGGAGCGACAAAATCGCATGGCTTGTCACAAATCTCACAGTAAATTCATTAACATTGAACATGCTTGTATTTGCATCATGTCCGGTTTAGAAATATTCCACTGTATTCTTGTTGAATAACATTCGTTTGTGTTAGTCTCAGCTCGGAGGAGTGACCCGTCCATACATACTGGCGGCGAAAGGCACTGGCCGGACGTAGAAACGGCGCTGTTGGTAAGGCGACTACGCCACGCTAACAGGAACCGCGTCAATGACGGCGACGCCAAACGAGAGCCACTAAGGTATTGGGCCGCCCGCCGTGAAAAAGGATATTGGGGCATTTGAGATAACTATATAGATGTAGATGCTGATCTACGGAGCCCCGCAGGGGACATATAATTCTTTTTTTTTATTAATTCGTTACCACGAAATAACAATTCGTTCACTCAATTTAGCAATTCGTTCCCACGAATTAACAATTTGTTCCCTCAATTTAACAATTCGTTCCCACGAACGGGAACGAATTGTTAATTCGTGGGAACAGTTTGTTTGTTTGTGTATTGGTGTTTAACGGCCTATCAACAGCTAAGGTCATGTAAGGCCGGGCAAATAGGTTCGATCCCGTTTTAACCTGCTGCATTGGGGGGAAAATCCCAAAATCAGAACGGAATATTTACATCGAGATACAACATATTCAGCCCTGAAATTAGAAGAACCTGACCTGGTGCCAGGTCCATACCGCACCAAGGTCACTTGGCCCCTTCCCATATTTAAAAGTAATACCGGTAGGATTACTCTTATAAGGGGTATAACCAGATTCAACTGTCACATACAAAATGCCAAAGACGTATGTGAGGGCCAAACCAGGTCTCCAGTCGGGATTCCGGTAAGGATGAACCCCGATCGTTAAATTACCCATCGCGTGCTCCCACCTACCACCCACTCGTGGGAACAGAATTGTTATATCGTGGGAACGAATTGTTAATTCGAGGGAACGAATTGTTAAATTGAGGGAACGAATTGTTATATCGTGGGAACGAATTGTTGATTCGAGGGAACGAATTGTTATTTCGTAGGAACGAATTAATACAAAAAATCCATGTCCCCTGCGGGGCTCCGTACTGATCCCATTGCACAGTAAGACTGTATATAATTACTACCATAACGGTGTTCCGTTTAAAAGGCCATCGTAATACCGATATCGGGTCGATACTATGATAGCACGATACTAGTACTAGTATATTACAATGACGATACCACGATGGTAATAGTACGATAGTACGATGACCAACGACGATATTAGGATATAACGATGACGATAATATACGTCAATCATATACAATCATTACACAAGAGCGAAATCGTCAATTACATTGTATCTACACATTCACCGTTCCGAACTTTCAGACACCCTTAAATACCCACTTCTAGTTATACGTGTAGTTGACGTAAATTGTATGTGGTACAATGCACTCAAACCACCAGAAATACCAAAATAACCCATAAAACACAGAAATATGAACCGTTCTGCAAGGACCTGTGCAATCGATGCTGAGAAAGTTCACAAACGTTATGTACGGTGGTCAGAGGCATCCATAAATGAAAAGAAAAAAAAGAAGCTAACAAATGTGTGTTTACTCCCTCTATATACACATATGGTCTAGTAACATAAGGCTTTAGCATAGCAGTTACGACCTTATGTTACTAGACCATACATAATGTGATTATAGAGGGAGTAATGAACAATTGAGCTTATTTATTTTTCATTTATGGATGCTTTTAGGCATATTTAATGTATTTATAGACCTCGGTCCGTTACTTCAACCTGTGTGTACGGTCAAGTGTCTAGTTGCGGAAACGTAACTCAAATACTCGTATAACATTCGGATTCCTTATATAATTTACTTGGACATTCAGTTCACCAGTTACTCTAATGTACTCGAAGAGTAGCCCGAAAGTTATGTCTGCCACCTACTTAAGTGTACCTGCGTTACAGACAAAAACATCGGGTTAGTCGAAGACTTGGATCATCGCACTGAGTAACGCCATGTTACTTGTACACAGCAAAATGTGCCACATATGAAATTTTCAGAAGAAAAAAAACCCATATGCTGTTCCTATGTAGAACATATGAAAAGCATATGAATTGCATTTGCAATTCATATGAATAGAGCACATATGCAATGCATATGAATATTTTGAATATGAATTGCATATTGGCTCACTTGATATCATTTGCATATGATATTTTCATGAAAAACATGAATTTCATATGCGGCACAATTTGTAGTGTACATGGCAACATGATGAGAGTTCTCAGTTGACTAACTTTTGGAATGACCCTCTTTCTATGCATCGCTTCTAGAATTTGGATATGCGATGGTCGCGTTGAAAGTTGACGAAATGTTCAGAGCCAATGTGGAATAGAATTTCGTCCACTTTCGACGTTATTCTCAGAAAATATCAGAGTTTTTGTATACATTTTTCATGAAAAATCGCACATCTTCTTAGATACAAAATTCCATGGCTTACAGTGGGGTCAGCGTGTAAGTGCATACACGAACGAACACGACAGGTTGGTTCGCTACCCACCAAAAGTGTATGTCGTTACAACTCAGTTGACCGTCTCGCCGAGTGGTAACAAAATACACTTTAGATGCGAAATGAGAAAAAATGCAGAAAAATATTTACATTTATTTTATACATGAATTACAGTGGGGTCAGGGTGCACACACGAACGAACACGACTGGTTGGTTCGTGTGTGCACTTACACGCTGACCTCACTGCATATCATATTCAGAAGTAAATATTGGCGAGGTATTAGCATGATTAGCGGAATTAGAGGCATTCTACTTTAACCCTTAGACCGCTACTCACAACAATTGTCGTCTGCTGTTGCTTTTATATTTCAGATGAAAATGATTCTGAAGTGCTGTCAAAGCATGTTGTAAATTATTCTAAAGTGCTGTCAAAGCATGTTTTTGATAATAAAAATGGAAAATAGAAAATAAACAGCAGGCGAAAAAAACCCATAAGATAGCGGTCTATGATGGTATTTATTATTTGTGAATGTTTCACCAATAATGTAATACAATGTAAAACATTACAAATAGGTGTCTACACAAAGCACATTTGACATTCTAAACGAAGTATGAGAGACGATAGTAGACATGCAGGTAACACCATCAGGGGCCCGTTTCACTAAACTATACGTCCGACTAAAATGTTCGTAAGTGCAAATTTAGGATCGTCTGGAAATTTCAATTGATGGATTTACATTTATTGAGCATAGGCTGCATATGCAGCCTATGCTCAATAAATGTAGATCCAATAATTGTTTACAAGAAAACATTGCTAATGTATAATTTACAGACTTAATTTTGCACTTACGAACATTTCAGTCGTACGAAGTAGTGAAACGGCCCCCTGGTTCTCGGTTTTTGCAGGCGGTTGCGGCGCCAGTGCTGGATATGCGGGGGCGACACGGGCACAAAAGGAGGAGTCGACATACCAAATTCAGGCCGTTAAAACAGGCGCAGATTCAAAGACAATATATTTAAGGAATAAAACCATGGGCTGTTGCGTTTACTGGTGTGACAATACGTTTGGCCTGTTCAAAGTGCGTGGAGTCCCGGACTCCCAAGGAATCCTCGCACACTTTAAACAGACCAAATGTAGTATACACCCCAGTAATGGCAACATCCCATGGTTTAATTACTTATATTTACTCTGCATTTTATGATAGTTTCACAAATGTAAATAACCAAGTATGGCGTTAGAATTAAGAATAATATTGTTTTACGTCAATGTGTCGGAATTCCTGGAACAGCGACGTTGCCGGTCAATAGCGTGCAGTTATTGACAACATCGTGGAATATATGGACGTCAGACGAACAAATCAACAGCGTCGCACGACGGCACGTGGGTCTAATGTATTATATTGGGATGTAAACGCAATACGTCGAATGGGCGTTTGCATTATGAATTTATAGAAGGTATACATATTAAATAACAGCAGCACCCAAGGCCGACAGAAAGCATGTTGTTGCAAACTATTTAACCATACCTAAACGTGCTTTCCAATCGCTACACTATGGCGATGTGACACGGATGTTAGCGCGTGTGTGGGTGGTAACATGGTTTGCGTCTCGTGAACAGACGACAATATGGCCTAAATTCAGTTCTAAATATATTGCTTAATTGAGAAGAAATGCTGTGCTTTAATTTGGTCGAGAAACTAGGGTATTATTTAATCCATTCCATGCGGAATACCCATATACGACTGAGAAAAAATAAAAATCTGCAATATTTATCATTTGCATACGAGACCAATTGTTGGTTTATCCCTTCGACAAGTATTGATTGTACATACTGTATATTCATTCCTGTCGCGACACCCATTGTCATAGCGCTCAATTGCTGCTAGGCGACGTAACGTCGCTTGTTTTCTTGGAAATAAAATATCACACATGACCTTGTTTCGTCTCGCTTGAGCTAGGTTCCACATATCATAAATATGTTGAACATCACGCATTCCGATGTTTCATTAACCCATCTCACGCTGAGTATATGCCACTCTGATTGGGGAAAATCATAAATATTTTCTTTAAATGTGCTTAGACGTATATGTCGCGACCACCATTTGAACCGTCTCTTCGAGACGGTTCAAATGAGTGGCCGCAACATATACTTTCATTGAGACATAATAAAAATAAAAATAAAATATTAAAAAAAACATACATACCCGTAAAGGTGTATCCCGTATGTAATGGGTTAATGACATCAATCAAAGTTTTGTAAACATTGGTCGAATACAGCTACATGTAATTTGTCAGCAAGATATGATAATAATTATTTTTGTGTGTTAATTTGAAACTGCTCCGTCGATACCAATTTCGGTTACCATAACGATCAAATGAAGAAGATCATGATGGCCTAACATGAAACGCATGTGAACAAATGTGTGTTTCAGGACAGCCTACATGTACACTCACTAAGATATAAAACAATTTAAATTCTACATGTACAAACAAATGCAAAAATGCAAGGCTGGTGAATAATTTGATTTATTGGTGTTTAACGGCCTATCAACAGCTAAGGTCATTTAAAGCCGGGTCAACCTGTTAGATCCAGTATTTAACCCACTGCATTGGGGGGGGGGGGGGGGGGGGGGGGGGTGGGGGGGGGGGGGGGGGGTCCCAAAATCAGAATATTTACATCGAAAAAAATAATAATATATTCAGCCCTGAAATTATAATAACGTTAACCTGAGCTGGTGCCAGGTCTATACCACACCAAAGTCACTTGGCCCCTTCCCATAAAAGTAATAGGATTACGAATACTCGTAATGCTCACATAAGGGGTATAACCAGATTCAACTGTCACATACAAAAATGCTAAAGACGTACATGAGGGTGAAACCAGGTCTCCTGTCGGGATTCCGGTAAGAGTGAATCCCGATCGTTAAATTACCCATCGCATGCTCCCACCTGCCACCCACAGGCTGGTGAACAAACCTCGTACGACATGTCTGGTTGATGAAAGGAACTTTTGGAAACAGACGTTGGCAATGCCGTGAACCGATTCGTATGCACAGCGACAAAAATAAACCGTATATATAGTCCAATAATACTGGCTAACCTGCATGCAGTGCATGCAGTGCAGTGCAGTGCAGTGGAGATGTATATAATAACGCCGTAAAATACTTTTGCCTTAATCATATTTAAAATTCACCTCATTTCAGCATGTTATAGGACACCAGCACGTGACGTAATTGTTGCATACAGATAACGTGTACCTCTCGCGGTAACAAATCGGAGGCGACTTATTGTAGCTAGTAATTAGGGTGATGCGGTCAGCCAAGCAAATTCGCTCCATGTGTTATTACACATGCGTCATTATCGACATATCACGTATTTGAAATGTGTTAAAGCATGGCATAACACAGTTTTCATGACAGTGATAATGGTATTTACAAAACTCGTTGACGGATTTCATAGAAATCTCTAGTTGCAGCATGTAACTCTGTGACTCTCCCGTACCGTACGTACCTGGGGGCCGTTTCAAAAAACTTCTTACGACTAAAAGGTTCGTAAGTGCATATTTAGGATCGTCTGGAAATATCAATTGATGGATTTACATTTATTGAGCATAGGCATAGGCATAGGTATAGGCATAGGTATAGGCATAGGCATAGGCATAGGCATAGGCATAGGCATAGGCATAGACAGCCTATGCTCAATAAATGTAAATCCAATAATTGTTTGCAAGAAAACCTTGTTAATGTTAAATTTACAGACTATCATAATTTTGCACTTACGAACATTTTAGTCGTACGAAGTTTAGTGAAACGACCCCTCGTACGTACGGTACGGGAGGGTCACAGAGTTACAGGCTGCAACTAAGAAATCTCGGCATACCGTTCGGTTCTTATTAAATCAGTAAATAGAGGATCTTACACGAGTGATGACTTAACATGATATATATTAAACTCGTTTATAACGAGGCTATATCGAGTTTCTTATGATATCAATTAACAAATTTAAGAACGGTCGTAGTAAATCAACACAAATGTTAGATTACATTTATTGCATAAGCTCATCACAATACGTTGAAGCTGTAATGACCACCTAGCGTGCTTTCTGTACTGGACTCATTGGCATATCTATTACACTAGTGTATTAAGATTTGTATTACACCGTGTTATTACACTGTGAAAGTCTATTTTATGTAACATCACCCCTGTAAGATAATATACACAATCACGGAGCCTGATCATACAGAGTGGTCATACATGTAGAAACATAATATGAGACAGGCCATGTGATATTTTTCATGAACAATTGTATAGAAATATTTCCGTAAATGACGTCGAAAGTTGACGAAATGTTCAGAACAAATGCACATTCGCTATGAAAAGTTCAACTTTCGACATCATTTACCGAAACAATAATACAAACTAACAGAACTCGTCTCATATGGTAATTCCAAAGTCAGGTATATACACGTAGCCACACAAGAAACAATACATATTTTGAAAGAATAAATTATCAAAGCCGGCAAACGTACGCATTTGGTCAGTGTATACATTGTTGTACAAGTCGTGTCGCAAGGGAATGTCCGAGTTTCAACCGTGTCCACTCAACCGTTCTTCAGTTACGTCAATTTTAATGATTTGCTCGAGCTCCCCGATATCCACACTGAGGTACATGTACAGACAAAACGACCGGTGTGCATACAGGGCTTGTACCCAAACGAAAGTAAAACATCAAACGTTGAGGAAACGTTGTGAAACGGAATACCGAGATTAAATGAAAATCAGCGACTTCGAGCGATTGGAATGTTGGAATCTGGTCCGCGTCATATCGCGCATTACAATAACGCGTCTGGCAGGACGATACAGAACACGTGTATCAGTTGATGATCGCCCCCGTTCCGGCAGGCGATGCGTAACTACACGTCATGGTATGAGGTGCCATGTCCTTCCACCATCGCTCCGGGCTAGTTGTCGTACCAGGAAACCTGACAGGAGTACGATATCGGTACGAGATACTGGCACCTGTTGTTGTTCCCCTGATTAACGCCAACACACAACTGACGTTATTCGAACAGGACAACGCTAGGTGCAACACCGCTCGTGTCTGCACCGCCTACCTCCAGCAGAAGCAGGTGGACGTTCTTTCTTGGCCGGCAAAGTCTCCAGATCTGTCGCCAATAGAGCACCTCTGTGATGTGTCGGATCGTCGAGTAAGACGTCGGCAACCGGCGACGTTGGATAATTCAGAACTCTTTCTTCAACGCGATACCACAGCATGACATCCAGACACTTAGCAGGTCCATGCGTGACCCCTACGTGATTCGCAACGGTCTGACGTCAGCAGCTGGTGGTTAATTTGACATTTTGTTAATGAAATTATCGCAAGACATTTGAATTTCATGCTATAGTTGAGAATAAAGTAAAATGAAATGTTTACAATACATTTATTCACAATCATATGTATGTATCGTTTATACGTATATAATAACATTATATTGCTGTGTGTGATACAGTCAATTTCCCAAACAAAATGTGCACATTACACAGAGAAAAAAGAACATTCCTGTTTGTGAGAATGCGGATGTAGCAAGGCAATACTACATTTATTTCAACTACAATCAGATAAAAGGCCATTAATGTAATGTTATCGACGTGTTTAGAAAAACGTGGTTGCATATACAAGTATTTGCTGTGATATGTTGTAATGACAAACAATATTCACGCCAGCATTATTTTATTTTTTGCTGAACAAATAAAGATGCAATACTGGGGGCCGTTTCACTAAACATCGTACGACTAAAATGTTCGTAAGTGAAAATTTAGGATAATCTGGAAATTTCAATTGATGGATTTACATTTATTGAACATAGGCTGTAAATTAAATAATTGTTTACAAGCAATCACTGTTAATGTGAAATGTACAGACTATCATAAGTTTGCACACAAGTTTAGTGAAACAGCCCCCTGATGTGTTCGCAAATAATATACAAGACGTCCATTGGCTCATTCTATGTCGCAACCCATAATCTGAACGAAATAGCAAAATCCGGTTGACATTCTACTTAATAGTAATTATACATAATTAGAAATATGAATAATGTTCAATAATATTCCCCGGAAGTGAGGCTTGGACGGTCTATGCTATAAGTGAGAACTCGGCCAAACGGAGTGATACAGAAATACTAGCCAATGTGACAATGCAACATTTACTATTTGGAGTTGTCATTGCCTTGACTGTGTATCACTGCTGTATAACAGCATATGGTAAGTGAACTAATAATACTATATTAGTATAGGATCTTACACGGGTGACGAGTTATGATATAGAGAATAGTAGGTTAGTGCCGTGAATGGGAAAACATATATGGCAAGGCTTAGGAAACGGGATGGGCGAGGCTCTGCCGAGCACATCCCGTTTCCGTACCGCGCCAAATATTTGTTCCTATTCACGGCACTAACCTACTATTCTATTTATCCCGTCATCACCTACAAATAGCTGTAAATGCAATACAAATAGCCACAGCCACCGCACATATTCATACGCAGTGATTAGGTCGTATTGACAGGATATCACACATGTTTCACGGCACCGTGTTTCACGGCACATACGCACTGTGATGACGGGATAAATTTGTTTTCAACGAGTTAATAGGTCATACATACTATACAGATGAACATTTACTATGTTTACTTATCATATACATGTATAAGGTGTGCTTATTATACTAAATAAAAACTGTAATCTGTGTATTATCAAATGAACATATAATAAAGATACTGGATAGTTCAGTATATATGAATGTCTTGGTATCCAGAGTTATATTTCAATCATATATGAACTCTTGAAGCAAATGATGTTCTATAAAGTCAAACATTAAGGATGCATGTGTGACATTAATGTCGCAATATACAAATGAAATGAAAAGTCATGCAGGGCATGATGTTATTAGCCCATCAAATCAGGGTTCAATATATGTCCACATTTTAGTAGTTACCGAATCTCAGGGAAAAGTGAGAGAAGTGTTGATTTCACCTGAATAGTGACTACATAACCACATTCGAACAAAAACAAAATTTGACCATTTGGCGGCCATCTTGAATGACATAATGACTCCATTTTGAGAAAAATGATATGACAGCGATCGGCTGATCGATACCTTCGATTTGATATATTACATTAGCACATTTGAACAAAATCAAAAAATTGACATTTTGGTGGCCATCTTGAGTGACATAATGACTTTATTTCAAGAAACATTATATGACAGCGATCGGCTCATCGATACTTTCGATTTGACATATTACATGACCACATTTGAACAAAATAAACATTTGACCTTTTGGCGGCCATCTTGAATGACATAATGACTTCATTTTGAGACTAGATGGCCGCCGCCTGCATGTCGCGCCTTGGGGCTAGGCATGGACACTAAAAAAGAGATATAGTAGACGGAAAAACTTTAACCGGACACACGTACGTACGGACGTACGCCAAAGTGCCGACTATATCGCCCTTTCCGCAAGCGGGCGCGACAAAAACTTTAACCAACAATTTAAAAGTAATTAGACCTTGACATTGGGCACAGGGGCCGCACGGGAGGGGGTTGAATGAAAATATAGATGATGATAAACAGCCATTTGAAGGTTGAAGGTAATGGGCAAAGCAGGTGCATAGATATAGTACATGAAAACACTTTAACCAAAAACTTAAAAGTAATTAGACCTTGACATTGGGCACATGGCCCGCATGGGAGGGGGGGGGGGGGGTAGAATGAAAATATGGATGATCTTGGATTCGTCGTTCGAAGGATTTAACCTTTCCACGGCGGCCATCTTGGATTCAGGTCGACTTTCTTTTAACAACTTTGAAAACGCTTCACCTAAGGACCATGCCGGTAAAGTTTTGTGTCCATTGAATGACTTCATTTTGAGACTAGATGGCCGCGGCCTGCATGTCGAGCCTTGTGGCTAGGCATGGACACTAACAAAAGAGATATAGTAGACGGAAAAACTTTAACCAACAAACTTTAACCGGACACAGGTACATACGGACGGACGTACGCCAAAGTGCTGACTATATCGCGATTTCCGCAAGCGGGCGCGACAAAAACTTTAACCAAACATTTCAAAGTAATCAGACCTTGACATTGGGCACAGGGGCCGCACGGGAGGGGGGTAGAATGAAAATATAGATGATGATAAACAGCCATGTGAAGGTTGAAGGTAATGGGCAAAGCAGGTGCATATATGTCGCGCCTTGGGGCTAAGCATGGACACTAAAAAAAGAGATATAGTAGACGGAAAAACTTTAACCGGACATACGTACGTACGGACGTACGCCAAAGTGCCGACTATATCGCCCTTTCCGCAAGCGGGCGCGACAAAAACGTTAACCAACAATTTCAAAGTAATTAGACCTTGACATTGGCCACAGAGGCCGCACGGGAGGGGGTTGAATGAAAATATAGATGATGATAAACAGCCATGTGAAGGTTGAAGGTAATGGCAAAGCAGTGCATAGATATAGTACATTGAAAACACATTTAACCAAAAACTTAAAGTAATTAGACCTTGACAAAATTGGGTGGGGCACAGGGGCCGCACGGGAGGGGGGGGGGGGGGGGGGGGGGTGGGGGGGGGGGGTAAAGAATGAAAATATGGATGATCTTGGATTCGTCGTTCGAAGGATTTAACCTTTCCACAGCGGCCATCTTGGATTCAGGTCGACTTTCTTTTAACAACTTTGAAAACGCTTCACCTAAGGACCATGCCGGTAAAGTTTTGTGTCCATTGAATGACTTCATTTTGAGACTAGATGGCCGCGGCCTGCATGTCGAGCCTTGTGGCTAGGCATGGACACTAACAAAAGAGATATAGTAGACGGAAAAACTTAAACCAAAAAACTTTAACCGGACACACGTACATACGGACGGACGTACGCCAAAGTGCCGACTATATCGCGATTTCCGCAAGCGGGCGCGACAAAAACTTTAACCAAACATTTCAAAGTAATCAGACCTTGACATTGGGCACAGGGGCCGCACGGGAGGGGGTAGAATGAAAATATAGATGATGATAAACAGCCATGTGAAGGTTGAAGGTAATGGGCAAAGCAGGTGCATATATGTCGCGCCTTGGGGCTAAGCATGGACACTAAAAAAAGAGATATAGTAGACGGAAAAACTTTAACCGGACATACGTACGTACGGACGTACGCCAAAGTGCCGACTATATCGCCCTTTCCGCAAGCGGGCGCGACAAAAACGTTAACCAACAATTTCAAAGTAATTAGACCTTGACATTGGGCACAGAGGCCGCATGGGAGGGGGTTGAATGAAAATATAGATGATGATAAACAGCCATGTGAAGGTTGAAGGTAATGGGCAAAGCAGGTGCATAGATATAGTACATGAAAACACTTTAACCAAAAACTTAAAAGTAATTAGACCTTGACATTGGGCACAGGGGCCGCACGGGAGGGGGTGGAGGGTGGGGGTATAATCAAAATATGGATGATCTTGGATTCGTCGTTCGAAGGATTTAACCTTTCCACGGCGGCCATCTTGGATTCAGGTCGACTTTCTTTTAACAACTTTGAAAAGGCTTCACCTAAGGACCATGCTGTTAAAGTTTGGTGTCCATTGCATGACTTCATTTTGAGACTAGATGGCCGCGGCCTGCATGTCGAGCCTTGGGGCTAGGCATGGACACTAACAAAAGAGATATAGTAGACGGAAAAACTTTAACCAAACAACTTTAACCGGACACACGTACGTACGGACGGACGTACGCCAAAGTGCCGACTATATCGCGATTTCCGCAAGCGGGCGCGACAAAAACTTTAACCAAACATTTCAAAGTAATCAGACCTTCACATTGGGCACAGGGGCCGCACGGTAGGGGGTAGAATGAAAATATAGATGATGATAAACAGCCATGTGAAGGTTGAAGGTAATGGGCAAAGCAGGTGCATAGATATAGTACATGAAAACACTTTAACCAAAAACTTAAAAGTAATTAGACCTTGACATTGGGCACAGGGGCCGCACGGGAGGGGGGGGGAGGGGGGGGGGGGCGGGGGTGAGATGAAAATATGGATGATCTTGGATTCGTCGTTCGAAGGATTTAACCTTTCCACGGCGGCCATCTTGGATTCAGGTCGACGGACGGACAAAAAGCGGTAATGAAAATAGCTCACATGAGCTCAGGTCAGCTGAAAACATCAAAGTATATAAAGTATATACAAACAAAAAAATAATCTGGCAATTTTTTTAGGGCGGGTGGGGATGAGAATCTATAAATTTAATTATTGCCTAACCTCAGTTGACCTTATTCAACCTATTGTGACTTGAAACTTAAGTTATTTAGAGCCGGGTAGACTGGGTAGAACCAGTACTCTGCACTGTATGGGGTGGGGGTGAGGGTGTGCCCATTGTTCTTCAAACTCAGAGAAACCCTACTTTATAAGTGTGTGTGTGGGGGGGGGGGGGGGCGGGATTTACATTTACTGATGCATAAGTAAAAGAATGAGCGATTTATAAAGTTTAACCATAAATAAGCAACAAAGGAACGAAAATTGCAATAATTTTAATTACTCTTCTACATACTGGAGCTACATATCATTATCAGTCCACTTCAGCATGTTTTTTAGTAAATTGTGAAGCTGCTTTCTCTCGTATTAAACTCAGTAAAATGCTGCATCTGCAGTGACGTCACGTGACATCACATCGTCACGTGAAATGATCTTGCAACGACAATGTACAAAATGGAGACAAGACTAACAATTATTTTGTACATACAGAAACAAAAATCTGGAATATTTTGATATGCAACAGAGACCTGTGGTGAAAAGTAAATATTAAGTGAGCATTGTAAATGCGCGAGCATTGTCAGTGTCACCTCCACTCTACTTAATGACGGCCATTTTCCTTTGCCTTCTTTAGTTCCTAGTTTAATCAAAACTTTCCCCAAAACATCTGGCATCTAAGAAGGGCCGTAATGGCTCCACTTTTCTCTCGGTACAGTATAAATATACTGCAGGGACAATCCCCACTCGTATATTGTTAATTAACAGTTTGTAGCGTATATTATTTGCGGTATTTATACTCAAATGTACTTTGCAAAACATATTACCTGTATCTGGTTGTCTATCTTCTCGCAAATGAAGCTGGCGCGCATATCAAGATCACGTGATCGGCAACTGTTCGATTGATTGGTCAGCTGGGCGAGCCAACATTGGTCAGGTCCAATCAAATCATGAATAAACTAGAAAATGTGTTCATAGAACACGGATCCCACATATCGCTTTGATAATAAATGAGGCCAAATTTACCCGAGCGTTAAAGTTTCGTGACGGACGGACGGACGGGACGGGACGGGACGGGACACGGACGGACAAGGGTAACACTAAATGCCCTCGTGGTGGGGCATACAAATATCACGCTTTGTAACGAATAGAAGGCAAGCCGCCTAACTTAAGTTTACCCAACTCTCGTTAAAACGTTTATTTATAGCCAAATTGCCGAACTCTTGTAGTTAAAACGTTTATTTATAGCCAAATTGTGTTATTTCGCAATTTTTAAAGTTTTAAACAGAGATAAAGGCCAAAAATGAAAAATTATCCGGATGGATGTAGTTTGGAAGTGATACAACACATTTCGCGTTTGTAGATTACCGAATATAGGAGAAAAGGGTGGTTACAAACTTTTTAACAAACCAATGGATAACCAATATATAGCCGATCTATAAATAGATCGGCTAATAACAAGCCATATGATTTTGAAACTCCGAACATGTGTGATTTTTAATAAAACAATATGTATAGAAACTGTGATATTTTCTGTAAAATACGTCACAAGTTTTGTCAACATTCGAAGTCATTTACGGAAAATATTGTAAAGTTCGTAAATATTTTTCATGAGATATCGCACATCGCCTTAGCTACAAAATCCCAGGACTCGTCTCAAATGTAGTCATCTTCTGGTCGTTCAATGGCTTTTACTCAAGTGTAGTGGCGTGGAAAGAAAACAACACCCGAGATCAAAGTGAAACAAGGATACAGAGGTGATAGTATCTCCAGGTGGGAGCAACCTAGACATTCCATTATAATTACAATTGGGCCGCCGGCTGAGAAAAAGTACCTTACAACGTTTGCGACCATCATTTGTTTGTTTGTTGGGGTTTAACGGCCTATCAACAGCTAAGGTCATTTAAGGCCGGGTCAATGGGTTTAATACTGAATCCCATATATTACCTGTACAAGTACATGTTCAAGTACATGTACAAATGGGGGGGGGGGGGGATCCCAAAATCAGAACTGAATATTTACAATAAAATAACTATATATTCAGCCCTGAAATCAGAATAATCCTGATCTGATGCCAGATCCTCGCCACACCAGAATCACTTGGCCCCCTCCCAAAAGCAATATGATCAGTAATAATTTTACTACTTTTATAATGGGCAATAACCCAAATCAACTCCGAGGTAACAAAAGAGCCAAAGATAAAAACGTACCTGAGGGCCAAACCAGGCAAATCGTGATTCCTATATAAGGAGGAACACCTACCGTTAATTTACACCGTCGCGTTCGCCCGACCAACCACCCACTTGCGACCATCGTAGTCCCAGATCAGGCTGCGCATTCGCGCAGACCGATCAGGGCCTACGCTGTTCGTTATTTTGTAACTTGCCTACAGCAGTCACCAATTCAGATTGTGGGATTGAGAAGAAGTCTCAGTAATCGGAAATTGTTGCACCTCTCAAAAGGTTCCCGTCATCCACCAGCAGTCCAAATATCAGATTAGCGATGTCACGATAATTAAATTACAGTTTCGTATATGTGTCATTAGCAATCCGTCCTGTAATACGTATATGGTTAGCTACAATAATTCGTGTCCGATGTTATCTACGGCTACAATTTGACCCATTCAAAAAATGTGAGCAACCAAAGTCAAGCCCGTACGCAGGATTTTCTATTGGGGGGTGCGTCAGGGGGGTGCGTCAGGGGCGAGCCCATTTTTTAAACCTAGATGGCCTGAAATGCACTCTCCTGCATTTTATGTCATTTACATTCGGATTTCAACGGTGGCATTTTCATGCAAATTACCTGTATATTAATGCACACCCCCCCCCCCCCCCCCCCTGCGTACGGGCCTGAAAGTGCATACCCAAACCTGTTGTATGTAGGTCAAAATTGTGTAAACGGTACAGTGTATACATTTAAACAAATAATCTTTGATGTAGAACTAGTAAATTGCCAAACATAATGGTACAGGAAAATCATTTCCCATGGAAGCCATCTCTTCTCTTGTTGCTGTTCAACATTCAACATAACGAAATGAAGCTTTCAAATTTACAAGATAGACATGTAAATGTCAGATAAACACATTGACACGGTAAAATAACAAATTTCTGCATGTGTATGTTCTGTATTAATAATGTATTGATACAGCTTTGACAGTTTTATATCACCAACATGTCGAACACGCCGGATAACCGATTGCAAAAATCACTCTTCCATGTGTTACATTAAAGAGATTGGGTTAAATTGCTACCCTCGCGAGAGGTATGGAGCGGGGTAGTAATTTTGACCTTCATTAAGTGGCAGACAAAACAGCTCTTAA
The DNA here is from genome assembly GCA_029237695.1 of Conchocele bisecta. NCBI lineage: Eukaryota > Metazoa > Mollusca > Bivalvia > Lucinida > Thyasiridae > Conchocele > Conchocele bisecta. The sequence continues at coordinate 68,579,481 of CM055266.1, forward strand.
AAAAACAACTGCCGCCTCGCGCATATATAGGTAAACAATAAGCAATAGTCCATTAATACCTGCACGTCGAGCAAATAAAAATGTACTAAAAATTCGCCACATGATCAATGTAAAACACTACCATGATCATGTCTGACGAAACTCTTGCGATTTTTCACGTCTAATAGCTTATATTAACTTTATAGAACATTTATTTTTGTTCGAGATGTTCGTCTCTGATTTTTTTTTCAAGTTGCCAGATGCATATCATATATGCATCTGGCAATTTGAAAAAAAAACAGAGACGAAAATCTAAAATCTAAAGTGTCTTGCTCAAGGACACAACGCACGCCGCTAGTCAGGTCTAACCCACGACCCTTGGATCAGTAGTCCGACACACTAACCATTACGCCACGGCGCTCCACCCGGATCCTGGTTCAGGGAGGCAATCCGTGTGACTTGGAAGGTTGCCAAAATTTCATTGTTGTCCGATCGGGCTGAAAATTTGCATCTCGATAGCATTCGTCGTAAATGACGTCGAAAGTTTCAAACTTTGTACGGCGATTATGATACCACACTTCTGTAAACGGCTTCTGGTTCAGGGAGGCAAGATGTGTAAAGAAACTAACGCAATACGTCATAATGAACACATGACACATTTTCAATAAATGAAAACATGAACGCTTGGTTTTGTAGGCTGTTTTAAATCATACATTACTGCCCGCTTTTTAGCGAACATGTGAGTTGAACATATGCCACGCTAATTGACAACGGTTGACCAATGTAAATTTAACCCTTGCACAGCTGAATTAAATTTTGTCGTCTGCTGTTTGCGTTCCATTGTCCATTGTTCACATCAACAACATGGTTTGGTAGAACTTTAGAATCATTTCCATTGCTATCAAACCATGTTTTGTTGAGATGGAAAAAAACGGGTGGCTGAGCACGGTGCCGTTCACGAAAAAGCGATATCTTTATTAACGACGCCGTAAATGACGTCGAAAGTTTCAAACTTTGTACGACGATTACAGCCTCCTTAATCGAGATATCACACTTCTGTAAACGGCTTCTGGTTCAGGGAGGCATGATATATATATGTGTGCAAAGTTTCAGCCGAATCGGACTCGGAAAGTTTCAAAATTTTCAACGTCATGCTGAAAATTGGCATGTCGTTTACGAAAATTGGATATCTTATTAATAAAGCCGTAAATGCCGTGCTCCGATTGGGCTGAAAATTGGCATTCCGATTGGATTTGTGTCGCTAAACACGATGTCGTTCACGAAAATCGATATCTTAATTAACGACGCCGTAAATGACGTCGAAAGTTTCAGAATTTGTACCCGATTACTAGCGCTTGGGATCACGATTGGCAGTTTTTTTCTTAAACTATGGTTTGGGTCCAAATTCGGGTTTAGGCTTTTCATTGGATTACGATCTCAAATGCAGTTTCTGGCCAAATGAACAATAATTGCTCAAATTGGGGTTTGGGCGCCTAAACCATGGTTTAGACTATCAAACTGTGGTTTAGTGAATTATTGTGCATTTGGCGAGCCCAAACTAGGGTTTCATGAGCCTAAGCTAGGGTTTAACCATGGCTTAGGGAATTATTGTGCATTTGGCTTGTGACGAATGCAATCGGCGACCATTTTTGAGTAATTTTAAAATTAGTTTTCAAAACCGCTCAATACGCAGCAAACTTTAACTCGAAATCATGCAGTTTGCCATGATTGTCTGTGACGGAGCATCAATCCGCGCCAAGAAGCAGTATTTGCATTTCGTGTACCTGCTTTGCACATTTAAAAATAATAACAACAGATCTGACTTTATTCTTCATTTTTATTTTACAGTCACCCCGTCAGATGACCTCTACAATAACCGCAGAATCGACTCAGAAGAAGGAACTGACACACAACTAGATGGGTCTCGTGGAATTGACACAAAGCAATATTTGAATATGCCTGATGCTGAAGAAGAGAGTACAGACATTGAGATTCTAAGCAGACTCATAAACAGCAAAGACAGGACCAGAGACAGAAAGTTATTGGGTCGGCGAAGACCACACGGTAATTGGACTTATTATATGTAGCTGTGACTGTGAACAGTGAAGATCCTGATCAGACAGCGGACCGGATCTACACGGGTCGCAAAACTCTCGCCTCCTATAAGCTACACTTGATGGAATGGTGAACAGTGCAGATACTGACCAGACTGTGCGGATGCACAGGCTGGTCTATATCTACATTGGTCGCTGGACTGTTTACGGTCATAAACTCCACGAATCAGGAGCTAGACTGTTTACAACATAAGCCCCACAGACCAGAAGTTAGGCTGGTTACTGTCGTAATCACCATAGATCATGAGTTAGCCTGGTTACTTCCATCATCCCCACATATCAGGAGCTAGACTGGTTACTGTCATAATCCCAAAAGATCAGGAACTAGACTGGTTACTGTCATAAGCTCCACAAATCAAGAGCTAGACTGGTTACTGTCATAATCCCCACAGATCAGGCGTTATACTGGTTAGTCATAAGCCCCACATATCAGGAGCTAGACTGGTTACTGTCATAATCCCCACAGATCAGGAGCTAGATCAGGAGCTAGACTGTTTACTGTCATAAGCTCCACAGATCAGGAGCTAGACTGTTTACTGTCATATCAGAATCCCAACAGATCAGGAGCTAGACTGTTTACTGTCATAAGCTCCACAAATCAGGAGCTAGACTGGTTACTGTCATAATCCCCACAGATCAGGAGTTGCTGGTTACCGTCATAATCCCCACAGATCAGGCATTATACTGGTTACCGTCATAAGACCCACATATCATGAGCTAGACTGGTTAATGTCATAATCCCCACAGATCAGGAGCTAGACTGGTTATTGTCATAATCCCCACAGATCAGGCTGTATACTGGTTACTGTCATATGCCCCACATGTCAGGAGCTAAACTGGTTACTGTCATAATCCCCACAGATCAGGGGCTAGACTGGTTACTGTCATAAGCCCCACATATCGGGAGCTAGACTGGTTACTGTCATAAGCCCCACATATCAGGAGCTAGTTTGTTTGTTGGGGTTTAACGACCTATCAACAGCTAAGGTCATTTAAGGCCGGGTCAATGGGTTTAGTACTAACTACCATATATTACCTGTACAAGTACATGTACATGTTCAAGTACACGTACAATTGCGGGGGGGGGGGGGGGGGAATCACAAAATCTGAACTGAATATTTACAATAAACAAGAGCTGTAGGAGAACAGCATAGCTCTACTACGAGGGTTGTCGATGTACACATAGCTTGACAAACAAGGTGGCCGCGGCCTGCATAAAAACTTTAACCAAGGTGGACTAAAAACCTTAACCAAGGGAAATAAAATAAGTAATTCAAGGTTAAATGTAGGTCAGTGTCAGATATAGGTCAGGAGTTATTGATGTACATCACTAGGAGATTAAGTTTTCCAAGTATGGTTGCTGTAGGCCCAGGAGTATTCCATATACAAGGTTGACTATAAACCTTAACCAAGTTTGAGTACAAACCTTAACCAAGGGGAAATAAGTAAGTAATTCAAGTTTAAATGTAGGTGAAGGTAAAATATAGGTCAGAGGTTATTGATGTACATCCCTATGAGAAAAATTTATCCAAGTATGGTGTCTGTATGCACAATAGTATTCCATCAACAAGCTTGACTAAAAACCTTAACCAAGGTTGACTAAAAACCTTAACCAAGGGGAATTAACTAAGTAATTCAAGAGGAAATGTAGGTGAAGGTCAAATATAGGTCAGTGGTTGTTGATGTACATCACTAGGAGATGAAGTTGTCCAAGTATGGTGGGTGTAGGGCCAGGAATATTCCATATACAAGCTTGACTAAAAACAGTAACCAAGGGGAAATAACTAAGTAATCCAAGGATAAAAGTAGGTCAAGGTCAAATATAGGTCAGGGATTATTGATGTACATCACTATGAGATGAAGTTGTCCAAGTATGGTTGATGTAGGCCCAGGAGTATTCCATATACAAGCTTGACTATAAACATTAACCAAGTAATTCAAGGTTAAATGTAGGTGAAGGTAAAATAAAGGTCAGGGGTTATTGATGTACATCCCTATGAGAAAAAGTTATCCAAGTATGGTGTCTGGATGCACAATAGTATTCCATGTACAAGCTTGATTAACAAGAATTACGCGGAATCAAATGTCTCGCTTTGTCCCGCCGCCTTGACCTCGAGCCTGGGCCAGAAAGCAATTTTCACTGGCCCGAACATATTATACAATTATTGACAAGTGAGCCATAGAATATCAGATTATATTCTATGGCTCACTAGTCAATAATTGTTTTAGTATATGATAATAGTCGGTATATAGCACTTACGACCTTATGCTACTAGACAACAAGAAACGAGGCAAAGCCACGAAGGCCAGGTTTTTTCCAAGCATAGACACTTGGATAACATAATTATACCCACTTGTTGTAGACTAGATGGCTGTGGCCTGCATGTCGCGCCTTGGGGCGAGGCATGGACACTAAAAAAATAGATATAGTAGATGGAAAAACTCTAACCAAAAAACTTTAACCGGACACACGGACGAACGGACGGACGACGTATGCCAAAATGCCGACGATATCGCGCTTTCCGCAAGCAGGTGTGACAATGATGATAAACACCCATGTGAAGTATCAAGGTATTGGGTGAAGCAGTTGCAGAGATATAGTACACGAAAAAAACTTTAACAAAAAAATTCAAATTAAAGTAATTTGAACTTGACATAGGGCACAGGATCGCGCTTTCCGCAAGCAGGTGCGACAATGATGATAAACACCCATGTGAAGTATCAAGGTATTGGGTGAAGCATTTGCAGAGATATAGTACACAAAAAAACTTTAACAAAAAAATTCAAAGTAATTTGACCTTGACATTGGGCACAGGATCGCGCTTTCCGCAAGCAGGTGCGACAATGATGATAAACACCCATGTGAAGTATCAAGGTATTGTGTGAAGCAGTTGCAGAGATATAGTACACGAAAAAACTTTAACAAAAAAAATCAAAGTAATTTGACCTTGACATTGGGCACAGGATTGCGCTTTCCGCAAGCAGGTGCGACAATGATGATAAACACCCATGTGAAGTATCAAGGTATTGGGTGAAGCAGTTGCAGAGATATGTACACGAAAAAACATTAACAAAAAAAAGGTGAAAGTAATTTGACCCTTGACATTGGCACAGATCGCGCTTTCCGCAAGCAGGTGCGACAATGATGATAAACACCCATGTGAAGTATCAAGGTATTGGGTGAAGCACTTGCAGAGATATAGTACACGAAAAACTTTAACAAAAAAATTCAAAGTAATTTGACCTTGACATTGGGCACAGGATCGCGCTTTCCGCAAGCAGGTGCAACAATGATGATAAACACCCATGTGAAGTATCAAGGTATTGGGTGAAGCAGTTGCAGAGCATAGTACACGAAAAAACTTTAACAAAATAATTCAAAGTAATTTGACCTTGACATTGGGCACAGGGGCCGCACGGTTGGGGGTTAGAATGAAAATATGGATGATGATAAACACCCATGTGAAGTTTCAAGGTAATGGGCGAAGCAGTTGCAGAGATATAGTATAACGAAAAAGTTTTAACCAAAAAACTCTAACCAGACGTACGTTAAAAAGTTAACGTTGAAAATGGCTAAGGTCAAATTAATAGGTGAAGGCAAAAAAATGGTCACATGTTGGATAGTTGTATGTGGTAGGCACCCCTTGGTTATGAAGCTGTGAAAGTTTGGTGGTCCTAGGTGGTACAGTACGAAAGAAATGGACTTAAACACGAAAACTTAACATTGTAAACACGAAAACTTAACATTGAAAATGGCTAAGTCGATTACGCGGAAAAAATGGGTGAAGTTAAAAAAAAAGTAACATGTTGGATAGTGATATGTGGTGGGCACCCCTTGATTATGAAGCTGTGAAAGTTTGGTGGTCCTAGGTGGTACAGTAACAAAGAAATGGACTCAAACACGAAAACTTAGTACGGCTGATAACATTTTTACTTTACATGCAATTATAGAAATACTATTTAGTAAAAGGCAACCTCTTTTCTGCGCATTTATTGATTTTAGGAAAGCTTTTGATACTGTATGGAGAAATGGCCTCTGGTATAAGCTGTTGCTGTCCCGCATAAACGGGAAATGTTTAAACATAATTAAAAACATGTATAAATGTATTAAATCTTGTGTTAAAGTAGGAAATGACTTTTCAGAATACTTCGCGGTATTGTAGATTTACAATCGGTTACATCTGACATGTTTCAACATCTAGATATATATGTTAAACTATTCTTGTTATTATACGCTGACGACACTATTCTCATGTCTGAGACAGAAACTGGCCTACAAGATGCTCTAAATTATTTTCATCAATACTGTATTCAGTGGAAATTGGAAGTAAACGCATCAAAAACCAAAATTATGATTTTCAAAAAACGTAAATCATCAAAAGAGATAGCCTTTACATATAACGATAACACAATTGAAATTGTAGACCACTTTACATATTTGGGAAATGTTTTTTCACAAAACGGAACTTTTCATAAGATTAAGAAACATTTGATTGACCAAGCATCCAAAGCTCTTTTCGGCCTATTTAGAAAGATTAACAACTTGTCAACTCCAGTAGACTGTCAGCTTAAGTTATTTGATCAATGTATCACTCCAATTCTCTGCTATGCCTGTGAAATCTAACATTTCGGCTATAGAAACAATTCATTTGAAATTTTGTGAAACTGTTTTGGGGGTAAAGAAATCCACACCAAATTTCATGGTTTATGGAGAACTCGGCAAATTTCCGCTTATTATTGACATTAAATGTAGAATTATTTCGTTTTGGGCAAAATTAGTTTCAGGGAAGCAGAGTAAATTATTGTTTCTTATGTATAAGTTATATACACAACATGAAGCAAATGCGACTCATTTCCGATGGATTCAGAATGTTAAATCTATTTTAACTGAAATTGGAGTTCCTGGCGTATGGCTTAGCCAGAACGATGTTAATGCTATCTGGCTGAGCCACTACGCCAGGACTCAGCTTCAGAACCAGTTTATTCAGTCATGGCTCACCAGCATCGATTCATCTTCACGTGGAATTACGTATAGAATCTTTAAAACAGAGTTTGGATTAGAAACATATTTAATTAATCTCACGGAAAGGTTAAGAAAAACATTGACCAGATTTCGAACTTGTAATCATAGACTGGCGGTCGAAACTGGTAGATGGACAGGTGTGCCGAGAGCAACAAGCAGGGTCTGCAACAAATGTGGCGCTGGTGCTCTCGGTGACGAGTTTCATTTCCTTTTCGAGTGCCGCTTCTATGATGAAGTTCGAAAACGGTATATCAAGCCATTTTATTTTAGAAGACCAAATATTTTAAAATTCGCACAGCTATTTGAGAAAAAATCTGGAAAGCAATTAAGAAATTTAGCTATTTTTATAAGAAATGCTTTATGGTTATAATGACTAGTGAGCTTATACATATGCATTTTGTATTTTTACCCATCGTTGTATTATGTAATCTATTGTATACCTCGTGTGTCACGTATGTGGCTTAGAGTGAATAAAATGTATTGTATTGTATTGATTGTGGACGCCGCCCGCCGCCCGCCGCCCGCCGCCCGCCCGCCCGCCCGGCTTTCGCCAATCCAATAGCCTGGATTTTTTTCTCAAAAAACCTGGCTAAAAATGGAAAAAGAAACGAGGCCACTTTTTGTAGACTAGATGGCCGTGGTCTGCATGTCGCGCCTTGGGGCGAGGCATGGACACTAAAAAAAAGAGATATAGTAGATGGAAAAACTTTAACCGGACACACGGACGGACGGACGTATGCCAAAATGCCGACTATATCGTGCTTTCCGCAAGTGGGTGCGACAATGATGATAAACACCCATGTGAAGTATCAAGGTAATGGATGAAGTAGTTGCAGAGATATAGTACACAAACAAGAAACGAGGCAAAGCCACGAATGCCAGGTTTTTTCCAAGCATAGACACTTGGATAACATAATTACACCCACTTTTTGTAGACTAGATGGCCGTGGCCTGCAGGTCGCGCCTTGGGGCGAGGCATGGACACTAAAAAAATAGATATAGCAAGTAGATGGAAAAACTTTAACGAAAAAACTTTAACCGGACACACGGACGGACGTACGGACGGACGTATGCCAAAATGCCGCCGATATCGCGCTTTCTGCAAGCCGGTGCGACAATGATGATAAACACCCATGTGAAGTATCAAGGTAATGGGTGAAGCAGTTGCAGAGATATAGTACACAAAAAAACTTTAACAAAAAATTTCAAAGTAATTTGACCTTGACATTGGGCACAGGGGCCGCACGGTTGGGGGGTAGAATGAAAATATGGATGATGATAAACACCCATGTGAAGTTTCACGGTAATGGGCGAAGCAGTTGCAGAGATATAGTATAACAAAAAAGTTTTAACCAAAAAACTTTAACCAGACGTACGTTAAAAAGTTAACGTTGAAAATGGCTAAGTCAATTACGTAGAAATAATAGGTGAAGGTAAAAAAAATGGTCACATGTTGGATAGTTGTATGTGGTAGGCACCCCTTGGTTATGAAGCTGTGAAAGTTTGGTGGTCCTAGGTGGTACAGTACCAAAGAAATGGACTTAAACACGAAAACTTAACATTGTAAACGCGAAAACTTAACATTGAAAATGGCTAAGTCGACTGCGCGGAAAAAATGGGTGAAGTTAAAAAAAAAGTAACATGTTGGATAGTAATATGTGGTGGGCACCCCTTGATTATGAAGCTGTGCAAGTTTAGTGGTCCTAGGTGGTACAGTAACAAAGAAATGGACTGAAACATGAAAACTTAATATTGATTGTGGACGCCGCCCGCCCGCCCGCCCGGCTTTCGCCAATCCAATAGCCTGGCGGAAAAAATGGGTCAAGTTCAAAAAGGTAACATGTTGGATAGTGATATGTGGTGGGCACCCCTTGGTTATGAAGCTGTGAAAGTTTGTTGGTCCTATGTGTTACAGTAACAAAGAAATGGACTGAAACACGAAAACTTAACATTGATTGTGGACGCCGCACGCCCGCCTGGCTTTCGCCAATCCAATAGCGTGGATTTTTTTCCCAAAAAAACCTGGCTAAAAATGGAAAAAAAGTTTAAAAAAAAAAGTTTAAAATGATTTTTTTCCCAAAAAAACCTCGCTAAAAATGGAAAAAAAGTTTAAAAAAAAAAAGTTTAAAAATTAACAAAAAAATAATGCTCGCTACTGGAGCCCAGAATGTTTATAATAGTCCTATATGTATCTACATATCATATCTGCACAGGTACACATATTGCCACAATATTGTCAACACAATTTACGGAAATGTAATACCCAGGTATAATAATTTACCTGTATAAATTACCTGTAATAATTTAGCTGGACATTTAGTGGTCAAGCTGGAAAAAATTTGCACATGCTTGCACATGCAGAAGTGTTCAACTGGAGAAGGCTATTGTTCTCTCTACAGGTAAGGTGTACAGAGCGCACGAGAAAACGGGTCTTCATGCATTAATGTTCAGTTTGTAGCATAGAAAGAAATAGAGTTTGACCTTGACCCTGGAGCCCGGAATTGTTTTTAATAGTCCTATATTCATCTACATATCATAGTAAAGGTATGTATAAAGTTTGATGACTGTAGCTGATAAGGTGTTGAAGTAACGACCGTAACACGAAAACTTAACATTGAATGATGACGACGACGACGACGACTCTGACTCCGGAAAAGCAAAACATATGTCTTGCTTTCCGCTTCGCGGGCGAGACAAAAACCTTAACCAAGGTTGACAAAAAACCTTAACCAAGGGGAATTAAGTAAGTAATTCAAGAGGAAATGTAGGTGAAGGTCAAATATAGGTCAGGGGTTATTGATGCACATCACTAGGAGATGAAGTTGTCCAAGTATGGTGGGTGTAGGGCCAGTAGTATTCCATATACAAGCTTGACTAAAAACCATAACCAAGGGGAAATTAACTAAGCAATTGAAGAGGAAATGTAGGTCAAGGTCAAATATAGATCAGGGGTTATTGATGTACATCCTATGAGAAAAGGTTGTCCAAGTATGGTGTCTGTATGCACAATAGTATTCCATGTACCAGCTTGACTAAAAACCTTAACCAAGCTTGACTAAAAACGTTAACCAAGGGTAATTAAGTAAGTAATTCAAGAGGAAATGTAGGTGAAGGTCAAATATAGATCAGGGGTTATTGATGTACATCACTAGGAGATGAAGTTGTCCAAGTATGGTGGGTGTAGGGCCAGTAGTATTCCATATACAAGCTTGACTAAAAACCTTAACCAAAGGGAATTAAGTAAGTAATTCAAGAGGAAATGTAGGTCAAGGTCAAATATAGATCAGGGGTTATTGATGTACATCCCTATGAGAAAAGGTTGTCCAAGTATGGTGTCTGTATGCACAATAGTGTTCCATGTACAAGCTTGACTAAAAACCTTAACCAAGGTTGACTAAAAACCTTAACCAAGGGGAATTAACTAAGTAATTAAAGAGGAAATGTAGGTTAAGGTCAAATATAGATCAGGGGTTATTAATGTGCATCACTAGGATATGAAGTTGTCCAAGTATGGTGGGTGTAGGGTCAGTAGTATTGCATATACAAGCTTGACTAAAAACCTTAACCAAGGTTGATTAAAAACCTTAACCAAGGGGAATTAACTAAGTAATTCAAGAGGAAATGTAGGTCAAGGTCAGATATAGATCAGGGGTTATTGATGTACATCACTAGGAGATGAAGTTGTCCAAGTATGGTGGGTGTAGGGCCAGTAGTATTCCATATACAAGGTTGACTAAAAACCTTAACCAAGGCGTGACGGTGACGCCGACGCCGGGGTGACAACATAAGCTCTACTACTTATTCTTCGATTAGTCGAGCTAAAAACGTTAACCAAGGTTGACTAAAAACCTTAACCAAGGGAAATTATCCAAGTAATTCAAAGTTAAATGTAGGTCAAGGTCAAATGTAGGTCAGGGGTTGTTGATGTACATCACTAGGAGATGAAGTTGTCCAAGTATGGTTGGTGTAGGGACCAGGAGTATTCCATCTACAAGCTTGACGAAAAACCTTAACCAAGGGGAATTAACTAAGTAAGTCAAGAGGAAATGTAGGTCAAGGTCAAATATAGATCAGGGGTTATTGATGTACATCCCTATGAGAAAAGGTTGTCCAAGTATTGTGTCTGTATGCACAATAGTATTCCATGTACAAGCTTGACTAAAAATGTTAACCAAGGTTGACTAAAAACCTTAACCAAGGGGAATTAACTAAGTAAGTCAAGGTTAAATGTAGGTCAAGGTCAAATATAGGTCAGGGGTTGTTGATGTACATCACTAGGAGATGAAGTATGGTGGGCATAGGGCCAGGAGTATACCATATACAAGCTTGACTAAAAACCTTAACCAAGGCGTGACGGTGACGCCGACACCGGGGTTACTACATAGCCGAGCTAAAAACTATATATTCAACCATGTAATTAGAATAATCCTGATCTGGTGCCAGGTCCTCGCCACACCAGAATCACTTGCCCCCCTCCCAAAAGCAGTATAATCAGTAATAATCTTACTACTTTTATAATGGGCAATAACCCAATTCAACTCCTAGGTAACAAAAAAGCGAAACATAAAAACGTACCCGAGGGCCAAACCAGGCAAATCGTTATTCATATAAGGAGGAACCCCTACCATTAATTTACGCCTTCAAATTTGCCCGACCACCACCCACTATCAGGAGCTAGACTGTTTACCATCATAAGCTCCACAAATCAGGAGCTAGACTGGTTACTTTCATAATCCCAACAGATCAGGAGCTAGACTGTTTACTGTCATAATCCCCACAGATCAGGAGCTAGACTGGTTATTGTCATAATCCCCACATATCAGGAGCTTTCATAGTCACCACATATCAGGAGTTAGACTGGTTACTGTCATAATCCCCACAGATCAGGAGCTAGACTGTTTACTGTCATAAGCTCCATAGATCAGGAGCTAGACTGGTTACTGTCATAATCCCCACATATCAGGAGCTAGACTGGTTATGGTCATACGCTCCGCCACGGATCAGGAGCTAGACTTATTACTATCATAAGCCCCACAGATCAGGAGCAGCTAGACTGGTTACTGTCATAATCCCCACAGATCAGGAGCTAGACTGTTTACTGTCATAAGCCTCACATATCAGGAGCTAGACTGGTTACTGTAATAAGCCCCACAGATCAGGAGCTAGACTGGTTACTTTCATAATCCCAACAGATCAGGAGCTAGACTGTTTACTGTCATAATCCCCACATATCAGGAGCTAGACTGGTTACTGTCATAAGCTCCACAGATCATGAGCTAGACTGTTTACTGTCATAAGCCCCACAGATCAGGAGCAGCTGACTGTAGTCATATCCCCAGAATCAGGAGCTGGATGGTTTACTGTCTAAGGCCTCACAGATCAGGAGCTAGACTGGTTACTGTCATAATTCCACTCAGTAAAGCCACACAGATCAGGAGACTAGGACTGGTTACTGTATATCCCCAAATCAGGAGCCTAGGACTGTAATGTATAAGCTCCACAGATCAGGAGCTAGACTGGTTACTGTCATAAGCTACAGATCAGAGCTAGACTGGTTTACTGTCATAATCCCACCGCACAGATCAGAGTAGACTGGTTATCATTGTCACTGTATCCCCACAGATCAGAGGCTAGACTGTTTACTGATAAGCCCCACAGATCAGGAGCTAGACTGGTTACTGTCATAAGCCCCACATATCAGGAGCTAGACTGGTTACTGTCATAATCCCCACAGATCACGAGCTAGACTGGTTACTGTCATATGCCCCACAGATTAGGAGATTGCTGGTTACTGTCAGTTTGTTTGTTGGTGTTTAACGGCCTATCAACAGCTAAGGTAATTTAAGGCCGGGTCAATGAGTTTAGTATAAAATAGAATATATTACCTGCACAAATGGGTGAGGGGAATACCAAAATCAGAACCGAATTTTTACAATAAAAAAACTATAAATTTAGCCCTGAAATCAGTTGGTTTGTTTGTTGGGGTTTAACAGCCTATCAACAGCTAAGGTCATTTAAGGCCGAGTCAATGGGTTTAGTACTAAATCCCATCTTGGATGACATGACCATCCAATTTCGACAAAAAATATACCAGAGCGATCGCCTCTTTGATACCTTCGATTTGATATAGACATGACCATATCCGGTCAAAAATAAAATTTGACCCCAATTTGACCCCACGGGCCACGCCCATTTTTTACCCCAGGGTCACCATTTTAACAACTTTGAAAGAGCATTGTACATTGATCATTCCTACCAAGTTTCGTCAAAATACGGCCGGCGGTTCATGATAAGAAGATTTTTTAAGAATTTGTGTTATTTTTAGACGGCAGCCATCTTGGATTAGCGACGACCTCCGTTTTTAATAAATCTGAAATGGCTTCACCCATGGACCATAACTTTTAAGTTTGGCTACCATGGGCCAAGCGGTTCATGTGAAGAATAATTTTGAAATCTCTAATAAAATAACAACCTTTTGACCTTTCGGCGGCCATCTTGGATGACATAACCATCCGATTTCGACAAAAACTGCACCAGAGTGATCGCCTCGTTGATACCTTCGATTTGATATATAACATGACCATATTCGGTCAAAAATAAAATTAGACTAATTTGACCCATTTTTTGACCCCGGGGTCACCCGGCGCCATCTTGGATTACGTGATGACGTCATTTTAACAATTTTGTAATCCCCCTACCTAAGGACCATGACCATGAAGTTTGGTGGCTATAGGCCCAATGGTTACCGAGGAGAAGACGTTTGAAAATGTTCACGGACGACGACGGACGACGGACGACGGACACATTGCGGTAACAATAAGCTCAGGTGAGCTAAAAAACTATATATTCAGCCCTGAAATGAGAATAATCCTGATCTGATGCCAGGTCCTCACCACACCAGAATCACTTGGCCCCTCCCAAAAACAGTAAGATCAGTAGTAATCTTACTACTTTTATAATGGGCAATAACCCAATTCAAGTCCCAGGTAACAAAAGAGCCAAACATAAAAATGTACCCGAGGGCCAAACCAGGCAAATCGTGATTCCTATAAGGAGGAACCTCTACCTTTAAATTACGCCATCGCGTTGGTTACTGTCAGAAGCCCCACAGATCAGGAGCTGGACTGGCCACAGCTACTACCATAAGCCCAATAATTGCTCCTGCCACATACACAATATAGCCATGTGTTACATGTTGGTGGAGCGGATGCCCATGGTGTGGTGGGGGAAAGGTGATACCCGACAACGATCCGGACAGTGAAACCGACGACCCGGTCACCATCAATCCAACAGGCTAAGCAGCTTAGGCGAAGATATATTGCTGAAGTCATTATTAGCCATATCCCCTCTCAATAATTGACATTGATATGGCATTTTAATTTTTCAATCATTTTATTACCCGGTAATCATAATTTGCCAATTTAACCCTTTGAACCCGAAAGCGGTTTCTATAGTGGTTTATGCAAACAGTGCAGATCCAGACGAGACGGCTCATGAGGATTTGCACTTTTTTGAAAGTAATTTTTATATTTTTGAGAACTAAAAATACCCCATTTTCATAAATGGGCTAGTCTGAAAATTATTTTGTGATGATTGGATTGGTTGCAAATTTAAAGCCGCTATATGGCTCAAGTTGCCTAATTTGGCCTCCAATTGGGTTTTCCCACACATAAATCCAACAGGTTTCTATTTACACACACTTTGAAACTGTTTGCATTCATTTTGGTACAAAAATGAGTTTGTAGTCGATGAAAATATCAATATTTGTTGATAAACAAACAGCAGGTGCGTGTTTCAAAGCCCGATCGATTTTCCGATAGACGCTCGTGTCAACTCCTCAACTCCCCCGATTCGCGGCTGATGAATTCCGATAGCCGGAGTTTATCGACTGTCTTCCGAGCCGAAGCCGTTGGGTTACGGAAATGAAATTGTCAATATTGACATTTTGCACTGAGTGGTACACAAAACAAGTTTTTGTTGTCTTCACATTGCGATTAAGATGTAAATCTCAAGACTTGAGATGTATCTATTAGGCAGTATATGTTAGTTTTGTGTACTAAATCAGTTGCCAAACATGTTTTTGTGTTTGAAAAAATCGGAAAATTGTAATACTGAGCCGTTCAGGGCCTTTAACATATCACAGCCCATTCCAGGGGTGAAAGGCACCGACTCTCAAACACACAGAAAGTGATGAAACTGTTTAGTAAAAAAAGCAATGTAATTCCAGATTTGCTTTGTATTCTTAAAACCAGTTGTACATTTGAGGCACTTAAAAAACTTTGTTTTGTAAAAAAAAATATTAATATTTACAGTACTGAAAAGCAACAATGATAAGCCTTATTCTAAAATCGTTCCTAACAAATTAGTATCTTTTTACAGGAGATAGCATCTACATTCCCACTAGATAACATCTCGTACCCACTAGATAGCAAATCGTTCCCACAAAATAACATCTCAATCCCATGAGATAGCATACTGTTTAAATGAGTTAGCTATCTCGTTCCCACAACATAGTCAGCCAATCAGAAGTTAGCATCATTGTTATTCAAGATGATGGAGTAATATTTGACATGCTATTGGTTGATTATGTCGTTCAAATGAAATGATATCTCATGGAAACGAGATATGATGCCTTGGGAATGAGATAACTCATTCAAACGTGATGCTATCTTGTAGGAACGAGATCCTATATCGTTTAAACAAGATTTTATCTCATGGGAATGACAATCTATCTAGTGGGAATGAGATGCTATGTCATGTGAATGAGATGATATCTAGTGGGAATGTGATGTTATGTCGTAGGAACGAGGTGCTATCTAGTTGGAAGCCATGTCGTGTGAATGAGATGCTCTGTCATGGGAACGAGAGATAACTAGAGGGTTGTATTTCAGACAAAAACATATGTCTCCCCCCCCCCACCACCAACACTGCATGCTATCGGGACTTGGACAATTAGAATTTAAGGCAAGAGCAGCATATATGTAGCTAACTTGTTTTTCTGCGTAAGTTAGCTGTATATTGGGAGATAATCAAATATAAGAAAGCCAAAGACGCACATGAGGGCCAAACCAGGTCTCCGGTCAGGATGCCGGTAAGGATGAATTCCGATTGTTAAATTACCAATCGCATGCTCCCACGGAAAATCAATAGGGTTCTTCTTCTTGCCATGAGAAACAAGTTTATTGAATTTGGTTAAGTAAAACTTGATAAAACATGTATCGGGTATGCAAATTTGGTTCAGTTGTTTTTCAAATGAGCATATAAAATACTTGATTTCTTCTCACACAGCAGTCCAAATCTTGTCATGGAAGATTCATCAACAGGGACCACACTAAGTCCATAAAAGTATTTTGGTTCTCAGACATGAGGTTTGCGGAATGTGACGCGTGAGGGCAGATTTTTTAATATATATTTTTTGTTCGAGATGTTCGATTCTGATTTTTTTCAAGTCGCCAGATGCATATATGTTCTATACAATTACTATAACCTATTTAGACGTGAAAAATCACCAGATTTTCGTCAGACATGATTGGATTTAACATATGTTTGCATGGTAGTGTTTTTTATTGATCATCTCTCCATGACAATAATATGTTTGACAAGCAGGGATTTTTCTGACACGGCGATATCTAAGAACCAAAGTACTTTTTTTATGGCCTAATAAAACTTTCTGAACATGTTCTACATTCTTTCTCCAAATTATGCAGCTTGATTGGCCAAGGCTGAGCACAGCCTCGGCCAATCAAACTTCATAATTTTGTATACAAGAACGAACACATGCTCCGAAAGCTTTATCGCCCATTCACCTCTAAATACCCAGCATGCTGGGTATTTAGAGGTGAATGGGCAATAAAGCTTTCGGAGTATGTGTTCAATTCAATGTCCATGCTATTTCTTGGAATAATTCATTACTGAGAAAATGTTGATTTTTTTAGAATTGAATAATACTGACACATACTGCAGATGCTGATGAGGCGGCTCGTTTGTCCAAGTTGGTGTAATGGTCTGTAGGATTGAAAGGGATAAGCACAGATCCAGGGGCCCGTTTCACTAAACTTTGTACGACTAAAATGTTCGTAAATGCAAAATTATGATAGTCTGTAAATTTTACATTAACAATGTTGTCTTGTAAACAATTATTGGATTTACATTTATTGAGCATAGGCTCAACAAATGTAAATCCATAAATTGAAATTTCCAGACGATCCTAAACTTGTGCTTACGAACATTTTAGTTGTACGAAGCTTAGCGAAACGGCCCCCAGATCTTAAGGATAATCATCTACAGGCCCCAATAAACATCCAACTGTAATGGCAGACTATAACCATTAGGCCTAAAATGGCGTACTATAATCAGTAAGCCTAAAATGGTGGACTTTGTCATTAGGCCTAAAATGGCGGACTATTATCATTATGCCTAAATATGGCCGACAAATCAGTTGGCCTAAAATGGCGGGCTTTGTCATTAGGCCTAAAATGGCGGACTATAATCATTACGCCTAAAAAAAGAGGTGCCTTTCATGCTACCCGACCGACCATAGCTTTTGTATTTGAAACAATTTTTTTTTTTAGTTTCAGGATTTTGGTTCCGGAAAATACTGTTGCTGGGGATAACTTTACACTGGTCCTTTCTTTACCACAGCAACAACTGCATAATTAATGCTTTATTTTTAATACCATGCCGACATAAATATAGCAGTACAAAAATAAAACAAATACTAGATGGCCACGGCCCGCATGTCGCGCCCGCCGAGGCATTTGATAGTACTAAAACGTTTTGAATGCAAAAAAGCTTTAACCTGCACGCATACTATCGAATATATGAAAACATGGATGATGATAAACACACATGTGACGTTTCGAGTGAATCGGAGAAGCAGTTTCAGAGATATAGTGTTCTTGAAAACTTTAACCTAAATCCCCAAAATAATTAAGGAAAATTCACAGTAATTTGTCCTTTACTGTCGGCAAATACGCCAATGTGCCGAGTATATCGTGCTGTCCACAAGCGGGGGCGACAAAAAAGCCGACAGACCAATCCTAATTTTCTTTTAGCCATTAACAGTAACATATCCCACAAGAAGGCATGTGTCACGTGAACGCGCGACACAGCGCGACACTGTGATCCACCCCGGACGCCACCCGGTACGCAAACCCAGGTACAGCCACCTGAAACATTCAGTATACGGCACTCAATTGTGGCTGTGACTGGAGAAATAGGTGATTTGAGAAATGCTTTGAGAAACGCTTACAAAAACCCGACGGGGCCCTAATGAGCTGACTATACTGTATTTGTGGCTGTGACTAGAGGAATGCGGCTTATGGGTTTTACATATGCACATCCTGATCATGATCTGCACTGTTCGCCATTCAAGCAATGAAGCAGTGTCTAACATGCTTTATCTGACTAGGGGAATGTACTATTTGATCAGGAGCTACACTGGTCACAAATCCAATAAAACCCATTTCTCCAGTGACGGCCACAATTGTAGGATGGATAACAAGAGTACCGAAGGTCACAATATACGCCCGTCGAGGCCAGGCCAGTCAACAAGGGGAGATAACTCACAGAAAACCAATAGGGTTCTTCATCTTGATGTGATGAATATAGAGGATCTCAAACGTGTTTCCATTTGATACGAGATGCATGCAACTAGTCACGCACACTTTATGCACCGAGCCTCTGGTGAGGTGCATAAAATTGTGGACGAGTTTCATAAATCTCATATCAAAGGGAAACGAGTTTGAGATTCTGTTTATCACATGACTTCAGCCTCTAAAGAGCAGACAACTTGGAGATATCCAATACGTTTCAATGAGAAGACGCCATTGACTATTTTCGCATCTAGTTGAAAAGCGCCACAGAGAAAAATAGTTTTAATCTAGCAATAAAAGTAGTATAAATATGCCATATAACAGGCTCCTGTTCTTTGTAAACACTTCATACTGCCAAACTGGAGCTCATTCTAACAATTGCAGCAATGAGTCACGCTTCTAATGACGTTTACAAAAATGATGCCGTCAACGTCAAAACATCATTGCTTTGATGCGCCATTACAGACGTCATTTGGAACGTATCTATTTTATTCATTTGCCATAAAGATGGCGCATAATATGAATACATAATTAAGGTAATTCGACCAGCCAATCAAATTCACTCAAGGTGTTATTACACATGTGTCATAACACATTTATGAAATGGGTTCAACCACGGCATTATAAGGATTTCATGTGATAAACATATATATATACCAAATTTGGTTACGATCCGTCAAGTAGAACTTGAGTTATTGCGTGGACAAGGATACAGAGTGCGAAAATTAAACATGGCCGCCAAGGGGAGATAAGTCATCAGAGAATTTTGACAATCAATAGGCTTCTTCATCTTGTCATGATCAACATGTATATCAAATTTGGTTACGACCGGTCAAGTACAACTTGATTTATTGCGTGGACAAGGATACAGAGTGCAATAAAAGATGTGATGGAATTGATGGAAAAGGTTAACACTAAATGCACAATCTACTATCGTGGTGGGGCATACCCATTCACAATACGTTATTGTTAACATATTGCATTTTTAAGGAATTAATAATTTTCCATTTCCTGTTGAACAGGTAGTAGTAATTAACCCTTAGACAGCTATCTTATTTTTTTTGTCGTCTGCTGAAAATTTTCTATTTTCCATTTGTATCATCAAAAACATGCTTTGACAGCACTTTAGAATAATTTACAACATACTGTGACAGCACTTCAGAACTATTTCCATTGCAAATGATTCTGAACTGCTGTCAAACCATGTTTTTATTGAGAAATAAGGCAAGATAAAAAAGCAACAGCAGACGACAATTGTTGTGAGTAGCGGTCTAAGGCTTAACTCTGGTAACATGTAACTTATTGGGGTTAATTCTTGCAATATGTGAAATAAGTGTAGCGCGATACTGTCCAGCGATTGGCTTAGAAAGTAGGACGAATTATAATATAAACAAATGTGAAGAAAGGCCTTAGAAGCCCTGCATACTCAAGGTGTATGATCACGTGGTACTAACAACAACAACAAGTACTGAAACTTCCAGAATCCATCCGATTCAAAGTACGTATTCTTTTATATTGTCCTTATTACGTAACGGATTTTGATGAAATAGGACGCATAAAACGCGTCTTGTTAAGCTGCATTTGGTGGTGTCTGTACTTTCGCCCAAACTTCTGTCGTTTTTGTGAAGAATCGATTTCCGTGTCTACCGACACGGAAATCGATTCTTTGCAAAAACGACCTAAGTCTGTGCCGGACGACCAAATGCAGCTCATGAAGACGCGTTTGCTGCGCCATATTTCATCAAAATCAGTTTCATATTAAGGAAAATATCAAATAATACTTACTTCGGAGTGGGCAAGATTTCACCACTTTCAGCCACTGTTGTTGTTGTTATAACCACGTGATCATGCACCTTGATACTTACCTTGAAGGGGAAATACTGGTTCTCTGTCCTGTACAAGCCCAGACAACCACGCGGCCCTTTACCCCATGTGTAGATATCTCCATGATCTGTCAATGAACAGTTTGTCAGGTTGTGTATGACTACGTACTGTGAAGCAATGGCAAACAAACACAGGCCTAGATCAGATGACGCAATTCTGATAGGAGACACGCCAAGCGATTTTGTGCCTTCGGACATATGCGTAATTTCATGAAATACGTTTACAATATTTTACATAAAATGGCATCAAAAGTTCACAAAACGTTCAGAGTACATGCGGTATAATAAATAGAGAATAGTAGGTTAGTGCCGTGAATGGGAAAAAATATCTGGCAAGGCTCAGGAAACAGGATGGGCAAGGCTCTGCCGAGCACATCCTGTTTCCGTGCCGCGCCAGATATTTTTCCCATTCACGGCACTAACCTACTATTCTATTTCTCCCGTCAACACCTACAAATGGTTGTAAAATGCAAAAATAGTATTGACTGGATATCAAAAATGTTTCACGGCACCGTGTTTCACGGCACATACGCACTGTGTTGACGGGATAATAAATACATGACGCTATTGTTAACCTGCATCGAAAATCACAATTTGCTCATTGGATGAGAAAAAGAGACCCACCAGTGCTTGTGACTAGCAGTCTGATCAGGGTTTAATGCTTGCCAATCAGTGACCAACATATCTATTCCGCGATTTACAAAACCTCTCCAAACCGGACATTTTGGAAGAGCTCCACTGTAATAGAGGCAGATAATCACTCCAAGACATGGAGTAAAATAATTGGCTCTTGCATTTACTGTGGTACGAAAACATTTGGTTTGTTTAAAGTGCGTGGAGTCCGAAGGACTGCATGCAAACTTTAAACAGACCAAATGTTGTTCCTACAACACTAGGAATCATATTGGTTTTACATCATTTTGTCGCAATTCATAGAACAGCGGCGTTGCCGGTCAATAGCATGACGTTATGGACAACAACGATGAACATCATGTATTTTAATGACGTCAAACAAACTTTAATAAATGAACAATGTCGCGTGACATCAACTGGGGCTAATGCAATGTACTGGGATAAAAACGCAATACGTTGAATGGGCTGAAAGTGTCGTCTGCTGTTGCATAATATTTTCCATTTTTCTCAATACAAACATGGTTTGACAGCACTTTAGAATCATTTCCATTGGAAATGATTCTAAAGTGCTGTCAAAACATGTTTTTATTGACAAAAATGGAAAATATAAAACAAACAGCAGACGACACAATTTAATTCAGCAGTGTAAGGGCTAAGGACAGTGTAAATATTAATGAGCATATGTTAGAGAAAAGTGACAGTGGCATTATGTTGCTTGATAAATGTACCATGCTAGTACTTTTTGATATCAAGATTTTAAGCATTTTCCTTGCCTGAAAAATCATGACATCAAACAAAACTGTTACTCTCTAAAAACAAACCTGAGATGGCTGTGAAGTGTGACATGCCACAGCTGATGTCGATAACCTTCTGGTCTGGCTGTAACTCATTGCGACCAAATAGTGGGGCTGGAAGTTGTGAGGGCGTCTTCGATTCCTTAAACAAGGGCCCCTTACCAAGTACACCGTAACCCCACACGAACACGTCGCCTTGGTCTAAAATATAAATTGACGACATTGTATAAACATCATTTTCATGAGCAGCAGGTGATGAATGTAGAATATATTATTTTCTTACACTTGAGCCAGTAGTTTACACAAATATAACTAAACAAACATTTTTGCCTTACAAACAAAGTGAACATAAGTCCTCAGTGACCTTGACCTTGGGCGCTTGGATGTAAGTCGTATGCAAAACATAGCTCCATCCCTAGACACACATTGTGGCCAAATATGATCAAAATCGGTGAAGAGGTTCATAAGTTATTGAACAAGATGGCTGCGGCCCGCATGTCGCGCCCGCGGAGGCATTTGATAGAAGTAAAAAAAGTTTTAATGCAAAATATTTCAAACTACTTTGACCTTGACATTGGGCACAGGGGCCACACGGGCTGGGCATAGAATGAAAATATGGTTGACGATGAACACACATGTGCAGTTTTGAGGTAAATTTCAAAGTAATTAACGTTAACATTAGGCACAGGGGCTGCACGTGTGGGGCGTAGAATGACAAAATACGGATCATGATACCGAGGCTTTGATAGTATACTGAAAAACTTTAACTGGATGCCCGTACGGACGTATGGACGTACGTACATAATTACGCCATTATGCCAACTATACAAGCGGGCGCGACAAAAATTAAAGGTGTTACTAATGTATGCATTTAAGTAAGTATGCATGTACATGGACTAAGAATATATCCCCTCTTGTTTTGTTTGTTGGGGTTTAACGGCCTATCAACAGCTACGGTCATTTAAGGCCGGGTCAATGGGTTTAGTACTAAATCCTTAGTACTAAATACCCATATATTACCTGTACATTGTACAAATGGGGGGGGGATCCCAAAATCAGAACTGAATATTTACAATAAACCAGATGGCCGTGGCCCAAATGTCGAGCCCGCCGAGGCATTTGATGGTCTCAGAGTGTATTTATTTGAAGTTTGAATCGCAAATTTTAATGTCATTTGACCTTGATCTTGGGTATGTGGGCCGCTTGGGTGGGCTATAGAATGAAAATATGGATGATAATAAAGAATTATTTGAAGTAAATCAGAGTACGTGTTGTGGAGATATAAAGTATGTAAAAACTTTAACACAAATTTCAAAGTCATTTGACCTTGACATTGGGCATGTGGACCACATGGGCAGGCTATGGAATGAAAATATGGATGATGAAAAGGAAGTATTGGAAGTTGGAAGTAAATTGGTATAACAATTGTGGAGATATAAGGTATGTAAAAACTTTAACACAGATTTTATAATAACGCAAACTTCTAAGTTATTTGGCATTGACCTTGAGGCACAGGGGCCATATGAGTGGGACACAGAATGGATATATAGATGATGCCCAATAAGCATACAAAGTTTCAAGCAAATCTGACTTACGGTTACAGAGATAGTAGGTATCTGAAAAAGCAAACTTCTAAGTCATTTGGCTTTGACCTTGAACACAGGGGCCGCACGAGTGGGATACATCATGAATATATGGATGATGACTAATAAGCATATGAAGTTTCAAGTCAATGTGACTTAGGACTACAGAGATATAAGGTATTTAAAAACTTTAACACAGATTTCGGACGGACGTACGGAATGACGGATGCACGGCCTGACACACGGAAACCCAGCCGTCATTGTGATCACTATGGCTCGCTTTCTGATGCCAGATCCTCGCCACACCAGAATCACTTGGCCCCCTGCCAAAAGCAGTAGGATCAGTAATAATCTTACTACTTTTATAATGGGAAATAACCCCATTCAACTCCCAGGTAACAAAAGAGCCAAAGATAAAAAGGTACCCCGAGGGCCAAACCAGGCTAATCGTGATTCCTATATAAAGGAGGAACCCCTACCGTTAATTTACGCCTTCACGTTCGCCCGACCAACCACCCACAATATATCCCCTCTTGCCTATCGGCGAGGGGATAATTACACCACTCAGTTCTGTAGAGCAACATTAGTTTACACAACTCTCGTGTTTACCTTATATGGAGAAATGACATCTGCAACATCGCAATGATGTGTTTCCTTTGACCAATTAAATCCTGTTATCAGACACACCCTCTGTATCATGAGACTGTCGCCTTTACTACAACCTGCCTCAGGAAATTAATTTGCACAATTCTTGACCATATTTTATACTTGATTTGCTTTGTTTTTTAAGTATCATGTTTTCCAAAAAATGAATTTTGTGCATGATGGGGTTTTCTAAAATTGAATTGTGTGCATCGTGGGTCTATATTCAGAGGGTGAAATAAATCAAGGTGGCAATTTAGCAGGTGAAATAAATATGGGGTCAGAATAAATTTAAAAAAAATAAAAGTTTTCGTCGTATTTGATTTAAATCGTCCCGGGTCCGAGTTGACATGGGCCAACTTGACGGTATCTTTTTTTCGGAATTACGGTGGTTGCGCTACCTGCGTGTTCGATATCTGTACATTTCACACCTCCTACACTTTCGTGGGTATCGAAACCTCGAAAGGTGTGAAACCTCTAGGCCCGAAACTGCAGGGTAGCGAATCCTCCGTCAGCCTATTTCTGTTTGTGCAAGCGCACTATCGTTAAAGCAGCCATGTACAAAAAGTGTGCTTGCCGCGAGGTGGTGAATTGGGGCGAATCATTGTGTTACTACTTTGTACATTGACAAAATAAAATGACTCAGTAAAATGCGACGAATCACCATGTTAATACTTTGAAGATCTACAAAATGACTCGCACGGATCCAGGGGGGACCCCCCCACCCTGCTCCCGGCAAAAAAAAAATAGAAGAAAATCTACAACACTCGAATACTTTTTTCGTCAGGAAATCGCATCTGCGGCGATCTGGGATTTAAACATTTCATGGGGGAGGACACCCAGACCCCCTACTTTACGATGCGGATCGTGCTTCGCCCTCGCGGAGATCGGCTATGCCGGCTTGTATTTACAGACAACCCCCCCTCCTGCAATTATGTCGGTATCCGCGCCTGATATGTCAGCTATATGTTCGCATTCTTATGGTGGCTCGTTAGGTACATTTCATTTTGTTTACTCGCTGCGAACGAATGTAAATGTTACGCCTAGAGCTAATGATTCGTTTTTTTCACTACACAACCTTAAAATAAATTTCTATGTCACGAAAGAACGATAATTAGCATTCCTTCAAGGCTTCGAAATGTAAACTAATGTAATTGTAGTAAATGTAATGATGTTTCTTTTTCGCCTATGTGTGTTCATATAAGGGATGCTAATTTTCGTTTCTTCTCATACGCAGTGTAGAAACCAAGTCCGTTTCTTCTTGTCTACGACTCCAAGACGAAAAACACTTGAAGTCACTGTGTAAAACAATTGTATAATACGGTATTATAATCATGTTTTGAAATCGATGGTTATTGATTTATTTCATTATCGCGTCGACATGCCAAGAAACGAATATTTAGAGGAATAAATTCACGTTCCTTCACGGGGTGGAAAACAACTTTAAGGTTCTTAATTATCGTTTCTACGCGTATAAACGAAGAAAAAAGTGAAATTGAATGGGTTTAACATCCCAGCAACAGCTAAGGTCATATAGAGACAGGAACACGGTCTCATCCGACAGACCAGTGGGATGAATATACTATGAAAGTATATTTTTGATGCATAAGGCGATGTTTGAACCCACAACCTCCAGATTGGAAGTCATATGTTCTATGCCTGGGCCACAATGCATCCCTAATAAATGAATGAAAGAAATGCCCCTAACGAGCGACCATACATACTTAGAATAATAGCTGATAACGGCGGTAAACTGAAATGGTGTACGTGACAATTGACATTTACAACAAGATTTTCACGGTGTGTAATCGATCGTATTTCCTCTCCACCAGACTCGAAAAACACAAATTAAATCGTTTATTTCTGAATGTGTCAAACGTTTGTGTCAAAAAGCATCAATATGTTTTTTTTTACAAAACATTAGAATCATCTAAGGAGACGATTCTCATGTGTTTTATCAAGAGATCAAACACATATGAAAATGCACAATGTCAAGCTAATGGTAAATATCAATTTATTGGCGATGCGATGACGTGAGCGACTACATAGTGTGGTTTAGATACGATTGTTCCCACCGAATTCTACAGTCACACTTTGCACGTGAAACTGGATTACCGACAGATGATTGTAAACACCATCAGGTGTGCACCTAGACCGAAAATGATATGTCGCAAGTGTGCTAGTTGTGGGGGGTGTACGGCGGCATATGTTTTATACGCCCGTTTAAAAACGGGAGTAGTATTTATGTATCCATGCTGTATGTGCGGCGGACGACTCTCGGGGACAACTTGCAGGGGCGGATTCAGGGGGGGTGGGGGGGGGGGGGGTGTGGGTGCAATAAAAAATCCTGATATTTTATTTTTTTTTATGTCGGTATTGCATTTTACGTACGTACATGTTGCGCAAAACTCAATTTCAACACATCGTGAAAATGCCCGGGCAACATCGCAGTCGCGAAAATACGAGATCGCGAGGTGCAAACGCAATATTGAATACAATAGAATATCACGTTTTCGCCTCACGATTTCGCAGTCTGGCGATTTGGTCTCCCGTTTTCGCGATCTTGTGTATAGGTCGATGATGAGATGCAGTAACCAATAATAGGTATCATATATGGGTTTTTTTCTTCAATAAAAATGTATTGGCAGTACAAGAGAATCGTCTCCTAAGACGATTATCATCTTTGGTCAAATTATGTTTTAGTTGTCAAGAAATACTGAAGTTTGTCCACATTTGCTCTATTTCTTAATAAAAACATGTTTTGGCAGCACAAGAGAATCGTCTCCTAAGACAACGTGTATGTGTCCTGTTCAGGAAATGTGACAACCTCGCTTTTTCGCTATTTCTCGCATAGGTTGAGATCGCGAAAACGCGAAGCATGATTTCGAGACGAAAACGGGAGAGCGAGATTCTATCAATCTTGCCGCGATATCGCGCGTTGATTCGCGATCTCGCATGACTGTTGGAAGTACGGTCTACACAGACGCATGCGTAATTTCAACACGCATGCTTTCGACACATGTATGAGCAAAACAAACCCAAATTTTCTGTCTGTAACGCCGAGATAGTCGCAGAACAATAGGGTTGGAGCCAAACTTATTTTCAAAAGCGGAAGGTAAGATCGCGAAAACGCGAGACGATTCTCATGTTTTGTTGTTGAGAAATATATATATATGTATATAATCCCCCCGCCCCGCTACATACGGACCTGCCGTAACATGTTGACTATCAGCTGATGAACATTGAACATGTCGCTATTGTGTATAATTTTGAGTTGGCTGACGGACGAGTTGGTCGAAGGGTGAAACGGAGGTCGGTCATATAATCAACGAATAATAACGGGACCGATACGATTTCTAATTACCTCTAATAATAATCGCACTTTCCATTTAATACCAATATATTGGCAATATATTTAAAACAATTTTGATAATATAATTTTGATAATAAATAATTATGGGGGTTGGGGGTCAAAGAAATAACTCAATTGTATGGGTGGTGGGGGGCAATACAATAATTAATACATATGGGTGGTGTGGCAAGGGAAAATGAATAACTATGGGGGTTGGGGCAAACAAAAATAATTAAATTGTGTGGGTGGTGGGGTGAAGCGATAATTCAAAAGCATGGGTGGTGGGGTGAAGCAATAATTCAAAATCATGGGTGGTGGGGTATGAAAATTATTTTTTTGTATGGGTGGTGGGTAAAAAAAAAAAAGGCATTCCAACCCCCCCATACGATTAATTCTGGAAAAGCCCTCACCAGGTTAAATAAACAGGAACTGCTCAAATAATTTATATAGAAAGTGACATTGTATCAGATGACAAATGTGAACTTGGAATGTTTTATTCTAGTACACAGAGCTCCAGTTAAGGTGCGTAATTTGACAAACTTGGGGTGAAATTTTGTTATTTCTTCATCAAAAATGGCAAGTTGGGAGTCCTTTAGAATCGTCTCATTGAGACGATTCTAAAGCACTCCCAACTTGCCATTTTTGATGGAGAAATAAGAAATTTACCTCCAAATAACGCACCTTATCTGGAGCACTGGTACATACTGTACTATCAGACTGAAAAACCAGGGAGATAATGTGGTAATGTGGAGGTAATGCATTGAATTTGAAATATGGGGGTATAATACTCTTTAGATACAAAATTTATCTGGAGCTCTGTACAGTGAAATCTCAAGTTTTATTCTGATTTCAAAACACTAAACCTCACCATTAAGTACAGCACAAGCGGATCCCATGGCTACCGCCTTGACGATCTTCCCACAATTCTTCATCGGCAACCTCCGTGGAATGTTCACCTGCGTCTCGTGTGTCACCGACTCCAGCTGATGATATTCATTATTCCCCCAGCCGAACACATCGCCGTCACTAGACACAGCTAACACACAGTCCGCTCTCGACGCAACGTCTGTAATATGAACCCCGTCTATATCCCCGCCCAGCTTTGATGGCGCGCTCAAGGGTTTGTATGTACCTACCCCTGAAATAATGAAACCAGTTAATGCGGGACATCCATTCACAAGGGGTCTAAATTTATAATTTTTATTTTCTTCACTGCTCAATGAAAGTGTATGTTGCTACCACTCATTTGAACCGTCTCGGTGAGACGGTTCAAATGAGTGGTCACAACGTATACTTCTGCGCCTAAAAAAGAAAACAAATATTTAAATTTTTCAGAAAAGTGTCAATCTACAGCATGAAAAGGATTAAAACAGTAAGTTTGTTTGTTTGTTGGGGTTTAACGGTCTATCAACAGCTAAGGTCATTTAAGGCCGGGTCAATGGGCTTAGTACTAAATACCATATATCACCTGTACAAGTACAAATGGGGGGAAAATCCTAAAATCAGAACTGAATATTTACAATAAAAAAACTATAGTCAGACATAAACAGCTGGCACAAATGGCCAACACATTTGGGTAACTTAAATTTGGGTAACTCAATAGGCAGACTAAATCAAGAGATCATCATGCGCGGTGTAGTACGGTAAAGAAATCAAAGGCATCGTTATCACAAAGCTAATTCCCTCGCTGGCAGTCTTGATAACACGAGGATGGCCGTGGCCCGCATGTCGAGCCCGCCGAGGCATTTGAGTGTATTTATTTGAAGTTTGATGCCCAATAAGCATACAAAGTTTCAAGCAAATCCGACTCACGGTTATATAGATAGTAGGTATGTGAAAACTTTAACGCAAATTTTGACAGAAACTTTAACGCAAACTTCTAAGTCATTTGACCTTGAATATATGGATGATGACTAATAAGCATATGAAGTTTCAAGTCAATGTGACTTAGGACTGCAGAGATATAAGGTATTTAAAAACTTTAACGCAGATTTCGGACGGAAGGACGGACGGACAAAGACGGACGGAGAGACGGACGGATGGGACGGATGGACCTACATTTTGGGTTTATGAGCTATTTGTTCTTTAAAAGATCAAAGGAATAGCCCCTAAACTACAATAGGTTTAGGGACGGACGGACGGACGGACACCCGGACGTCATTGTGTCACTATGTCTCGCTTTCCGCAAGCGGGCTCGACAAAAATAAACATTAGTCCTCAGTGACCTTGACATTGGGTGTTAAGATGTTGGGTGTACGAGAAACATTGGAAAAAGCACCATCCCTACACCGTGGCCAAATATTATCAAAACCGATGAAGCGGTTCATACGTTATGGAAAAATGAACGGTGATACTAACGTATGCACACACACATACATGGACTAACACTATTTACCCTTTTGCCTATCATTGAGGGGTTAACAAACCAGTAGCCCATTTCATCAACATTGCAAAGTATACTTTAGTAGCAAAGTATACTTTGAGGGAGAAATTTTCAATTTTATGATAAATTTATTAATTTTTATTATACTGAATTTATTACATTATCACAGCCAATTTGGCTGTGATAATGTAATAAATTCAGTATAATAATTCTGCATACTTTTAATCATGAAATATATGCATTTGTTAGTTCTATATGAAATCATGCATTTCAGGAACAATAAATGATTACTCCCTCAAAGTATACTTTGCTAGTAAAGTATACTTTGCAATGTTGATGAAATAGGCTACTGATGATTGATGACATAGACACTGTCCGCTTGCAATTGATGTACTACTGTCTGTTTCACGAAAGCTGTCCAAATTTTACGGCTATATCAACAATTCAAAAACAATATTTTTTTCTCGATAATATTAAATTAAAGGAAAATTTAAGAATGAGTCTTCTTTTTATTTTGTGAAATTTGGTCAAATATTGATTTTACATTGTTTATATGGCCGTAAAATTTGGGCAGGTTTCGTGAAAGCATGTTAATGCATCTTGCACATCATTTTGAAGCAGAAACTTTGGGTATATTTTTTAATTCTGTACCTGTTTGTTATGCGATGTTTCAATTCCAGTGTCGCTTTTAATACTTTTTTTTGACACCACCATGGTCTCAACATTTATTTTTTGCAACAATACGAAAAATGAAATTAGCAGAGAATAGACAAATGTGTGGTCAATGGTTAGTTTACATTAAGAAAATTCACCCATAAATAACTCAAATGGATTTTGATATGTTAAATTTCCGACCAATTCAAACATCATAAAATGATTTTCAGACAAGTACATTTATTCCAGGGGGGTGTTTCTTTTCTAAACAATTTTAAAATTATCTGGATCTAAACTGTTTGCAAACACTGCTATAGAGAGAGGTCTGTAGTGTGGAAAGGGTTAAGTGTACTGAGGACAATACATAGTTCCCAGATGAGGTAATGTGACATGGAGTAGTCTCCCTTGTCCGCCATCTTTGTGGGCAAAACTAAATGCAACAAATAGGAGAAATTTTGATATCGATTTAACATAAATACGTCGATATGAATTTTAGTGCCTTAACAAATATATTTGTTCAAACAAATCATATATGGAAAGACAACTGTTTTGTGTTGCGTGCAAAATTTAATAATTCCGAAAATTGGATTATTTTCACTATTTGTCTATAGGGCCTAATGGAATATTGCCTTCCAAAATGGCTGACAGTGTTTACCTGTATCCAACAAAGGGAAGTAACTTTTACTGATGTGGGAACTATGTATTGAACTTCTTCCGTAACCATTACAAATGGGTCTCCAGCAGAGAAAAGGGACCTTACGACATGCGTGGCCAGAGTGGCCCCAGATCAACCTTTCGCATTCGCACAGTCTGATCTGGCACTACACTGTTCACTATCCAGCACGGTTTTGTCATTGAATACTAATTTTAATCAAGTGAGTGAGTGAGTGAATAGGGTTTAACGTCCGCTTTTCTGACATAGAGGTACAAGCCTCAGGGAGTCTACACGCAGACGGGTCAACGGGGTCGAGTCCCGTATCCACCTGTCCAAGGGGGGTAAATCCCAACTTCAGAACTCAATATTTACAATCAAAATATATATTCAGTCCTGAAATTAGAACAACCTGATCTGGTGCCAGGCCCTCACCACACCAGCATCATTTATCCATCCCCTAAAAGTAATAGGATTAGCGCTAATCTTACTTTTATATATGGGGCATAGCCCGACTCAACTCTCACATACAAGAAAGCCAAAAATGCACATGAGGGCCAAATCCGGTATAGTGGGTTCCGGAAAGTATGAACCCAATCGTTAAGCCAGTTTAGTCGCCTTTTACGACAAGCAATGGCTACTACAGCACTATTCTCAGGATCAGTTGATCCCGCCCCTGTACAAGTGCATATGATGATCATAGTCTATACTCATCACAAATGTCCCAAGAACGTTTTTATCATCCGGTGGCCTAGCTGTCGTGTCCACTATCAGGATGACCAGGCAAGTGACCACAAGTACATTACCTGTCTGTCCATCTGCACTCAGGCCACAGGAGTACACCTCACCAGTCGCTGTAAGGAACAATGTGTGGTCTTGACCGCATACAACCTATAACAGAAGTAGGAAGTACAGTGGGAACAGGGTGTGGTCTTGACCGCATACAACCTATAATAGAAGTAGGAAGTACAGTGGGAACAGGGTGTGATCTTGACCGCATACAACCTATAACAGAGTAGGAAATACAGTGGGAACAGGGTGTGGTCTTGACCGCATACAACCTATAACAGAAGTAGGAAGTACAGCGGGAACAGGGTGTGGTCTTGACCGCATACAACCTACAACTGAAGTAGGAAGTACAGTGGGAAAAGGGTGTGATCTTGACCGCATACAACCTATAACAGAAGTAGGAAGTACAGTGGGAACAGGGTGTGGTCTTGACCGCATACAACCTATAACTGAAGTAGGAAGTACAGTGGGAACAGGGTGTGGTCTTGACCGCATACAACCTACAACTGAAGTAGGAAGTACAGTGGGAACAGGGTGTGGTCTTGACCGCATACAACCTATAATAGAAGTAGGAAGTACAGTGGGAACAGGGTGTGGTTTTGAACGCATACAACCTATAACAGAGTAGGAAATACAGTGGGAACAGGGTGTGGTCTTAACCGCATACAACCTATAACAGAAATAGGAAGTACAGTGGGAACAGGGTGTGGTCTTGGCCGCATACAACCTATAACAGAAGTATGAAGTACAGTGGGAACAGGGTGTGGTCTTGGCCGCATACAACCTATAACAGAAGTATGAAGTACAGTGGGAACAGGGTGTGGTCTTGGCCGCATACAACCTATAACAAAAGTATGAAGTACAGTGGGAACAGGGTGTGGTCTTGACCGCACACAACCTATAACAGAAGTATGAAGTACAGTGGGAACAGGGTGTGGTCTTGGCCGCATACAACCTATAACAAAAGTATGAAGTACAGTGGGAGCAAGGTGTGGTCTTGGCCGCATACAACCTATAACAGAAGTATGAAGTACAGTGGGAACAGGGTGTGGTCTTGGCCGCATACAACCTATAACAAAAGTATGAAGTACAGTGGGAGCAAGGTGTGGTCTTGACCGCACACAACCTATAATAGAAGTAGGAAATATAGTGGGAACAGGGTGTGGTCTTGGCCGCATACAACCTATATTATAAGTAGGAAAGATGATACTGACCAATCTACATAATAAAGATGACCACCTCTTAAATATGGCTGTGTCTGATTGATTGGTGTGTCGATTGTATGTATCCATATACATATCCACCCAACATCTATATTAAACCATTCCTTTCGAAATACACCTTTACGGTATGAAATTTATTAAATATTTTATTTTTATTTTTGTTATTTCTCAATGAAAGTATATATTGTGACCACTCATTTGAACCGTCTCGATGAGACGGTTCAAATGGTGGTCACAACATATACTTCTTAGCACATAGAAGGATAATATTTAGGATTTTCCGCAAAGATAATGGCGTATCCTCAGCATGAAAAAGGGTTAAAGGTCGACAAGATGGTGTCAAATAATTTATGGTACGCAATGAACATGACTGCCTCTTAAAGGTACATGCCCACTCAATAGGCACAAAATATTCTTTATAGGAATTAAATAAGTGTATAATTGTGTCACTATTCCACCAGTTCTAAAAATTATGAGTGCCCACTACACAGACATAATCATTTAATATTTATTTTACTGATAGGGACTCACTGTGGTATCAGGCTATTTTCATATGCAAATGAGGCATGTTGTAATTATTTATACTACTAATTAAATGCGCCACCTGAAAAAATAATACTTTTGACAGATTATAAAGTATGATCATTGCACATCAAAAAATAAAAATAGAGAATAAATAGTAATGTCTGTTCAACATTTTAAGGAAACGCGGTTATCGCCTCTGATATCAGTGTGGAAATTTACGTCTGATATAAAATATATAATGTTTATTTTGCCAGAAAATGTCATATCTACAGAATATACAAAACTGTCTCCCTATTTATGTATTATAACAGTTTGTGCCTACTGAGTGGGCATGTACCGTTAAATGTGGTTGTGAACACAGATGCTTCTAGCATGTCTTGGATGGTCAATTATTGTTTGTACATACGGTACATACATGAAACACCTTTCTATACAATGTTCAAACCAATTAAAATGCTCCTGGTGTTTAAACAATTTACAAGTTAAAAGGTTAAAAAGTCGCATTCACCACACGATCGCATAAATTCTGCCACACAGATACAATAACAATGTGTTAGAGCATTCAGAAATACCCATTTGATGTGGTATTTCGACATAAATCTTACAGTTACCATGGTTACCAAAAAAGTATTCCGCCACAGAAACGGTGTCGCGCTTGCCGATGCATTTGACTGTAACATGATCATGGGCATGTGCTAAGTAAGCATCACAAAAACTGTCAGAGAAGTGCATGCAAGGTTGAAGAAACTTTTTGACATAAAGAAAATGGTTAAGCGTTTCCACAACCATGTGAAGGTCAAAAAGGTCAAGGTTATGTTAATGGCAGCATGATTGTGTTCCAAATGCTTACATGTATCAAGTGTCCAAATATTGAAGCAATTCATCAAGTAATATTAATGTTATACGATGATGAAGAAACTTGTACAAACTTTTTTACGCAAAAAATGGCGACAGACGACGAAAAAGTGGCGACTATAGTCTAATTTCGAAAATGTTAGCCAACAGGTGGAGGCAAAACAGAAATCACAGATCACTCGAGAGCTGGATCAGACAGGTGAGCTACCGAATAAAATATGTGTATGTAGATTAATGAATGTGGAAAATTACAAGTACAGTGGATTGAGGAAAATTCAAGAGTTGTTATATAGCAAAACATGTACATGTACTTGCGACCACAAATTTGACATTGAAATAACAGTAGTTTGACATAAGAGTTTCAGATAACAAGTGTTGACTGTATCTTCCATTAGAACATCACTTGGGGCATATACGACGTTAGAATTGGCGCAATTAGACAGTTTGACATGACGTTGTTTTGTTTAAACTAAGCAACGTGGCATCAAACCTAGAGTGTTACACGATTGGCATTGTTGTTCAACACCGCTCACAACTGTGTACAGCGTGTAGACAATTTGACATGACGTTGTTTTGTTTAAACTTAGCAACGTGGCATCAAACCTAGAGTGTTACACGATTGGCATTGTTGTTCAACACCGCTCACAACCGTGTACAGCATGTAGACAGTTTGACATGACGTTGTTTTGTTTAAACTAAGCAACGTGGCATCAAACCTAGAGTGTTACACGACTGGCATTGTTGTTCAACACCGCTCACAACCGTGTACAGCGTGTAGACAGTTTAGACATGACGTTGTTTTGTTTAAACTTAGCAACGTGGCATCAAACCTAGAGTGTTACACGACTGGCATTGTTGTTCAACACCACTCACAACCGTGTACAGCGTGTAGACAGTTTGACATGACGTTGTTTTGTTTAAACTTAGCAACGTGGCATCAAACCTAGAGTGTTACACGACTGGCATTGTTGTTCAACACCGCTCACAACCGTGTACAGCGTGTAGACAGTTTGACATGACGTTGTTTTGTTTAAACTAAGCAACGTGGCATCAAACCTAGAGTGTTACACGACTGGCATTGTTGTTCAACACCGCTCACAACCGTGTACTGCGTGTAGACGATGCTCATTTCGGGGCCAAGCCAACACCAGCTAAATCAGCTATGGATGCGTAAATTATCAAAGTACCGAAAGTCCTGCATATGTGCTCAAGTTACATGATAATTCTGTCCAGCTGTGGGTAAACGTTTGCCGTGGCACTCAGGGAACTGTTTGAACCTGCGGCCTACGGCCTTCAGGTTCAAACAGTGCCCTCGTGCCACGGCAAACGTTTACCCATGGCTGGACATTGCCGAACATTATAAATGTCACCAATGCTAATGCTGATGATTATGGAAGGGGATATCCGCCACTACATGGTATGCTGCTTCATGACAATGCAGTCGACCATTGTTCCATATCATCATGCACTGCGGCTATTCGTTACTGCTTAATGACAACTCCATAGTGCATTATTACATTTCACATTGCATACCTCGATTGGCTATTTGACATTGTTACATGTCATCCTGCATATTGGCTATACAATACTGCTTAATGACAACTCCATCTTGCATTATTACATTGCATATTGCATACCTCGATTGGCTATTTCACATTGTTACATGTCATCCTGCATATTGGCTATACAATACTGCTTAATGACAACTCCATCTTGCATTATTACATTGCATATTGCATACCTCGATTGGCTATTTCACATTGTTACATGCCATATTCTGCCATGTGTCATTCTGCTTACTGCTTGCTGGGATGCGTATATGACTATATGAATTCCGCCGAATGACGCATGCAAGCACGCAGAATGGCCCATGTCAGAATATGAAATGGCCGAATGAGGGATGCCAGCATCGCAGTAAGCAGTAGGCCGAATGAAACTTGGCAAAATGTGCAACGCCCTCTGTTGTCATAATGGGAACGCTTCCATTATGACGCCAGGTGGCGCTCCAAAATAAGTACAGTAGACGTTTTTTTCTTCTGTTCTTTTGTCACTGTGCCACCGCGGACGTAATGTATTTAAAGTGGTCATCACCGCGGGCACAGCCAACCTGTCCCCCGCGATCACTGTTTCAGGCAGTGGGATCGCGGTGACAGCATCCTCGGTCACTGTGATGCACTGCCCGAACGATATCATGGTGATTCGCCATGGTCGTTCACGGGGGATCACCGCGATTGCGTATCTACCTGTATAAATGCATGTACGTGAAGGTACAGTACTTTTAGCAAAATAAAACATTTTTGTTTGTATGAGAAACGATGAATTAAGTGAGAGCGTGCTTGTGTATGTGTACGTGTGCATTCGCGCTTTGATGTAGCTAAAGTCGAACATAGTGCTATATCACTACTCTATATGTACACGAGTTATGGTGTCAACTGCTTAGACACAATGCCATCAATGTTTGTCAAATTGCAGGCCCGTAGCCAGGGGGGGGGGGGGGGGCGGAGCGGTCGGACGACCCCCCGACCAGCCTCGAGGTCCACTTTTTTAGCCTCGAGATCCACTTTTTAAGCCTCGAGGTCCACTTTTGTAGACCCCCCTAGATACCTCAGGCCCATTGGGCCTTCAAAACGACCCCCCCACCCTTCAAACAGGTCTGGCTACGGGCCTGAATTGTATATATATTTTCTTAAGTTGGTTGATTGATTGAATTGCGAATAAAGGTGATTTAATCCATTCTGGCCGCAAAGGAAATAATCCCATCTTTATCATTTAGCGGCTTACCTGTGACTATTTCGGGAGATTGAACACCATCGGTCTAATTATTTATTTTTTAACACGAACTATAATTAGCAGGTACTCTTCATTAGTAACTGTACATGTAAATACGGACATAAGTATCCATTGTCAACAGATGAGTAAATGGAAAGTGTGATTATTACCTGTTATTCCCCGTTATTCGTTAATTTAATGACCGGCCTCCGTCAGTCGCTCAAAATAATATGATAGCCGACACAGGTTACGACAGGCCCGTACGCAGGGGGGTGGGGGGAGGTGGGGGGGGGGGAGGTTGTGACAGTGACCGCACAGTGATCACAGTGACCGAGGATGCTGTCACCGCGATCCCACTGCCTGAAACAGTGATCGCAGGGGACAGGTAGGCTATGCCCGCGGTGATCGAACGCATTATGCCCGCGGTGGCGCAGTGACAAAAGACCACAATAAAAAAACGTCTACTGTACTTATTTTGGAGCGCCACCTGGCGTCATAATGGAAGCGTTCCCATTATGACAACAGAGGGCGTTGCACATTTTGGCAAGTTTCATTCGGCCTACTGCTTACTGCGATGCTGGCATCCCTCATTCGGCAATTTCATATTCTGACATGGGCCATTCTGCGTGCTTGCATGCGTCATTCGGCGGAATTCATATAGTCATATACGCATCCCAGCAAGCAGTAAGCAGAATGACACATGGCAGAATATGGCATGTAACAATGTGAAATAGCCAATCGAGGTATGCAATGTAATAATGCAAGACGGAGTTGTCATTAATCAGTATTGTATAGCCAAGATGCAGGATGACATGTAACAATGTCAAATAGCCAATCGAGGTATGCAATGTGAAATGTAATAATGCACGATGGAGTTGTCATTAAGCAGTAACGAGTAGCCGCAGTGCAGGATGACATGTAACAATGGTCGACTGCATTGTCATGAAGCAGCATTCAATGTAGTGGCGGATAGATGTAAGTAGATCTATGGGAAGGTCTGTTGGTTCATACTGTAGCCTAGTTCACCAACATTCAAAAGTATACTTATCTAGCAAAGTATACTTTGGGGGAGAAATTTTCAATTTTAGGATAAATTTATTAATTTTTATTATACTGAATTTATTAATTTATTACATTATCACAGCCATTTTGGCTGTGATAATGTAATAAATTCAGTATAATAATTCTGCATACTTTTAATCATCAAATATATGCAGTTGTTAGTTTTATATGATATAATACATTTCGGCAAAAATAAATGATTACCGTACTCCCTCAAAGTATACTTTGCTAGAAAAGTATAATACTTTGTAATGTTGGTGAAATCGGCTACAGATCAGTAATATCCACGACGATGGTGTCCTTTATACATACCTTGGATATATTATCTGGCAAGTCATGAATCTTCTGAATATTGGCAACTTTTCTGTTTGGAAAAAAATGTAATAAATTATTATGCGAGTGGCTGAAATGAGAAAATACACATTACTGCAGATTAACCATTTTCAGGCTGAGGGTACGCCATTTAGTTTGTGGAAAATCCTAAATATTTTCTTTACATTAATGAACTCAGAAGTATATGTCGCGACCACCATTTGTCTTGTCAAAACAGTTCAAATGAGTGGTCACGACATATAATTTCATTGAGAAATAACAAAAATAACTTCCTCCAAGGATACAAAATTTCCTCCAAGGAAGCAGTGTCGCGCCTGCCGAGGCATTTGACCATACCATGACCATGGGCATGTGCTAAAGTAAGCATCTCAAAAACCATCAGAGAAATGCATGCTTTAAACATGAAAAAGGTCAAGGGTGAAGAAACGTTTCGACATACACAATAATTCTGCCACGGAAGCGGTCACGGTGTCGTGCCTGCCGAGGCATTTGATCGTAACATGATAATGACCACGAAAAAGGTCAAGGACAGGTTAATGGCAGCATGAGTGTGTTCCAAATATCAAGCAATCCATCATGTAATATTAAAGTTATTTGATGATGAAGAAACTTGTACAAACTTTTTGACACAAAAAAAAATGGCTAAGTGTTTCCGCCAAAATGTGAAGGTAAAAAAGATCAAGGTCATGTTAATGGCGGTATCAGTGTGTTCCATATGTTCACATGTATCAAGTGTCCAAATATTGAAGCAATCCATAAAGAAATATTAAAGTTATATGATGATGAAGAAATTTGTACACACTTTTTGACGCAAAAAACCGGCTAAGTGTTTCTGCAAAAATGTGAAGGTAAAAAAGGTCAAGGTCATGTTAATGGCGGTATCAGTGTGTTCCATATGTGCTCACATGTATCAAGTGTCCACATATTGAAGCAATCCATAAAGAAATATTAAAGTTATGATGATGAGAAACTTGTACAAGGTCATGGCGGTATGAGTGTGTTCCATATGCTCACATGTATCAAGTGTCCAAATATTGTGATCAATTCGTAAAGTATATTAAAGTTATGTCATGATGAAGAAACTTGTACAAACTTTTTGACATTGCTGACACGGACGACAGCGACGACGATGAAAAAAGCGACGACTATAGCAGACAAAAAATGGCTAAGTGTTTCCACAATCATGTGAAGGTACAAAACGTCAAGGTCATGTTAATGGGGGCATGAGTGTGTTCCAAATTGTCACATGTAACAAGTGTCCAAATATTGAAGAAATCCGTAAAGTTATATCAAGATGAAGAAACTTGTACAAACTTTTTGACATTGTTGACATGGACGACAACGACTGAAAAACCGTTGACAATAGTCGCGCCTTCTGCTAAAGCAGGAGCGACAAAACATGGCTAAGTGTTTCCACAAGTGTGTTCCAAATGCTCACATGTAGCAAGTGTCCAAATATTGAAGCAATCCTTCAAGTAATATTAAAGTTATACCATGATGAAGAAGGAAGAGTGGCGACTATAGTTGCGCCTTCTGCTAAAGCATGCACAACAGGCTGATTAGATGTCTTTTGATATCAAAATGATCAGGCTAATATTGGAAACATTAGGAATTCTTCAATAGAGCCTTGGAATGCCTAAGCACTTTATAGCCTTGACTAATAAACTAGAGATCAATAGACACACGCCTGTAGCCTATTTCACCCACATTGCAAAGTATACTTATGTAGCAAAGTATACTTATGTAGCAAAGTATACTTATGTAGCAAAGTATACTTATCTAGCAAAGTATACTTATGTAGCAAAGTATACTTATGTAGCAAAGTATACTTATGTAGCAAAGTATACTTTGAGGGAGAAATGTTCAATTGAAGAATAAATTTATTAATTTTTATTATTCTGAATTTATTACATTATCACAGCCATTTTGGCTGTGATAATGTAATACATTCAGTATAATAATTCTGCATACTTTTAATCATCAAATATATGCAACGGTTAGTTCTATATGAAATAATGCATTTCGGGAAAAATAAATGATTACTCCCTCAAGGTATACTTTGCTAGATAAGTATACTTCGCAATTTTGATGAAATCGGCTACTGGTATTGTCTATGTATTTACCTAAACACCTCGCCTTCCACAATATTCCTCCCACACTGGCCATATGAATTGTTACCCTGGCTGAACACTGTAAATGTAACATATACAGAGGATCTTACATGAATGAGTTTTAATAGGATATCTATTAAACAAACAAGCTTACTGATTTCATAACAAACGAGGCTGTGCTGAGTTTCTTGTGAAATCAGTCAACGAGTTTAATAAATACCATATTATCCAGTAATAGAAATGCAGTAAATTCCACAAGAATCATAATTCCGGTCAGGCACTGTTTCTACAAAGTGACAATTTAAATGAAATCTGGCATTTTAAACCGATTTCATGCCACATATACGCCACTTTGAAAAATTCTAAATATTTGCCTTATTTATATCATTATGTGCTTAAAAGTATACGTTGTGACCACCATTTGAATCGTCTCATTGAGACGGTTCAAATGAGTGGTCACAACGTATACTTTCATTCAGAAATAACAAAAATAAAAATATTTACAGAATTTCATACCCGTATTCCGAATGTAACGGGTTAATGCAGTCGAATATACATGTACATACCTCCTTCCTTGGTGAGTATGATACTGTGAGCGCGCCCACATGCCAACTGCTTAACCGATTTTCCTCTATCCGAGGTAGTTAGTGGTATGCTGATCTTCGTGGGCTCGATTATGTAGTCCAAGATTCTACCTATATAAACACGTACAGTATTAAATGACTTTGTAAACCGAGATAAACCATATTCCAGAGCTCCAGATAAGCTACATATTTGCTTAAATTAAATTAAAACAAGAGTGCCACAAGTCACAAAAAATGCCCGTCGAATATGGGCCAGACAGCGAAGATACAGAAATGTGAAGCTGTCACCAAGGCAAGAAACATTAATGAGAATTTGAAAGTCTATAGCATTATTTCTTCATCTCGTTGTGCTAAACATGTATACTAATTTAGGCAGAGATAGAAAAGTAGAGTGTAAAGTAGAAATGATAGGGAATTGGATACAATAATGTAGAAAAAATGGCTAAGTTAAAAAGGTGATATTTTTGTTAAAAAATATTTTTCAGCATAAAAACACCAAGGTGCACATCTTCAATATGTGTAGAAGACGTGTGTATAGTTTCAGAACGATCGACTGAACGGTTTCGGAGGAGTTGTGTACACGAACTCTGTACCGTATATAGAATTGTATAGAAAAATGTAGAAAAAATGGCCAAGTTAAAAAGGTGATATTTTTGTTAAAAAATATTTTTTCGGCATAAAAACACCAAGGTGCACATCTTCAATATGTGTAGAAGACGTGTGTATAGTTTCAGAACGATCGACTGAACGGTTTCGGAGGAGTTGTGTACACAAACTCTGTACCGTATATAGAATTGTATAGAACAAGAAACGAGGCAAAGCCACGAAGGCCAGGTTTTTTCCAAGCATGGACACTTGGATAACATAATTATACCCACTTTTTGTAGACTAGATGGCCGTGGCCTGCATGTCGCGCCTTGGGGCGAGGCATGGACACTAAAAAAATAGATATAGTAGATGGAAAAAATTTAACGAAAAAACTTTAACCGGACACTCGGACGTATGGACGGACGGACGGACAGATGGACGGACAGATGGACGGACAGATGGACGGACGGACGGACGTTCAAACATTTGGGAGTTATGAGGCACCGCTATATAAAAGATCAAAGGGTTAGCTCCTAAATATCAAAGAGTTAGCTCCTAAATTTATGAGGCACCGACAATATCAAAGAGATCAAAGGTACTAACCCTTATCCTAAGCTCCTAAACCCCCGATGTTGGCCCGGACGGACGGACGGACGGACGGACGTATGCCAAAATGCTGACGATATCGCGCTTTCCGCAAGCGGGTGCGACAATGATGATAAACACCCATGTGAAGTATCAAGGTAATGGGTGAAGCAGTTGCAGAGATATAGTACACGAAAAAACTTTAACAAATAAATTCAAAGTAATTTGACCTTGACATTAATCACAGGGGCTGCACGGTTGGGGGTTAGAATGAAAATATGGACGATGATAAACACCCATGTGAAGTTTCAAGGTAATGGGTGTGAAGCAGTTGCAGAGATATAGTACACAAAAAAACTTTAACAAAAAAAATTAAATTCAAAGTAATTTGACCTTGACATTGGGCACAGGGGCCGCACGGTTGGGGGTTAGAGTGAAAATATGGACGATGATAAACACCCATGTGAAGTTTCAAGGTAATGGGCGAAGCAGTTGCAGAGATATAGTATAACAAAAAAGTTTTAACCAAAAAATTTAACCAGACGTACGTTAAAAAGTTAACGTTGAAAATGGCTAAGTCAATTACGTAGAAATAATAGGTGAAGGTAAAACAAGAAACGAGGCAAAGCCACGAAGGCCAGGTTTTTTCCAAGCATAGACACTTGGATAACATAATTATACCCACTTTTTGTAGACTAGATGGCCGTGGCCTGCATGTCGCGCCTTGGGGCGAGGCATGGACACTAAAAAAAATAGATATAGTAGATGGAAAAACTTTAACCAAAAAACTTTAACCGGACACACGGACGAACGGACGGACGTATGCCAAAATGCTGACGATATCGCGCTTTCCGCAAGCAGGTGCGACAATGATGATAAACACCCATGTGAAGTATCAAGGTATTGGGTGAAGCAGTTGCAGAGATATAGTACACGAAACTTTAACAAAAAAATTCAAAGTAATTTGACCTTGACATTGGGCACAGGATCGCACTTTCCGCAAGCAGGTGCAACAATGATGATAAACACCCATGTGAAGTATCAAGGTATTGGGTGAAGCAGTTGCAGAGATATAGTACACGAAAAAACTTTAACAAAAAAATTCAAAGTAATTTGACCTTGACATTGGGCACAGGATCGCGCTTTCCGCAAGCAGGTGCGACAATGATGATAAGCACCCATGTGAAGTACAAGGTATTGGGTGAAGCAGTTGCAGAGATATAGTACACGAAAAAACTTTAACAAAAAAATTCAAAGTAATTGACCTTGACATTGGGCACAGGATCGCGCTTTCCGCAAGCAGGTGCGACAATGATGATACACCCATGTGAAGTATCAAGGTATTGGGTGAAGCAGTTGCAGAGACATAGTACACGAAAAAAACTTTAACAAAAAAATTCAAAGTAATTTGACCTTGACATTGGGCACAGGATCGCGCTTTCCGCAAGCAGGTGCGACAATGATGATAAGCATCCATGTGAAGTATCAAGGTATTGGGTGAAGCAGTTGCAGAGATATAGTACACGAAAAAACTTTAACAAAAAAATTCAAAGTAATTTGACCTTGACATTGGGCACAGGATCGCACTTTCCGCAGCAGGTTGTGCGACAATGATGATAAGCACCCATGTGAGTATGAAGGTATTGGGTGAAGCAGTTGCAGCAGTTTGCAGGGGGGGGGGAGGAGGAATATAGTACACGACTGAACTAACATTCAAAGTTTAATTTGAACCTTGACATTGGGACAGGATCGCGCTTTCCGCAAGCAGGTGCGACAATGATGATAAACACCCATGTGAAGTATCAAGGTATGGGGTGAAGCAGTTGCAGAGAAATAGTACACGAAAAAACTTTAACAAAAAAATTCAAAGTAATTTGACCTTGACATTGGGCACAGGAATCGCGCTTTCCGCAAGCAGGTTGCGACAATGATTGATAACCCACATGTGAAGTTTAATCAAAGGTATTGGGTGAGGGCAGGTGCAGAGATATAGTACAACACAGACTACATTTCAAGTAATTTGACCTTGACATTGGGCACAGGATCGCGCTTTCCGGCAAGCAGGACAAATGATGATAAGCACCCATGTGAAGTATCAAGGTATTGGGGTGAAGCAGTTGCAGAGATATGTACACGAAA
Source organism: Conchocele bisecta (assembly GCA_029237695.1). Classification (NCBI taxonomy): domain Eukaryota; kingdom Metazoa; phylum Mollusca; class Bivalvia; order Lucinida; family Thyasiridae; genus Conchocele; species Conchocele bisecta. Next base: position 68,624,330 of record CM055266.1, read on the forward strand.
AAACTTTAACAAAAAATTTCAAAGTAATTTGACCTTGACATTGGGACAGGATCGCGCTTTCCGCAAGCAGGTGCGACAATGATGATTAAACACCCATGTGAAGTATCAAGGTATTGGGTGAAGCAGTTGCAGAGACATAGTACACGAAAAAACTTTAACAAAAAAAATTCAAAGTAATTTGACCTTGACATTGGGCACAGGAGCGCTCTCCGCAAGCAGGTGCGAACAATGATGAAACACCCCTAGAAGATCAAGGTATTGGGTGAAGCTGTTTGCAGAGATAGTACACGAAAAAACTTTACAAAAAAATTCAAAGTAATTTGACCTTGACATTGCACAGATCGCACTTTCCGCAGCAGGTGCGACAATGATGATAACACCCATGTAAGTATCAAGGTATTGGGTAAGCGTTTGCAGAGATATATACAAAAAAAGAAAAAACTTAAACAAAAAAAATTTTTCGTAATTTGACCTTGACATTGGGCACAGGACGCGCTTTCGCAAGCAGGTGCGACAAGATGATAAACACCCATGTAAGTATCAAGTATTGGGTGAAGCAGTTGCAGAGACATAGTCACGAAAAAACTTTAACAAAAAAAATCAAAGTAATTTCCTTACATTGGGCACAGATCGCGCTTTCCGCAAGAGGTGCGACAATGAGATAAGCAACCCCCTGTGAGTATCAAGGTATTGTGAAGCAGTTGCAGAGATATGTACACGAAAAAAACTTTAACAAAAAAAAATTCAAAGTATTTGACCTTGACATTGGGCACAGGATCGCACTTTCCGCAAGATGCAGGTGAGATCAATGAATGATTAACAGATTTGTGAAGTTTACTATCAAGTAATTGCCCTTGGAAGCAGGTTGCATTTGAAGATAAGTCACCCCACGAAAAAACTTACAAAAAATTCAAAGTTTAATTAAATGACCTTGACATTGGGCACAGGATCGCGCTTTCCGCAAAGCAGGTGCGACAATGATGATAAACACCCATGTGAAGTATCAAGGTATTGGGTGAAGCAGTTGCAGAGATATAGTACACGAAAAAAATTTAACAAAAAAATTCAAAGTAAATTTGACCTGACATTGCACTTTGGGACAGGGCAGGGGCCGCACGGTTGGGGTTAGAATGAAAATATGGATGATGATAAACACCCATGTGAAGTTTCAAGGTAATGGGCGAAGCAGTTGCAGAGATATAGTATAACGAAAAAGTTTTAACCAAAAAACTCTAACCAGACGTACGTTAAAAAGTTAACGTTGAAAATGGCTAAGTCAATTACGTAGAAATAATAGGTGAAGGTAAAAAAATGATCACATGTTGGATAGTTGTATGTGGTAGGCACCCCTTGGTTATGAAGCTGTGAAAGTTTGGTGGTCCTAGGTGGTACAGTACCAAAGAAATGGACTTAAACATGAAAACTTAACATTGTAAACGCGAAAACTTAACATTGAAAATGGCTAAGTCGACTGTGCGGAAAAAATGGGTGAAGTAAAAAAAACTAGAAATGTGGCCTGTCGGCACACGAATGCCCCCGCTGGCAGCCAAAGAAAACGAGGCATATTTTATTATAAGCGTTAAGGTTTCGAACGCACCAAGTCTGTGACCTTGACCCCGGGCTTAGTGGGGGCGGGACGAATGTGGATTTGTCACAGGGCGGTAGAGGACCATTGTAGCAATGCGTGTGTGAAATGTGAAGCAGATCCGAGCAAGGAAACACAAATTATAAGCCATTTAACTGAATGTTAAGGTTTCAAAAGCACCAAGTCTGTTACCTTGACCCTGTGCTTAGCGGGGGCAGGACGAATGTGGATTTGTCACAGGGCGGTAGAGGACCATTGGAGCAATGCGTGTGTGAAATGTGAAGCAGATCCGAGCAAAGACACAGAAATTACAAGCCATTTACACGAGCGTTAAGGTTACAAACGCATCAAGTCTGTGACCTTGACCCTGGGCTTAGCGGGGGCGTGATGAATGTGGATTTGTCACAGGGCGGTAGAGGACCATTGGAGCAATGCGTGTGTGAAATGTGAAGCAGATCCGAGCAAGGAAACAGAAATTACAAACTATTTACCCAGCGTTAAGGTTTCGAACGCACCAAGTCTGTGACCTTGACTCTGGGCTTAGCGGGAGGCGGGACAAATGTGGATTTGTCACAGGGCGGTAGAGGACCATTGGAGCAATGCGTGTGTGAAATGTGAAGCAGATCCGAGCAAAGACACAGAAATTACAAGCCATTTACCTAGCGTTAAGGTTTCGAACGCACCAAGTCTGTGACCTTGAACCTGGGCTTAGCGGGGGCAGGACGAATGTGGATTTGTCACAGGGCGGTAGAGGACCATTGGAGCAATGCGTGTGTGAAATGTGAAGCAGATCCGAGAAAGGAAACAGAAATTACAAGCCATTTACCCAGCGTGAAGGTTTCGAACGCACCAAGTCTGTGACCTTGAACCTGGGCTTAGCGGGGGCGGGACGAATGTGGATTTGTCACAGGGCGGCGGTAGGAGGACCATTGGAGCATGCGTGTGTGAAATGTGTGAAGCAGATCCGAGCAAGGAAACAGAAATTACAAGCCATTTACCTAGCGTTAAGGTTTCGAACGCACCAAGTCTGTCCTGTACCTTGACCCTGGGCTTAGTGGGGGCGGGACGAATGTGGATTTGTCACAGGGCTGTAGAGGACCATTGGAGCAATGCGTGTGTGAAATGTGAAGCAGATCCGAGCAAAGACACAGAAATTACAAGCCATTTACCCAGCGTTAAGGTTTCGAACGCACCAAGTCTGTGACCTTGAACCTGGGCTTTAGTTGGGGCGGGGGGGGCGGGGACGAATGTGCATTTGTCACAGGGCAGTAGAGGACCATTGGAGCAATGCGTGTGTGAAATGTGAAGCAGATCGGAGCAAGGAAACAGAAATTACAAGCCATTTACCCAGCGTTAAGGTTTCAAATGCACTAAGTCTGTGACCTTGACCCTGGGCTTAGCGGGGGCGGGACGAATGTGGATTTGTCACAGGGCGGTAGAGGACCATTGGAGCAATGCGTGTGTGAAATGTGAAGCAGATCCGAGCAAGGAAACAGAAATTAGAAGCCATTTACCCAGCGTTAAGGTTTCGAACGCACCAAGTCTGTGACCTTGAACCTGGGCTTAGCGGGGGCGGGACGAATGTGCATTTGTCACAGGGCAGTAGAGGACCATTGGAGCAATGCGTGTGTGAAATGTGAAGCAGATCGGAGCAAGGAAACAGAAATTACAAGCCATTTACCCAGCGTTAAGGTTTCAAATGCACCAAGTCTGTGACCTTGATCCTGGGCTTAGCGGGGGCGGGACGAATGTGGATTTGTCACAGGGCGGTAGAGGACCATTGGAGCAATGCGTGTGTGAAATGTGAAGCAGATACGAGCAAGGAACAGAAATTATAAGCCATTTACCCAGCGTTAAGGTTTCGAACGCACCAAGTCTGTGACCTTGAACCTGGGCTTAGCGGGGGCGGGACGAATGTGCATTTGTCACAGGGCAGTAGAGGACCATTGGAGCAATGCGTGTGTGAAATGTGAAGCAGATCGGAGCAAGGAAACAGAAATTACAAGCCATTTACCCAGCGTTAAGGTTTCAAATGCACCAAGTCTGTGACCTTGACCCTGGGCTTAGCGGGGGCGGGACGAATGTGGATTTGTCACAGGGCGGTAGAGGACCATTGGAGCAATGCGTGTGTGAAATTTGAAGCAGATCGGAGCAAGGAAACAGAAATTACAAGCCATTTACCCAGCGTTAAGGTTTCAAATGCACCAAGTCTGTGACCTTGACTCTGGGCTTAGCGGGGGCGGGACGAATGTGGATTTGTCACAGGGCGGTAGAGGACCATTGGAGCAATGCGTGTGTGAAATGTGAAGCAGATCCGAGCAAGGAAACAGAAATTATAAGCCATTTACCCAGCGTTAAGGTTTCGAACGCACCAAGTCTGTGACCTTGAACCTGGGCTTAGCGGGGGCGGGACGAATGTGGATTTGTCACAGGGCAGTAGAGGACCATTGGAGCAATGCGTGTGTGAAATGTGAAGCAGATCGGAGGAAGGAAACAGAAATTACAAGCCATTTACCCAGCGTTAAGGTTTCAAATGCACCAAGTCTGTGACCTTGACCCTGGGCTTAGCGGGGGCGGGACGAATGTGGATTTGTCACAGGGCGGTAGAGGACCATTGGAGCAATGCGTGTGTGAAATGTGAAGCAGATACGAGCAAGGAAACAGAAATTAGAAGCCATTTACACGAGCGTTAAGGTTTCGAACGCACCAAGTCTGTGACCTTGAACCTGGGCTTAGCGGGGGCGGGACGAATGTGCATTTGTCACAGGGCAGTAGAGGACCATTGGAGCAATGGCGGGTGTGAAATGTGAAGCAGATCGGAGCAAGGAAACGAAATTACAAGCCATTTACCCAGCGTTAAGGTTTCAAATGCACCAAGTCTGAGACCTTGACCCCTGGCTTAGCGGGGCGGGACGAATGTGGATTTGTCACAGGGCGGTAGAGAACCATTGGAGCAATGCGTGTGTGAAATGTGAAGCAGATCCAGCAAGGGAAACAGAAATTAGAAACCATTTACCCAGCGTTAAGGTTTCGAACGGCACCCAATCTGTGACGTTGAACCTGGGGCTTAGCGGGGGCGGGACGAATGTGCATTTGTCACAGGCAGTAGAGGACCATTGGAGCAATGCGTGTGTGAAATGTGAAGCAGATCGGAGCAAGGAAACAGAAATTACAAGCCATTTACCCAGCGTTAAGGTTTCAAATGCACCAAGTCTGTGACCTTGACCCTGGGCTTAGCGGGGGGGCGGACGAATGTGGATTTGTCACAGGGCGGTAGAGACCATTGAGCAATGCGGTTGTGATGTGAAGCACCATTGAGCAATGCGATACAAGCAAGGAAACAGAAATTATAAGCCATTTACCCAGCGTTAAGGTTTCGGGACGTACGTACGTACGTACGTACGTACGTACGTACGTACGGACGCCGGTAACACTATATGCCCCCCTCACCATTCGGTGGCGGGGGCATAAAAAGTAACATGTTGGATAGTGATATGCGGTGGGTACCCCTTGATTATGAAGCTGTGAAAGTTTGGTGGTCCTAGGTGGTACAGTACCAAAGAAATGGACTTAAACACGAAAACTTAACATTGTAAACGCGAAAACTTAACATTGAAAATGGCTAAGTCGACTACGCGGAAAAAATGGGTGAAGTTAAAAAAAAAGTAGCATGTTGGATAGTGATATGTGGTGGGCACCCCTTGATTATGAAGCTGTGAAAGTTTGGTGGTCCTAGGTGGTACAGTAACAAAAGAAATGGACTCAAACACGAAAACTTAACATTGATTGTGGACGCCGCCCGCCCGCCGCCCGCCCGCCCGGCTTTCGCCAATACAATAGCCTGGATTTTTTTTCAAACAACCTGGCTAAAAATGGTCACATGTTGGATAGTTGTATGTGGTAGGCACCCCTTGGTTATGAAGCTGTGAAAGTTTGGTGGTCCTAGGTGGTACAGTACCAAAGAAATGGACTTAGACACGAAAACTTAACATTGTAAACGCGAAAACTTAACATTGAAAATGACTAAGTCGACTGCGCGGAAAAATGGGTCAAGTTAAAAAAAAAGTAACATGTTGGATAGTAATATGTGGTGGGCACCCCACCCTTGATTATGAAGCTGTGAAAGTTTGGTGGTCCTAGGTGGTACAGTAACAAAGAAATGGACTCAAACACGAAAACTTAACATTGATTGTGGACGCCGCCCGCCCGGCTTTCGCCAATCCAATAGCCTGGATTTTTTTTCAAAAAACCTGGCTAAAAATGTATAAAAAATGGCTAAGTTAAAAAGGTGATATTTTTGTTAAAAAATATTTTTTCGGCATAAAAACACCAAGGTGCACATCTTCAATATGTGTAGAAGACATGTGTATAGTTTCAGATCGATCGACAAAACGGTTTCGGAGGAGTTGTGTACACGAACTATGCACTTTTTCTGTCAGCCGCCCGCCCGCCCGGCGGTAAAACATAATACGTACCGTTTTTTAAAAACGGTCGTATAATTACCAAAAACCCAATTGAAATCAGAAGTAGTGAGTATCAAAAAGCGATAACACTTTTGTGGTACCTTTATCATGCTGCAGAAAACAATAAACAAACCACAAATATAGCATATTTTTCTTATTTTCCATGAAAACACATCTTGGTATTTCATTAGAATTGTCTCCAAGGAGACAATTCTAATGAAATGCCAATACAAGTTTTCATTTCGAAGCAAACTATTCAATAATTGCTGTCTGTTGATGTGTAAACAGTAGTGTGATTTTATTTTACCCAATTAAAATGTTGAATACCCAATTGCTTCAGAAATGATGGAGTGACAATACTCAATTATTAATTTCTTATCTGGAGCACTGATATTCATTTGAACCACTTTATAGTACTATGATTGGGGTCCATGCAAAGCCATCGTGTTGTAAGGGAATTGTGTTATATCCATAGTAAATGAATAGGACAAATAGTATAACTGAGTATTTGAAAGCCATGGCATGATTGTGTTATATTGAAAAGTATAAGTGAATGGGTTGAACGCCCCAGCAACAGCTACGGTCACATAGAGACAGGACCACAGTTTAATGTCTCATCCGACAGACCAGTGGGATGGAAATACTATGAAACTATCTTCGATGCCTAAGGTGACGTTTGAACCCACAACCTCCAGATTGGAAATCAGGTCTTCTAACCTGTAGGTAACAAAGCATCCCTGTGTTATATTGAAAATCGTGTTAGAAATGAATAGTGCTATAGTGGGGTTGAGGTGTTTTTTCATGTTATTTATTCTTTTCAAATGTCATTACGCAAACATGTTTCACACAATTTAAAATCTTACAATTGGATGCTAAAATACAGCAGTCAACAATACATGTACTCGCTAACATTACATGTACTCGCTAACATTACATGTACTCGCTAACATTACATGTACTCGCTAACATTACATGTACTCGCTAACATTACATGTACTCGCTAACATTACATGCTACCCAGTGATTTACTGTGATCCTGTGACATCTGTAAATCCGACAAAGACACTAGTGCTCCGCACGGGAAATAAACCTGGTACATGTATTTCAAAATGGCAGTTGAATAAACTCTATATACAGAGCTCTAGATAAACTGCGTATTGGCGTATTTTACACACATAGTTGAGCAGAATACGCATTGATTATCAAAAGTGGGAGTACAAAATACTTACAGCAATGTGAAAATACGCATTGATTTTCAAATTCAGTAGTGAAAATACTGTAATAAAGTTGAAAAGTTACTTAGAAAGCAAACAGTGTTTGCTTTTTGCAGCTCAGATAAGTGAATTTTTAAATTTGTTTGATTTTGTATCATTTGCTCCCTATTTAATAAGGAAGAAAATCAATAATACATAAAAGTGAAACACGCATTGAATTTGAAAGATGGGGGTATAATACTCTTTAGATACAAAACTTATCTGGAGCTCTGCATATATACTTATTTAAGTATACTGGAACAGTGTTAACCCACTACGCTGAATTAAATGTTGTCGTCTGCTGCAAATGTTTTATTTTCAATATTTCTCGACAAAAACCTGGTTTTGACAGCACATGAGAATCGTCTCCAGTGGAGACGATTCTCATGTGCTGTCAAAACCAGTTTTTTGTTAAGAATTAAAGCAAAAATGAAAAACAGCAGACGGCAATTTCCGTAAACAGGGTTAAAGAAATACATGGATAGAAGACTATTAGAGACAGAGCAATAGAGTGCTACATTGTATGTGTTGAACAAGTTGGGCATCATGTGTATTTGCCTTTGCATCTGTGAGCATATAAACATACGTCAGAAAGAAATTCAGAAAATAAACACAAAAAGTAAATATCATGAGATTGCGTGTTATGTGCCGTCAGAGGAGAAAATAGCTCTTGATTTACCCCAGCACTGTCCAGTATCTACATGTATAGTCTTAAGGAAAGTTTACTCGTGATTTTCCGAGCTGGGTAACTTATGTATAACACTGGTGGATAGACTTACCAGATTTGCGTGGATATTCATGGAAGCCGAGCTGTGAGTCAGTATTGATGCCAGTTCCCAGTACAAAGAACGCTTTCTGACGTCTCACAGCATATAAAGTAAAACCGTAGCCACACGCAACGTCGTATACCTGCAGCATGGACTAACCCATTACATGCGGAATACACACGTTTTAAATATCTTATTTTTATTTTTGCTATTTCTGAATGAATAAATATGTTGCAACCACTCATTTGAACCGTCTCGATGAGACGGTTCAAATGGTGGTCGCAACATATACTTCTAAGCACATTTAAAGAAAATATTTAAGATTTTCCCCAATCAAAATGGCATATCCTCAGCATAAAATGGGTTAATAAAACACTTTTAGCATGTGAACAAATAATAATTCCAACACAAAATGATTCACATAATTCTGAGTATTTTCACAGACTGCGAGTAGCAAGCCACTTTCTGGTGGGCCTGTATCGCTCACCTGAAATTATTATCCACATAGTGAAGTAAATCAGAAATGGCACAGACTGCCGATTCAAGTTCTATCAACATTTGTCTGCAAGTTCATACAAGTCATTTAAATACTCGTTCAGGTTGTCTCAAAATATGTACAGGCCATTGGAGGGAAACGGATCACCGGGTCAGTTTTGCATTTCAAGACCCGAAAGGCTCATCTGTAGCCGATTTCAGCAAAATTGCAAAGCATACTTACCTAGCAAAGTACACTTTCAGGGAGTAATCATTTATTTTTCCCGAAATGCATTATTTCATATAGAACAAACGACTGCATATATTTGGTGATTAAAAGTATGCAGAATTATTATACTGAATTTATTACATTATCACAGCCAAAATGTGGGGGGGGGGGGGGGGTTGTGTAATTTTTGTTTTCTTGGACCCCTAACCCTGGAACCCCCCCCCCATCCAGATCTGCCCCTGTAATTCACTAATTATTGTGACTGTTAGTGGAGAAATGGGTCTTGTCACATTTGAGACAAACCATGTGATTTTCAGCCTCAGAACACGTGCGATTTTTCATGAACGATACAACGCTTATCTGCAACACTGCGACATCTGGGGCCCATTTCACTAAATTTTGTACGACTAAAATGTACGTAAGTGCAAATTTAGAATCGTCTGGAAATTTCAATTGATGGATTTACTTTTATTGAGCATCGGCTGCATATGCAGCCTATCCTCAATAAATGTAAATCCAATAATTTTTTTACAAGAAAACAGTGTTAATGCAAAATATACAGACTATCATAATTTTGCACTTACAAACATTTTAGTAGTACAAAGTTTAGTGAAACGACCTCCAGCTATATTGCATGGCGACCAGTGTAGATAGGCTGGTCACATTGGCCATAAACCCCACTTCTCCAGTCACATTCACAAATACCTCACAGAAATTGATATCCATAAATTTGAGTCGAGTGGGCCGGGACTGACTGAGTATAGCGTGCTGGTTTCTGTACTCCGGTCGTAGGTAGCTGCGCACACCTGGAAACAGATATGAATTATTCAGCATTTCTTTGGATTTACATGTCTGAGAAAATTGCCTTGGCCAGACTGGGAAAGTGCCTATTGAAATTAGTAAAATAATTCTAAATATTCGGACACCAATTGTTTCAGGATAATAGGGGTTTCCCAAAACAAACACTGTGTCAGAGTATATTGTTATTGCAATAAACCATACTAATCCTAAACATTGAGACACTCTTTGTTGTGGGAAACCAGGGGCCCGTTTCACTAAACTTCTTACGACTAAAATGTTCGTATGTGCAAAAATATGATAGTCTGTAAATTTCACATTAACAATATTTTATTGTAAACAATTGATGGATTTACATTTATTGAGCATAGGTTGCATATGCAGCCTATGCTCAATAAATGTAAATCCATCAATTGATATTTCCAGACGATCCTAAATTTGCACTTACGAACATTTTAGTCGTAAGAAGTGTAGTGAAACGGGCCCCAGATATATATATATATATATATATTTTAGGATTATTACGGTACTCATGGAGAAATAATTAGCACTTGCCATGGTGAGCTGGGCGAGTGAAATTTCAAGCCCTGATTCAGTGTTGTGTCTCAGTCTCTGATCCAAGAAATAATGGGATGGATAGCTATCAATGTGAGGAAGCTATTTATGAAGTTTGGTAATGATTTGACAAACGGATAAGGAGATATTTAACATTTTGTGTATATCCAAAATTGTTGACACCAAGGTGAAGGTCACCAAGGTGAAGAAGCTATTGATGAAGTTTGGAGATGATCTGACTAAAGGATCAAGACATAACCAACGTTTGGATATACATCCAAAATTATTGACATGAAAGTCAAGGTCAGCATGGTCAGTGAACCGAATGAGACACCTGGTGGATAGCCAACAATGTGAGGAAGCTATTGATGAAGTTTGGTAACAGATCCGACTAACTGACCAGGAGTTATTCAACATTTGCACGTATATACAAATTATTGACACAAAGGTTAAGGTTACCAAGGTGAAGTTGAAGGTCACCCGAATGACAGTGGGTGAATAGCCACCAATGTGAACAAACTATTGATGACATTTCTAACAGATCAAGAGATATGGGAAATTTGGCCACATCCAAAATTTACGTCCCACAAAGGTTAAGGTCACCAAGGTAGAGGTCAAGGTCACCCGAATGACAGTGGGTGGATAGCCATCAATGTGAGAAAGCTATTGATGAAATTTGGTAATGATCCAACTAACAGATCAAGAGATATGGGACATTTGGCTACGTCCAAAATTTACATCCCACAACTTTGTTAAGGTCACCCGAATGACACTGGATGGACAGCTATCAAAGTGAGGAAGCTATGGAGGTTTGGTAACCGTAATGATCCGACTAACAGCTCAAAAGATATGGGAAATTTGGCGGCTACGTCCAAAATTTACTTCCCAAATCGTTGTTGACACCCACCCCACCGGAATTGTGACCGCTGTCTTACTTTCCACTATTGTGGGTGAGACAAAATGTAGGTGAAGGTCACCGATTGACCCATGATGGTTAGGTATTGGTATAAGAAAATTAGTTACAAAGTTTGGCGTACATCAAACAAACATATCAGGAGGTGTGCAAAAATTTTGGACGTACATCCAAAATTATTCAAACAATGGTGAAGGTTAGCATAACTTACCAAGGTGAAGGTCAAGGTCACCCGAATGACACTGAATGGATAGCTATCAATGTTAGGAAGCTATTGATGACGTTTGATAATGATCCGGGTAAGGGATCAACAGATACACGATATTTGGACTAATCAGGGCTCTAGATAAGGAATTAGTAATTGAGTATTTTCACTCCATCATTTCTGAAGCAATTGGGTATTTCAACATTTTAATTGGATAAAATAAAATCACACTACTGTTTGCACATCAACGACAGCATTTTAATTGGGTAAAATAAAATCACACTACTGTTTGCACATCAACAGACAGCAATTATTGAATAGTTTGCTTCAAAATGAAAACATGTCTTGGCATTTCATTAGAATTGTCTCCTTGGAGACAATTCTAATGCAATACTAAGACGAGTTTTCATGGAAAATAAGAAATGGACTGTGGACTGTATTTTGTTTTCTGCAACATGATACAGGTACGACAAAATTGTTATTGCTTTTTGATACTCGCTCAGGGCTCCAGATAAGGAATTACATGTAGTAATTGAGTATTGTCACTCCATCATTTCTGAAGCAATTGGGTATTTCAACATTTTAATTGTGTCAAATAGAATCACACTACTGTTTACACATCAGCAGACCGCATTTATTGAATAGTTTGCTTCTAAATGAAAAAAACATCTTGGTATTTCATTAGAATTGTCTCCAAGTAATGAAATACTAAGATGTGTTTTCATGGAAAAATAAGAAAATATGCTATCTTTGTGGTCTGTTTATTGTTTTCTGTAGCATGATAAAGATACAAATTTGTTATTGCTTTTTGACACTACTTCTGATTTAAATTGGGTTTTTGGCAATTTTAATCGGTATTTACGCAAATACGCACCTTATCTGGAGCTCTGGCTACTTCCGTTTTTGGCAATTTTAATTGGGTACGGTATTTAAAGCAAATACGCAGCTTATCTGGAGCCCTGACTAATGTCCAAAATTTACGTCCCAAACTGTTGACGACGACACCGCCGCCGTAATTGTGACCGGTATAAAATGAAGTGTGATTACATATATAGCAGATACAGTTGACGTGAATAAAATAATATTGCATACATTATGCCTGTATATTTGTGTTAATTTTTGTTGTTAATAATAAAATGTTCAACGCGAAGTGGAAGATTTTAAGTTCCCACAAACATCACATGGAGATGTCTCAGTGATTCAATAGTAAGTTGTGAAATTTTAAATTCATAAAAAAAGTTTTTGGCCTGAAACTGAAAATCGCAAAAAGAAGAACGGTTTCGACATTACATCTAAAGACTCAAACAAAAGAGCTAAAACATTTTTATGAACCTATTCAACACTACATATCTCTATGTGTTTGCAAACAGTGTAGATCCAGATGAGACGTCTTTTTATAAATGGACTAGTCTGAAAATCATTTTGTGACCATTGGATTGGTCGGAAAATTAACATGTCAGTCTATTCCAGTTATTTAGTGTTGAAACGGTTACGGTAAGTTAACCCTTACTACGTTGAATTAAATGTTGTCGTCTGCTGGAAATGTTTTATTTTCAATATTTCTCGACAAAAACCTGGTTTTGACAGCACATGAGAATCATCTCCAGTGGAGACGATTCGCATGTGCTGTCAAAACCAGTTTTTTGTTAAGAATTAAAGCAAAAATGAAAACCAGCAGACGGCAATTTCCGCCAACAGCGTAGGAAGGGTTAAAGGCCCACAATATACTAACTTCAAACAACGAGACGTCTCCCTGCGACGGACACACTACGACAGCATTGCCGAGTACATACCGAGTGCACCAGTGGCAGCATTTCCCCAGGTGTACACCTTCACTACGGGCGTTTTTTTCTCCCCGACGTATTGCGTCACCCGCTCCTTGCTCTCCTCCCGGCGCCGAATTCGCCGAGAAGACCCAGACGCACATCGCGACTGACTGAGTTGGAGCCGCATCCAACATGTAGCCAACAATCGCGACTGTAGCTGACACTCTACACAGGCCATGCTACCCTAGAATTAGAAACAAAATTGCTACCCAGCTCCATACCTTTCGCGAGGTGGAACATATCGGAGCAGAATTATTGTAGCTAAACTAGAATGTCTGAGGTTGTTAATTGCTATGTTGTCTTGTCAGAGTATTATGCGAACTTGTCTACTTAGCATGCTATTATGTTAAACTGCTTCCGGTATGTTATCTTGTCGTCAGAGTAACATCAGAACATGTCTACAGAGCATGCTATTATGTTCAACTGCTATGTTGACTTGTCAGAGTAACGTGTGAACTTGTTTCATTGTGTTAAAGTACTATGTGGTTTTGTCTACGGAGTGTGTTGTATTGTTAAATTTCTATGTTGTCGTGTCAGAGTAATGTGTGAAATTGCCTACAGAATGTATTATTATACATGTATGTGTGAACTTGTCTACGCGTGTTATTATGTTAAACTGCCTTATTGTTTCGTCATAACGTGTGAACCTGTCTACGGAACATGTTATTATATTAAACTGCTATGTTGTCTTGTCAGAGTAACGTGTGAAGTTGTCTACAAAATGTGTTATTATGTTAAACTGCTATGTAAAAAAAAAAAAAAGAAGAAAATCTACAATACTCGAATAGTTGGATGACTTTTTTCGTGGCCTAGGTGTCAGGAAATTGCATCTGCGGCGATCTGGCATTTAAACATTTCCTGGGGGAGGACCCCCAGACCCCCTAACTTTACGATTTCGTGCGCGCGGAGGTCGGTACGCCAAATTTTAATTACAGACCCCCCCTCCTGCAATTATTTCTGTATCCGCGCCAGTATGCTGCAAGGATAAAAACTACTTTACAAGTATTAGTTTATATATCAGTTTCCTAATTCAAACAGATTTCAATTGAAAGATATTTTAAAAATGTCATAATTACTATATAAAGTGTGAATCAGATCCGATTCGCTACTCTGCAGGGGAATGCTATGGGATGAACTGTAACTGGTTCGTACGGTACGTGAGGGTCACAGAGCAACAATAGAGTAAGTGTACCTGGCTTCGCACAGTGCTCGTGGCTTCGCACACACCAACATTTTACATGTTTGATTATTAATGCGGTTTTCCGAAGACATGTGTCTTCAGAAAGTCAACTAGCAGAGAATAGCAAATGTGTGGTCATTGGTTAGTTTATACAGGAAAAATCTTTGGTGGTGGTGGACCTAAAATTGTGATATTAGTATTAATAACCTAATGTTCTTGTCTTTCACCAACTACCCAGTAAGCTGATCAGTGATATGCTGACAGTTTTTGGAAGCGACATGATTGAACAAATGGAGTAAAATACATGCAAGGGAGACAATCGAGATTTTTAGGAACACAATTTAATTGTGCAAAACGCACCTTTTTTACAATGTGCGTTTCTAAAACGCAGACATTTACGCTGACATAGAACACGCATTCAGGTAACGTATGCAACTGTGTGAATGTGTGATTTACTTTTAAAACATTTATTCAATATATGGCATATCTGGGACGAAGGATTGTATGTATGGTCCCTGGGCATATATATGACACACGTGTCGTCTATTTCCCATACTTCCCTGGTTGCGAGAATATTTGTTATTATATTTAATCCGTGAATTATTATATTACCATTTAGTTGGTGCCAGCATTCATATACTGTATACATTTAAGGAGAAATATGAAAAAAATACAATAGTTTTTTTCCTGCGTCAATTATATAGTTAGTATAGATCTATGGCATGCACTCAGTAGGCACAAACTGTTCTTTATAGGACTTAAATAAATGTATAATTGTGTCACTATTCAACGCTGGGTATCAAATAACTATTCCCCATATGATAGCGTAACCACCATGTTAAACTGACTTTAATTGGTTGGCGGATGTTGGAGAACAGGCGTGTAGATGCGCGTCTGATAATGTTCTACAAAATTGTCAAAAACATAGTCGCTATTCCACTCACATTGTACCTCAAGCACCCCACGAGCATAACCAGGCACATGCACCCACTGACCTACATACAAATACATACAAATTCCAGCTACTACCAGTACTCGTTCTATCCATGGACAGTTGTGCAGTACAACAGCCTTCCGTGCACTGTTGTCGTGCAGCCCGGCCTTGCAACTTTCAAGCAGGCTGTACGAGGGGTGCACCACTCCAGTCCTTAGAATTGGGCCCATTGTTTTTAATCTGATCTTAATCTATTTCTACCTTAATTAACACACTAAACACTGTATGCTGTTATTCCAGTCTACTGTCACTCTTTACCACCTCTTGTCACTCTACTAACAGGCATAGACGCGCAGCTGCACATAATCCTCGCGAGAGGGTGATGCAGGATAAATAGATAGATAGATAGATAGATAGATAATAATGCCAATCAATACGTCGGGTAATGGTGAATTAATGCTTATTTTGCCAGACAATGTCATATCTACAGAATATACAAAACTGTCTGTCTCCCTATATTATAGCCTACAGAGTAGGTATATATGTACCTTTAATATGCATGAAATATCTAGCTGACACCGGTGTCTTCTATTTCTCGAGTGTCGCAACGGAAGTAAAATTAATAGTTATATAGTTCACATATTGAAATTTTAGTAAATTAATTTCGTAGCGAGCGAGAAATTAGTTTATTAAAAATTCAACATATGAACTATATCTAACTTATTGTTTGACCCGTCCCATCGCGGGCACCTGTCTATTAAAATGGAACGCTGCCCATAAACGTGTTTTCAACAACGATACTAAATTACGTGATTGGCGCGCGGTGTGACACTGAATCGATCATACACATGGTGCGCGTCACAGTCAACAAAGCGGGGTCTGTGGTTTTAAATATAACTATACTGAGTTATTGCAATATTTAATGATTAATTTAATAGATATTGGCGAAAGCGTCGCAATATGTCTCTATTCAAAGAGACGATATGTTCTGCTTTCATTGGTCGAGAAACTAGGGCAAACAATAAGCTGTTATTCAATCAATTAATTTGTTGTACCGTTTCGTTGGTGATAACATATACATTAATTAGTATCACATGAAAACATCGTTATATGCCGTCTTGTAACCCATTTGATAAGTGTGATACGACACATGTGCAATAACACCGGGAGAGAATCTGATCGGCTGGCCGCATCACACTAATTACGTATTCGTAGCATGCGTCAACGATATGTACAAATAAGACGTTCCAACTAACGTTCATATAAATGGCGCCACCAAGCAAAATTTATGTTTTGACGTTGACATCATCATGTTTGAAACGTCAATAGAAGCATCACTGACTCAGTAAAATTACTGCATTTCCTAAAACAAAAATCCTTTTTATAGTCCAGTATGAATAATAAGAAAGTAATAATACAAATAATACCCGAGTGGAGGCGAAATTGACCTGTTGTGGTTGTTCACATAATTATCCAAAACGCACACCTGCATTCGGGTTTACTCCTTCTGTACAAAATATCAGTTTGAATGTATTCGTATGACCCAACACACACTAACGTTGACTGCAGTGGAATTCTCTCAACTAAACACTGGTGAAATTACTGCAGGGTGTCGAGTGTGGAGAAGTCATACTGTAATGTAGCTTATATATGCCTTTCTGAACTGTATGTATATAATGTCTTGCAGAGCTACACGGCAGGCTCGTGACGACGTATTTCCGGACGTCACCTATATTCCACTGGACGCATGCGGTGTGGTGTCACGTGCAAGGTCTGGTGCCGCCACACATTGAGCTAACTGAATATTGATATACGCTGTGATCTACCATGCAGCCTGATGATGGGTCCTCTAGGCCAATGTCAGATGACTGCGACGCCGTTTCTTCGACGCTGTGCGAATATGTGTAGGTTAACTTTCCTGCATCTACACTATCGCACCGTTGCAGGTGAAATATTTCCGTTTTAAAATTAGATAAGACTAGTCTGCATAGTTCAGGGGGGTGGGGGGGGCAGGGGGGGGGGGGGGGGGGCTAGGCCCCCCCTCAATAATTTAATTTTGTTGAGTGGGGGGGGGGGGCCTAATCCCCCCAATAATTCTGTAAATTTGGGATTTTTTATTCTAATATATTTGTGTAATCATGAGTACTGGGAACTTTGCTGAGAATGCAAGAAATGGCGTTTCACACCACTTGGATTTCCAAAAAATTCGGGGGGCGGGGGCATGCCCCCGGACCCCCCTATCGCTATCGGGCCCTTCGGGCCCTCAACATTGCCCCCCCCCCAATAATGTTCGGCTTCCGCCGCCTATGTAGTTACGTATACAGACTTAATTATTCTTCGGACACCCCGTGTTTTCTATGCTACTGTATGTTTTATATATGTAACGTATATGCCTATACTATCCTAACAATGTATTATTTTTGTTTCCTAATTGATAAAAGCTCCGCAAATTGTAAACATGTTACTTTAAACGTTCGGTTTTCGTGTCCAATATGTTTGGCTTGCTTTTATGATGGTTATCATGGTCATATACAAATAATTAATTATTCATTACCTCCACGTGGTGCCAGTTGGCAACACGAGTTTAAATATGAAGACAAGTCTCTGATAGCAATATTCCTGCGAGATTCAAACATATGGAACATCACGACCTCTGTTATGTTGGGGTGGGTAGAGTCGGACATATATCGGCGGGTAGTCTGTCTCGCTTCGAGACTGTACAAGGAGTAAGAAACTACAACCTGTAAGTTGCCGTTTATGTGAATATGGCGGCGATATGCCTCTGGGAGTTATGACATGAAAGCCAAATGCCTGCCAGATCAAAACCAAAAAATGACCATAGAGCGAGTTCGCACCAACATGACGACACAACAGTCGTGGCGGAAAATGAATACGCCGTACAACACAGCCTTAATTACTTATATGAGTACGGTACAAATTGGAAACTAAATATAAACTATTCTAAAACTAAGGCAGTTATATTTGGTTCTAGAAATAATGCGAAATACAAGTTTACTATTGGAGGTAATCAAAGTGATATATATACTGTGGATGAATTTACATACCTTGGATTATTTTTTTTCGAAATCTCGCAGCTTCCATAAAACACGACGACATGTATTAGAACAAGCTCGAAAGGCAATGTTTCTCCTATATACATTAAGTAACAAGGATATGACATTTTAGTTTACCTATTGATATCTAACTTAAGATTTTTGAGCATACAAGTATGCCAATACTCTTATATGGTAGTTAACTTTGGGGTTTGAAAACACAGATATTTTTGAGGAGTTACATAATTAATTTTTAAGAAGTATTACAAAATTTAGGAAAAGTACTCCTATATACATGCCGAACTAGATTGTTTTCTTGATTCAATTAACATTAAGACAAGGATGATAACAGTTTGTATTCAGCTAAAAAATGGATAAGATACTATAAACTTTCCCATATTGCTTTTAAAATGCTAAATCAGGATATAATTAATGGACTGTGTAATCATAAATGGCTAGAATTTGTCCACAAAATATTACAAGACGTAGGAAGAAATGATCTCTGGTACGGCGAAAATATTCCAAATCCTGAAAGCACAAAACACTACATAACCACAACATTAAAATAACAATATATACAATCATGGCAACATTCATTACATCAGTCATCTAAATGGACAACCTATAAATTGTTTAAAGAATCGATTAACCTTGAACCATACATACTGAACCTACCTACCAATATATTATTGAATGTTTTAACGGATATAGGTAATTGTTTGACTAAACTAGCTAATTGTAGAGGCCCCAGATTACTACTCAATATAAATATGTGTCTAACAATAGTATCTTTTATTTTGCTACTGATATCTGGTGATGTAGAAAGAAACCCAGGGCCTGAACATGACAGTGGATGTTTTTCAATTTTACATTTAAATATAAGAAGTATCCGTAATAAGGTGAGTTATATCGAGGACACTTTCACAGATTTTGATATTCTATGTTTTACAGAAACTCACTTAACCGTGACGGGCGCTATAGAAACCAGCAGTTTACAACTTAATGGGTATAGCCTACCATTCCGAAAGGACAAGTCGCCACATCCTGGGGAATATTAGTATATGTTGCAGACCATTTGTTAGCAAATAGAATGCAGAATTTAGAAATATTTTGGGATGAAACTGTCTGGATTCAGGTTATTACAAGCCGCAAGACATTTTTGATTGGCACGATTTACCGCCCCCCGTCATCCAATATAGAATTTTGGGAACTGTTCAATCGCAATATAGAATTGGTATGTGATATAACAAATAATATCATTATTGTTGGCGATCTAAATGAAGATCAATTAAATGTACATAACCACAAATTAAAAGATGTTATGATTATGAATTCATTGAAAAACATAATTACATCCGCAACGCGTGAAACAGCTACTACTTCAACCTTGTTAGATCCAATTATTGTTAACCAAGAACAGAACATTCTCAAAAGCGATGTGTTGGCTGTTTTGCCAGACATAAGCGATCATAAGGCTACATGTGTCATTATACCTGCTGATAGTTCACACAATACTTCATACAAACGAACTGTATGGAACTATAAAAGAGCAGACTTTGTTAAACTTAACGAACTCATGCTTAACACTGATTGGAAAAATTTAAATAATGGCAGTGTAGATGATGCATCTAATATATTTACATCTAAATTCATTGAGCTAGCTAAGCGATGCATTCCATGCAGTCAAGTCACAGTACGGCCTAACGATAAACCATGGTATGATTCCGATATTCGTAAAATAAGCAAATTAAGAGACAAATTACCTAAGAAAACAATACACTTTGGAAGGGTGGACGACTGGAAAAAATACAAAACAACTCGGAACAAAGTTAATAATATGAAAAAACATGCAAGAGAAGCATTTTACAATGACATAGAGTTTAATTTAACAGAATCATTTTCAAATAACAAAATATACTTCTGGAAGCTAGTTCGACATTTTGTGAAAGATAGCAAATCAAGTGGAACTATTCCACCATTAAAAACGACTGACGGTAATAGTGAAATTGTCTGTTTTTCTGATGTTGAAAAAGCTAATTGTCTAAACAACTTCTTCGTTTCAATATCAACGGTTGACGATAGCAACTCTACTTTACCGCCGCTTGAATTAAAAACTAACCAAGTTCTTGATATGATTAATATAAACGAATCTGAGGTCAGAGATACTATAAAGATTTTACAAACTAATAAAGCTTGTGGACACGATTTAGTTAGTCATAGAATGCTAAAAGGAACTACTACATCTGTCTCAAAACCTCTAGCGATCCTCTTCAATAGATCTGTCAATGAATGTCAGTTTCCGATGGCGTGGAAATTGGCAAATGTAATTCCTTTATTTAAAAAAGGGTGTCCGCAGACGCCTTCAAATTATCGACCTATATCGTTATTAAGCTGTCTAGGTAAGGTAATGGAGAGAATAATGTTTAAACATATATATAATCACTTGCACTCACAGAATTTGATTTACAATAGACAATCTGGTTTTATACCAGGCCATTCTACGGTATACCAACTTATAGACATTCACCATCAAATATGTCAGGCATTTGATGAAAGGCAATCTACATGTATAGTATTTTGTGATATTTCTAAGGCTTTCGATAGAGTATGGCATAGGGGATTACTATTTAAGCGACGGCAAAATGGATTAAATGGTTGTATCTTACACTGGATTGAAAACTACTTGTCGGATAGGAAACAGTCTGTATCAATACGGTCCACAACCTCAGATACCAAGTTAATAACTGCTGGTGTACCGCAAGGCTCGGTGCTCGGTCCTTTACTATTTCTAATATATGTCAACGATATAACTGACCATCTACTAATTATTGTTCGATTATTTGCTGACGACAGTTCTCTATCATTTTCCACAACAAATACTGATGACCTAGAAGGCATAATAAATTATGACCTGCTAACTATTGCTGACTGGGCTAAACAATGGTTGGTCAGTTTCAATCCTAACAAGACTGAAGCGATGCTTTTAACCCTAAGACTACTCGATCGACCTGTAAACCTAATCTTTCAAAACACGCCTATGACCTTTGTCGACGACCATAAACATCTCGGTTTAACGCTGAGCAATAACGGGAAATGGCATACACATATACAAAATATAATTAATTCGACTGCGAGAGTGTTGGGAATAATGCGAAACCTAAAATTTAAGATAAGCAGACAGTCTTTAAACCAAATATATATATCTTATATGAGACCTATACTCGAATATGCTTCGTCGGTCTGGGATGGATGTACAGAATATGAAAAAGATTCATTGGAAAAAAATCAGAATGAAGCTGCGAGAATAGTAACCGGTTTAACACGGTCAGTGTCATTTGATAATTTAAGGAAAGAAGTTGGATGGCAACTTTTATCTGTTCGACGTAGTATTCAAAAGCTTTCGATCATGTACAAAGCAACCAACAATCAAGTACCTAGTTATATCTCCAACCTGATTCCTCCCACTGTTAATAACGTATCTCGTTACAACCTTAGAAACCAATTTGATATAAATGTCCCGACTACTCGACTGGAAGTATACAAACAATCAGTTATACCATCTGTGGTACAACTTTGGAATGAAACTGATCCTTCAATGAGAAATGTAGATAGTCTTAGACAATTTAAAACAGCATGCGCCAAACAATTATGCACTCAATATGAAATACCACCATATTACTTAGTGGGAGACAGGTTTTCGTCAATTATGCATGCAAGACTTCGTAATAAATGTAGCAGTCTCAATTCCGATCTTTGCAATAACCATATCAGAGAAACTCCCTACTGCGAGTGTAGCGAAATTGTAGAAGACGCTGAACATTACTTCTTTGAATGCAACAAATATCATGCACAGCGTCTCATTCTACGCCAGTCACTGCAACGATTTCATAACCTGAACGCGCACATGCTTTTGAACGGCATACCTGAACAAAACAATGAAAACAATATTATTATCTTCAATTCTGTACAAAATTATATTAAAACTACAAAACGATTTGAGTAACTTCGTTGATAGATGTATGTAACGTAATCCATATCCGATGTATTCCATTCGATTTGCCAATATCATCGACAACCACAGGTTATTAATGATCACTGAAATTTATTGCAACTAGCACTAATACATTGATGGATTTGCACATGTAGTATATGTACTTGGCGACAAAAACAACTTTTATTCTTTCTCCAAATCTCATATCTCACTATCCACCTCTTCTCTACCTTTCTGTCCGTTTTATTTCCATGCATTATGTAAACATATATTTATCGCTTGATTATTGGTTTGTATCCGTGTTTATATGCCTGTATACATGTATTCATGTATCGCCATTGCTGTTGAATTATTGTACTTTGTAACACTTAGGTGAGGGCTGTAACTAATGTTGAGAGAACTTGTAGCCCGAGCCTATTGTATTCATATGCAATAAACTATGTTTAAACTAAACTGAACCTACCTCGCTCAAAGAATAGTGCAATATTAATATTCAGAACATGTAATCATAGATTACCAATATAAACTGGTCGTTGGAATGGTATTGATCGATCGGACCAGACAGAAAATGTGATAAGTGCAATCAGTCAAATATGGGCGACGAGTTTCACTATCTCATGGAATGCGATTTCTTCAGGAAGAAAGGAAGAATTATTTAAAGGCACACTTCTATAGAAGATCAAATATTCTAAAATTTAAAAAAAAATCATCGATACTTCAAATTTAAATAAGAAATCCGCAATAAAATTGCTGGCCTGGGGCTACGTTGGTCACATGTGTCGTGTGGTTCCTTTTCGCAGCCGAGGTCCCACTTGTTTTGTCATACGTGTATATTTCTGTCTCATATACCACCTGTGAGTGGCCCGAGAATTGTTTCTGAAAATAAAATTCTGTTCTGTTCAATGGCGCGCAATACCTATGTACCTATTGTTTGGGTACGTTTTGACCTGGGTCCGTTTTAGCTTAAACACTATTTATTAAAATATAAGTCATGTATAGGAACATGGGTAAGTTTTGACCAGAACCCTCTGTGCACATGAGATGCTCAGACATGAATAAAATAATGGGTGCGCAAGCAGAAACCTATACACAATGTAAAATGATAGTATGTGTCATAGGAATGGACGTATTCTTATGAGCCAGGGATTTTGAGTACTACGTAAGTAGGCACACATTTTTGGGTCGGTCGCGTTTAGGCAAACTAATATACTTTTTATTACTTTTTATTTTGGCCTTACCAGTTTTAGTATGTTAAAGGTTTGAGCGCAGCCTTAATTCATGTCTCTATCATGTCTATATGGACATCCTTTCACTAGGAGCACCGAAGTTTTCTGTCGAATCTTCGTAGTACGAGGTCTATATTTACAGGAAGACTAGGTCATGATTAGGGTGTGTTGTGTCGTCGTGAAGTTGTATCAAGTCGTAAGGAGTCAATGTTCATCCTATCTCATTGATGTTTCACGAATAGATGTGGTTTAGAAGGAATTCGGGGCTTCATATACCATATGTGTCCATTTATATTTATGTTGGAGTTGTATGTTATATGATAGATTATATTTGGTTTGTGTGACTGCTCACTGTCTATTCGCGAGACTCTGCACATTAGTAGTGTCACTTTTCAAAACTGAGTATAGGTACGGGGCGCCATGCAGGACAGGTTAATTATGTGTACAAAATTGAGTTTTGTAACACTAAAAATCACAAAATTCAATTCTGTGTCACAAAATTCAATTCTGTGTCACAAAATTCAATTCTGTCAATTCTGTGTCACAAAATTCAATTCTGTGTCACAAAATTCATTTTTGTTATAAAGGATTCAATTTTGTAAGACAGAATTGAGTTTTGTGAAGAAAATTCAGTTTTGTGGGACAGAATTCATTTTTGTCCACAAAAATTAGTTTGCGTAGGATAGTCTATGTCATCTCTACGTTGATTGGTTGAGATCGGTCTTAGTCCATTTTACTAGATGGTGGAGTACACTTGCAGGTTTAAATATTTCAATGCGAAAATATAACCCAATATATCAATATTATACTTCTTTATGGACAGTTATTTTGGTTATATTATGATTACAAATGAGTGGTCACACCATATAAGCATATATACTTTGAAGGAGAAATAAGAAAAATATTCAGAATTTTCCCTCAATTATTTAAACAGGGTCA
Source organism: Conchocele bisecta (assembly GCA_029237695.1). Lineage (NCBI taxonomy): Eukaryota > Metazoa > Mollusca > Bivalvia > Lucinida > Thyasiridae > Conchocele > Conchocele bisecta. The sequence goes on from CM055266.1 coordinate 68,648,721, forward strand.
AATATAAAGTAGCCGGGACATAGCTAGACCTGAGAGCATGCCCATATATAGAGAATACCAGGCTAGTGTATTTTGATATCAAGTTTACCAGGCAAGGCTAGGAAACGAGCAGGAATTCCGAGGCTTGCCGAGGAATTCCTACCGTTTCCGAGCCGAGCCTGATAAACTTGATATTAAAATACACTAGCCTGGTATTCTATTTATCATGTAACGTTTTATGCTCGAAAATGACATTAGATGACGTCGTATTCTAACAGTAGATCTAACCTTGTGAAACAAATGGTATTGGATCTGTGTCTACTAGTTGCAAAGTTACGTGTTCGCAACTATGTGTCTACATACATTATTTACAGTATGCACCATCTTAGTATCCATGGTATCTACACAAATACTATACTCAACAAAACTAGAAACGTCCCTGTTTTATAGCCGGTGTAGCTCTGTCTATGTATGTACCACATGTTCAAAGTACATGTATTTTAAACCGTGGCGATGTTCAGAATACGATCGTGTAGAGTTTAGCCGATACACACGGTTTACATAGCGGCCAGTGACCGGAACGTTGATTTCCACTTTTTGCACGTGCACGCTATATTTGTCATCGATAAGGTGATTCAGTTCATGTCGTACCATTCATGCGATAGGGGCTATTCGGAAAATTAAAAAACTTTTTTAATTTTTCACTGTTTTCGATATGCCACGGCTTTCCGAAAACGAGCGAAATCAGGCAATTGGGATGCTTGCGGGTGGGATGGCCGCCAGGGCGGTCGCGCCTCGGTTTGGTTGCTGTCGGAAGACGATTGATCGTCTTGCAGCCCGGTACCAGCAGACTGGGGCTGTTCACGACCGGCCGCGACCTGGTAGGCCTCGTGTAACGACGGCTAGAGCCGATCGTTACATTACGTTGACGCACTTACGTCAACGTCGATTGGCAGCCACAGTCACTGCTAGGCGATACGGTGTCTCAGGGCAGACCATTCGCAACCGGTTACGTCGTAACGCCCAACCAATCCGGGCACGCCGCCCGTACACTGGTCAGATAATGACGCAACGTCACCGTGCTGCCAGACTGTTATGGGCGCGACGTCATCTGAACTGGAGAAGGGCTGACTGGAACCGAGTTTTGTTCACCGATGAATCTCGGTTCACAGTTAGTCATGCTGACGGAAGATTACGGGTATACAGGCGTAAAAATGAAAGATTCACCGATTGTTACATTTTGAGAAGAACAGGTTTGGGGGAGGGAGCGTAATGGTCTGGGGTGGGATCATGGGAAACCGGAAGACAGATTTGGTTGTTGTACAGGGCAACATCAATGCACAACGTCATGTTGCAGATGTACTAAATACACATGCCTTACCATTTATCCGTCAGCATGGTCCTGGTGTGACATTGATGCACGACAATGCCCGCCCTCACGTAGCCAGGGTCACCACTCAATACTTACAGCAAAACAACGTCGACGTCATGCCATGGCCCGCGGTCTCCCCGGATCTCAATCCCATTGAGCACATATGGGATGAGCTGGGCCGCAAAGCACGAGCTAACCATCAGATTGACAATGTTCTCGATCTTACACGGGCGTTACAACGGGAATGGAGGAATTTGCCCAACGCACTGGTATTGCGTTACGTCACGTCGATGCGGCGTAGGATCATTGCATGCATTCATGCAAATGGTGGCCACACTCGGTACTAACGAGATTTACTGAATTTGCCACATTACTTATTGAAATTCCATCTCTAAACATTAAGTAACACATTTCTGAGTTTTTGTGATTTTTGATTTTGACCCCTACCTCCCTTGGCCGGTTATCTCTCGAATATTTAACAAGATATCCAAATGCAATTTATTGGTTTTGATACAGAAATGAATGAACTTGTTTTTCCATTTTGATTTTTAAAAGTAACCCTTTTGGTTTTTGATGAATCTTTCCTTAAACATGGAGGGACGTTTCTAGTTTTGCTCAGTATACAAATGGTTTCCTCAAATAGCCCAATACACACATTATGTTTATAAACACAGACAGCAGTCAGAACACAGGCCACAGCGCGTGTATTATTGATTTAACTGGGGCAGGTGTACCTTGCGATACACAATACATGACGTCAGTACTCGCGGGAGATCTACATGTACGTGAATTATGTGTACAATTATAATGCAAATGAGTTTAAATACGAATGTGTTTGCCAACGTTTGACTGTTTGGAGATAGTTGAAGCAAAATGGCAGAATGAGAAATGAATCATCGGCAGAATGAGAAATGAATCATCGACATTGAATGTGTAGATCGGCGACCGTGACCCATTTCTCCAGTGCAGTTTCTGACCAATGGTGGTCCTTCTTACATGCGTGTGCAGAATTGACAGAATTGAATTTTGTGACACAGAATTGAATTCTGTGGCACAGAATTGAATTTTGTGGCACAAAAATGAATTTTGTTGACAAAATTGAGCCATGTCCCACTTGGCGCCCCGTAATAGGAGACCTAATTTCCCTTTCTCTAATGTAGCTCTGATTGGGTGAGCGCCAATAAGCAATACATCTACATCATACGTCGGCGCAGTCGCGCTTGACTATTACGCGACGGGTGGTGCTAGGTCAGAAAAAGTATGAGTGAATGATAGGAAAGATAGAAGAGATTGATAGTTAATATACCGAAGATAGAATAGTGTGCCAAGCTACGTTTCACACCTTCAACCCCAAGTCTCTCCTGCTACGGTGGCCGCGAAGGGGTAACATGTACCTCAACCGGCACAGTCATGGATAATCACTAGGGGATACTTTGTAGCTTGCGCCGACAACTGACTTAAAACGAAAGTGCTGACAGTCGCTGCTTGAAGGATACCAAAGCAGGGGACTCAGCATCAGGGGCCGGTATGTTGTTCCAGATGGCGATAGCCCTGGGGAAGAAGCTGTTCTTGTAGTACGAAGTGGATGCGGATGGCAGCAGGATAGAGTGCGCTGACCTGGTCCGGCTTGACGCTGGGCCCCGGGGTTATGTAGTGGTTGGCAGATATATGGACAAGGTCGTTGACGATCTTATACATCAGGGTCAGCTGTGCATTGGTTCGTCGTGATGCCAGGGTTTCCCAGTGTAAGTGGTCGAACATGGATGATACACTGCTGGTTGTGCTATCTGTTGGTGACATACATAGCGGCCCTCCGTTGTACCATCTCCAACTGTTGTATCTGTTCTTTTTGGTATTGGTTCCATACCGTGCTGCAGTATTCCAGGTTTGTGCGAACGAGGGAGTAATCTGCTGCGCTCTTCACCTCATCGCTGCCAATCCTTAGATTACGCCGTAAGAATCCGAAGGTGCTGTTTCCTTTCTTGATGATTTTGTTTATGTGCAGCTTCCACGACCAGAGGTACTTTGATGATTCATCGCAGGTAAGGGTGTGGCCTTTGAGAGCGGTGGACGCGCCTTTTGCTGCACTTCTCAGGATGGAAGGACATTCCCCAGAACTTCTCCCACTCCCACAGTCGTTGCAGATCTTCTTGCATGATTTCGCAGTCGCGGACAGGGGATATCTGCCTGTAGACCACGCAGTCATCAGTGAAAGAGCCTTGTTCTAGATGACATTTTGAGTGGAAGGTCGTTGGTGAAGACCATGAAGAGTATTGGTTCTAGGACTCTTCCCTGTGGGACTCCACTGATGACAGGTGCATAATCTGGAGTGGCACCATCTACTGTAACCCTCTGTGTTCGGTCAACAAGAAAATCTCGGATCCAGTCGAAGGTCTTGCCACGGACGCCATAGTGGTGTAGCTTTGTCAGGAGACGTTCGTGAGGGACATGGTCAATTAAACGCCTTTCTGAAGTCGATGATGGCCAGGTCATGTTGCTTCCCTTTTCCAGGGATTTCGTCAGTTCATCAGTCATCGTTAGTAACTGGGTTTCACAGCTCAATCTCCTCCAGAATCCTGTGTTGGCAATCGGTAAGGGTGTTGTTGGTATCTTTAGAAATGGCATATGATGTTGCTGACGATGATGTGCTCTAGCATCTTGCAGCATATATGCATGTGAGTGAGACCGGGCGGTAATTGCTCGCCTTGGATATGTTCCCTTACTTGAAGATGGCTGAGACGTTGGCGGTCTTCCATATTGCGGGGATTGGTCCAGCAGCTAGGCACTTCTAGTGGATATGGCTGAGGTAGGGAGCACATTCATTGTTAGCTCTTTTAGTGCCCTCGCTGGGAGCATATCTGGTCTTGTTGACTTCTGTGGGTTCAGCTTCTGTAGCAGTTTCATTACTCATTAAGTGGTAACCTGTATGTCTGGCATGGTAGATGATGGTTCCCCTTCTGGTGTTGGAAGCTCACTTGTATTTTCATGTGTGAAGACTGACTGGTACTGTCAATTCAGGATGTTGGCCTTGTCTAGTGGGTCATTGTAGTTATAGATAAATAGAGCCTACGGCTGTACAGCCGTTCTCTGCGGTAGTGCCTAGAACCTCTGGAGACTTTCGTTTTGAAATCGACCACATAAACATAGGTTATATATCATACATATAGTGTCGAAACGATCCGAATCAATTGGGACCTAATGCGAAACGGCTCTTCGTACGAACAGAATTAATCTTCAATCTTCAATCGTCTAAGCCTTCAGGCCGAAGTAGACACACTTGTAGTATATTGCATCACTCTTCTTGTAAATGTTCACCAATTAGATCACTCACTTGTATTTTATTATAACATATAACATGGGGTGCGCATATAATTTAAAATTAACACATATCACATTTCTTGACATATAAAGTACAGATAATTCTCCAATGTCACAGTCACATAAATTAAGCATTCACAATAATGACTCTATACTCCTTCATCACAAGGTATTAGTTAATATAGATAATATAGTCACAACTAACACATATATCAATGCTATTTCATAAAGTTATACAGTCTGTACATGTATTTCAAATAACTTCCTTGACAGAAAATAAATAACATTTGCTCACTGAGACAATGTGTGCATAGATATTATGCTGCTACAACAAATATACAAATGTTCTGAGTTCCCTTCTAAGTTTAGAGTTCATATAATTCAACAATTAACAAATAGCCCAAACTATACATTTCATCATATTGTGTCACTGTCATATTGTGTACATGTAGGAAACATATGATATATTGCTTGTTTTACATGCAAGTCCAGATATCGATTCCAATTACTAAGTTACTAGATTGGTTGATTCTCAATTATGTACGAGCATGTACACTTGTAAACATAGTAGGTTATGATCCGGAAGTTTATGTACTGGTAGTCTGCCAGCATTTATTATTAAATGTATATTAATTAATATCAAGTTAAATAAAGCGCGTGAAGTTCCTTCAATAAACTTGGCAAGTTCCTCCAGGATCACCTGCCTTACGTTCTTCCAGAGCTCTTCTTCTCCCACAATCAGCAGACTTTCTAATGAAAATTCTGTGGTGCCGCATCGCTAAAGCAAATTCATCCTACATTGCTCTCTGTGTAAATCATATGTGGCACAATCAATCAAATAATGTCGAACAGACTCTATCTCCCCACATTCACAGTGCGGCTCCTCAGACAAGCCCACTCTGTGCATATATTCATTCAGCTTACAATATCCCGTTCTCAGCTGGCTTATGAGAGAAAACAATTCCTATCTGGAACATTTGGTGTAGAGTCCGGCCTGTGTCTTCAATATCCCATCTACGTTGCAATTTCTTTAATATTGAATCTCGTCCACCCCTTTTAATGTTACTATCAGCGATTGTTGTTAACATCTGATGCTGTATCCTGTAGTAGGTCTGCTTCTTTAGCTGCTTGTTTAGCCAGGTTGTCTACAAGTTCAGTGCCTGTAATATTTGCATGACCAGGAGTCCAAGAAATTTGTATATCCTGATATTTATTTTTAATTGCTTCAGTTACCCGCTTTATTCGTTCTAGAGTTGATTTATATGACGTTTCCTTCCACCCTAAGGTTAATATGCCCGCAACTGACTGAAAGTCTGTAAATATATGAATTTTCCTGTAGATATTAGATAGATCTTCCAGATAGAACTGTAACGTTATCAGAACTCTGTCTGGTGATGAGACCTGCATTTAGAAGAACCAACAGGATTAAGGGCGAACTGACGCGGGACAATTGAAACGACCCGATGGGGGGGGGGGGGGGGGGGCATGACTAAAATAAGAAAAGGGCCCTTTTCTAAGAAAAGGACAGAAAAGGACTTCGTGCCTAAGAAAAGGGCCTATACAAACCACATTAACGGTTCAAATGAGTGCAAAACAATGTTTATATATGTATAACGATATTTTATTGAGGTACCCATAAAATAAAACCCATATCATGAAGAATAAAGATGTTGTGCCATTTGAAGTAATCTCGACTCAAAACGTGTATTGAACTATATAAAATGCCGGACAGAAAAGGACTTCGTGTCTAAGAAAATGGCCTATTAAAACCACATTAACGGTTCGAATGAGTGTAAAACAAAGTTTATATATGTATAACGATATTTTATTGAGGTACCCATAAAATAAAACCCATATCATGAAGAATAAAGATGTTGTGTCATTTGAAGTAATCTCGACTCAAAACGTGTATTGAACTATATAAAATGCCGGACAGAAAAGGACTTCGTGTCTAAGAAAATGGCCTATTAAAACCACATTAACAGTTCGAATATGTGTAAAACAAAGTTTATATATGTATAACGATATTTTATTGAGGTACCCATAAAATAAAACCCATATCATGAAGAATAAAGATGTTGTGCCATTTGAAGTGACTAAAATAAGAAAAGGGCCCTTTTCTAAGAAAAGGACAGAAAAGGACTTCGTGCCTAAGAAAAGGGCCTATACAAACCACATTAACGGTTCAAATGAGTGTAAAACAATGTTTATATATGTATAAGGATATTTTATTGAGGTACCCATAAAATAAAACCCATATCATGAAGAATAAAGATGTTGTGCCATTTGAAGTAATCTCGACTCAAAACGTGTATTGAACTATATAAAATGGCGGACAGAAAAGGACTTCGTGTCTAAGAAAATGGCCTATAAAAACCACATTAACGGTTCGAATGAGTGTAAAACAAAGTTTATATATGTATAACGATATTTTATTGAGGTACCCATAAAATAAAACCCATATCTTGTAGAATAAAGATGTTGTGCCATTTGAAGTGACTAAAATAAGAAAAGGGCCCTTTTCTAAGAAAAGGACAGAAAAGGACTTCGTGCCTAAGAAAAGGGCCTATACAAACCACATTAACGGTTCAAATGAGTGTAAAACAATGTTTATATATGTATAAGGATATTTTATTGAGGTACCCATAAAATAAAACCCATATCATGAAGAATAAAGATGTTGTGCCATTTGAAGTAATCTCGACTCAAAACGTGTATTGAACTATACAAAATGGCGGACAGAAAAGGACCTCGTGTCTAAGAAAAGGGCCTATAAAAAACACACTAACGGTTCAAATGAAAAGGGCCCTTTTCTTATTTTAGTCACTTCAAATGGCACAACATCTTTATTCTACAAGATATGGGTTTTATTTTATGGGTACCTCAATAAAATATCGTTATACATATATAAACTTTGTTTTACACTCATTCGAACCGTTAATGTGGTTTTTATCGGCCATTTTCTTAGACACGAAGTCCTTTTCTGTCCGGCATTTTATATAGTTCAATACACGTTTTGAGTCGAGATTACTTCAAATGGCACAACATCTTTATTCTTCATGATATGGGCTTTATTTTATGGGTACCTCAATAAAATATCGTAATACATATATAAACATTGTTTTACACTCATTTCAACCGTTAATGTGTTTTTTATAGGCCCTTTTCTTAGGCACGAAGTCCTTTTCTGTCCTTTTCTGTCCTTTTCTTAGAAAAGGGCCCTTTTCTTATTTTAGTCATACCGGATTCCGGGCATTCGAAACAAGTCCGTCACTTGCTTCCGTTTCCTTTTTGCGCTCTGAATTTTTTGCGACACATCGTCATCGAGACATATTTTTCTGTATTAAACCACATAGGTGTGTGTTCCCTTAGTCGGCCACTGTACAATGACTCATGTATTTTATTTACCCTGCCTGTAACTTTAATTAATTTTGGATTGCCTTCAAATTAACACATTTCCCGTGTTTCTAAACACAACATCACATTGTTTCCAACGATTGAGCAATACCGTAATACCATAGAAGTTCTGACATAATACACAAAGTTACAGTTTGCCATATGTGGTCATTGTCGTTGTTGTGGATTTTGCGCTGCACGAGCGTTACATGTAAACAAACCGCTGTCCCATTGACAGCCAGCCAAAATGTGCTATTTTCATTTTGCTCCCGAATCTATAAAATTATTTTGCATTTTTTAAATCAAACTTACATTCATCTTTTGACTTCGACCTTCATTTAGCTTTCATAAGTATAATCACACAGATTACAGTGTACACGTAAGTTTTTCAGCTAACTGAACGAGGATAGGTATACGCGCACAGGCATTCGGCGTGTTTCGGCTTTCATTGGTACCGTATAACTCTATATATATAGGGCCGCACGAATCACACAAATCCTCCCCAAATCCTCATTTTTCCCCCAAATTCTCCCCCAAATCCTCATGTAATGAATAAGTTATCCAATTAATATGTCTCAAAACCTTTTAATATCGTTCTTAAGAAGTTATTGAACCCGATTTAAATACGTTTTTATGGTAAAAATAGTCTTATTTCGATGTTTTAATTTAACTTAGGTATTCCAGCAGCCAAGGGAGATCATCCAAAATAAATTATGAGATAAATGCAACGGAGATAAATGTTGTTTGACCCATTTTGGTCAATTGAAACATGCAAGTTATTTACCATTCCAAATGTGTATAATACTATTCATCTGTTTTTTTATCTCAATCAATAATAACATGATAATCAAGTCCGTTTTTTCAATAAACATGACCTACCGGTGGAATACGTGCCGCACACGGTTTGCATACGAACACAATGTCCATGTCTCCACTGACAGCCAACCAGTGTCAACATTTCACGTTAAGTTTTTGTGTTTAGGTCAGTTTCCAGAAAACTTTAACTCCTACGACCTCCATACTTGGTATACATCAACACTGTGGTGTAACCATCTCACACAGAGGGAACCCATGTGACCTTCACCTACTTTTCATGGTTCATTGACATACTTTTCACATGCATTCAACGTTAAGTTTTTGCGTTTAGCTCTGTTTCTAAAACTTAGCGCTCAGGTTAATTCATTGTAACTTCTGTTTCCCTCAATGGAATGCTTTAATATTCCATACATGCATTTGTAACAACATCTCGCATCATTCTACATAAATCCAATTGTGCCCGCTAACCCCAAAGGTCAAGGTCACTGACTTACAAATTTCTGTGTTTGGAAAAGTTAACGCTCAGTTTATGCTTTAATATTCCATACATGCATTTGTAGCAACATCCCACATCATTCTACAGAAAGCCCATGGTGTCCGCTAACCCCAAAGGTCAAGGTCACTGACTTAGAAATTTACATGTTTGGAAAAGTTAACGCTCAGTTTATGCTTTAATATTCCATGCATGCATTTGTAACAACATCCCGCATCATTCTACAGAAAGCCTATGGTGCTCAGTAACCCCAAGGTTATTACAAGCTCCATATATACTATCAAACTGCGCCAGACAGGACATTTTGCTCCGCAGAGCTCTTGTTTTAATTTTCTATGTTCAATCAGACGTGCAAATCCCATGCCACAAGTATATACATGTACCACTAATCGATATCTTTAATACTGATTAATTAATTGTGAATTAATGCACGTGTCTATAGTAATGAATGCATGACTGCGAATATATGTACAATTATCGTATGCAAACTCGCATAAATTTTCACTATAATGAAGTTTAATGAAGAATCCAACACTTCGATAAGGTAGGTTTGTCAGAACCAGACTCAAATACTTACTGTCTATCATTACACTTACCAGTATCACAGGACCGGTGCTGCCATCCTTCGCAATTCTCGCACTGAACTGCTTGCTGGTTCCTACGAACGTGTTTCCTACAGTCAATGCACGGGTAACGTTCAGCCATCTTAACTGGTACTATTACATTAAGAGTGGTAAAGCAAACCAAAATCGTGGTGCTTATATGCCTTCCTTGCTTATGAATGTGTGATAATAACACAGAACACGCCAATAGATAATTACATCATTTAATCATCCTTTAGTCGTGCAAATAGAACACACATTTTTGGGACATAGGCATATATTTTCCGTCGGCGGCGGCGTCCACATTTCACGTTACGTTTTTGCGTTTAGCTCAGTTTCCAGAAAACTATAACTCCTACGACCTCCATACTTGGTATACATCAACACTGTGGTGTAACCATCTCACACAGAGGGAGCCTATGTGTGCATACATACATACATGCATTTGTAACAACATCTTGCATCATTCTACATAAATCCCATGGTGCCCGCTAACCCCAAAGGTCAAGGTCAGTGACTTAGAAATTTTCGTGTTTGGAAAAGTTAACGCTCGGTTCAATGTATTACAACTTCTGTTTCCCTTGATGGAAGCTTCGGTATACATCAACACTGTTGTGTAACCATCTCACACAGAGGGAGCCCATGTGACATTGACCTAGTTTTCATGGTTCATTGACCTACTTTTCACATGCATTCAACGTTAAGTTTTTGCGTTTAGCTCTGTTTCTAAAACTTAACTCTCAGGTTAATTCATTGTAACTTCTGTTTCGCTCAATGGAATGCTTTAATATTCCATACATGCATTTGTAACAACAATCCGCATCATTCTACAGAAAGCCCATGGTGCCCGCTAACCCCAAAGGTCAAGGTCGCTGACTTAGAAATTTGTGTGTTTGGAAAAGTTAACGCTCAGTTTATGCTTTAATATTCCATACATGCATTTGTAACAACATCCCGCATCATTCTACAGAAAGCCCATGTTGCCGCTAACCCCAAAGGTCAAGGTCACTGACTTACAAATTTCCGTGTTTGGAAAAGTTAACGCTCGGTTTATGCTTTAATATTCCATACATGCATTTGTAACAACATCCCGCATCATTCTACAGAAAGCCCATGGTGCCCGCTAACCCCAAAGGTCAAGGTCGCTGACTTAGAAATTTGTGTGTTTGGAAAAGTTAACGCTCAGTTTATGCTTTAATATTACATACATGCATTTGTAACAACATCCTGCATCATTCTACAGAAAGCCCATGGTACTCACTAACCCCAAGGTTATTACAAGCTCCTTATGTACTATCAAACTGCGCGAGGCGGGACATCTTGCTCCGCGGAGCTCTTGTTATTTGAAAGTTTAGTGAAACTAGCTCCTGTTGAATAGTGTATCGATGGATGTGGGCTGACAGTAAATGTCAGCAAAACACACCAGATTATACGTTGTGTATAGAGAACCGAGGCAAAAACTATCCCCCGTCTGACTGCTGTGACAACTTGGAAATATCGGAAATTGCGGTTTGTTTACATGTGGTGTAACCCGGTTGAAAGATGGCAGCGGAACTGTAACTTGGTGTATTGAGAAATTCTTAATGTGCCGGACGGACGGACACGCAGTCCAAAAACTATGGCTCCGGCTCTATCGCGACTGAGTGCATAAAAATATCACATATTTTTTATCAGTGATTGAGTGAATAGTTGCTGATGTCGTATTTCATTTGTTCATAGTTGCGAACGGTAGGTCTTGCAATTTACTCCCGTACCGTCCATAGCCAGAGTTACGATTCCATTCGTAGGATTCCTCGGCAGAATAGCGAATAATTTCTGATTCACACTTTAGCAGTTAATTGTGACATATTTCTGATATTTTCCATCTGAAAAAATTATTGGTATTATGAAATTAGCCCGGTACAACCAATTTTCGTCCACCTTACAATGTTATTTGCAATTGTTATATTTTCATGGTTGGTTAAAACACATATATTGTAAATTTCAAAACAGTAACATTTCTGTGTAATAATACTGAAAATAAAAATGTGTTGCCTGTAAAATGTTGTTGTAAATCAATGTTTTCTTGTGTGACCCAGTTCCTGCTGCTCGTCATAATACACAACCACTTTTCGTCCACTACTTTTAATCATCAAATATATGCAGTCGTTAGTTCTATATGAAATAATGCATTTCAGGAAAAATAAATAATTACTCCCTCAAAGTATACTTTGCTAGAAAAGTATTCTTTGCAATGTTGGTGAAATCGGCTACAGAACACATTTGCTGTACACAGTCTGGATGAAACCTCAAATCGGTATCATGGGACTATTTATGTTTATTGTGATCTTCGCCACAATTACCTTCTAATCTACATATGTAAATTTATGTCATAATTACTTGAATATGTTATTTTATATTAACACTCATTTCAGTTAAAAAACATAGAATATCTTTCACAATTAACTGCTGATACACTATTCTGTCGAGAAATCCTACGAGTGGAATCGTAACTCTGGCTACGGACGGTACGGGAGTTGATTGATACGTCAAGGTCACTGACTTAAACATTGATTTGTGACGTTCTGTGTATTTTAGTGTTGATCTACGATGCTCCCCCACATACAGATACATTCCCTTCTGTATGTAAACCATGTTGTTGAAAGGATATAAAATCCCAATCATTTTTTCAGATCGGAAAGATGGCACGTGGACACCAGAAGATCCAAGCCCAACAGAAGAACAAAGAGAAACAAGAAAAGATCAAGAAAGCAAATGGACACGACCATAAGAAATCAGCGCAGGCAGCACTGAAACATATCTGCGTGGCCTGCAAGGTAGGGGGATTGGTACATTATTCAGGCATGTGAAATTTCCGGATTTGAGGTCCCTGGGACCACTTTTGTGAATCTTGTAAATACGTTGAGTGGTGATAAAAAATTACAATTGTAATTTTTTATCGCCACTCAACGGATTTACAAGATTTTTTTTTAATTGGCGATTCTTTTATTTTCCCCAGCAGAATCCCTGTTATACATGTACTGACTTCTTGTTGCAAGTATTATTTTAAATTGAAATGGATTATGTTGCCAATTTTTCCTAATTATAGCATATTTTTTCAGGGGAAAATGTGATCTATTTAATGCTAAATATACCTCAGAATGAAGCACAGAGCATCTAGAATTGAAAAACAATTATGGGGGGCATGCCCCCAGACCCCCCTAGTAAATCGCAGCGCAATCCGCTGCTCAAATAAATTTTCAGGATTGGGGATAGTGTTCCACTCCCATGCCTGATTATTGAAGGTGTCATTGGAAGAAGGGGGCTAAGTCCATTTATATGGACTTAGCCATCTTCTTCCACTGACGCCGTATAATTCAATTATTGGTCACAATGTTGTTTGTTAGGCCTTAGACGTTTCCGTACTTAGTATTCATATTACACTAGTTAAATACCCCTGACATACTATTATGCTGGCGGTTACATGTATATTGTTTATGTCTGTCTAAACGTCCTTATTTTAGCACATAAAATTAACATTTTGCAAATTTCTTAAAATGTTTGTGTCCTTTCATATTTATCTGATGTCTAGTCTCCTCCATCTTTCTGTGCAATATGCTCCATTGCACTTTCACCAGAAAGCAATTCTTTCAGTCTTGTAATTTTGTAAATTTAATGTAATTTTTATACGCTTGTACACACATATTTATCACGGCAAGTTGAAGAACCCTATTTCTGCATTATTATCAAATAAAATTGCCCAACCTAAGAGCAAATGCAATTTTTGTCGCGCCCGCTTGCGGAAAGCGCGATATAGTCGGCACTTTGGCGGCGTACGTACATACGTACGTGTGTCTTGTTAAAGTTTTTGGTTAAGTTGTTTGGTTAAGTTTTTTGGTTAAAGTTTTTGGTTAAGTTCTTTGGTTAAAGTTTTTGGTTAAGTTTTTTGGTTAAAGTTTTTCGTTATACTATATCTCTGCAACTGCTTTGCCCATTACCTTGAAACTTCACATGGGTGTTTATCATCATCTATATTTTCATTCTACCCCCCTCCCGTGCGGCCCTGTGACCCAATGTCAGGTCAAATTACTTTGAAGTTTTTGGTTAAGTTTTTTGGTTAAAGTTTTTGGTTAAGTTTTTTGGTTAAACTTTTTCGTTATACTATATTTCTGCAACTGCTTTGCACATTACCTTGAAACTTCATATGGGTGTTTATCATCATCTATATTTTCATTTCCCCCCCCTCCCGTGCGGCCCCTGTGCCCAATATCAAGGTCAAATTACTTTGAAGTTTTTGGTTAACGTTTTTTGGTTAATTTTTTAGTTAAAGTTTTGTTTAAGGTTTTGGTTAATTTTTTTGGTTAAAGTTTTTCGTTAGTTTTGGACGATATACTCTGCAACGCTTTTGCCCAACCTTGAAACCACATGGGTGTTTATCATCATCTTTTATAATTTTCATTCTAACCCCCCCCTCCCGTTGCGGCCCCTGTCCCAATGTCAAGGTCAAAATTACTGAAGTTTTTTGGTTAAATTTTTTTAAAGTTTTTGTTATTTTTTTTTTTTTAAACGTTCGTTATTTACTATATCTCAACTGCTTTGACTTTACCCTGAAACATCATAGGGTGTTATCATATCTATATTTTCATTCTACCCCCCATCATGCGCCCCCTGTTGCCCCATATTCAATCATTACTGAAGTTTTTGGTTAAGTTTTTTTTTTTAGTTTTGTTAATTTTTGTTAAGTTTTTGGTAAGTTTTTTTATTTTTTAAAGTTTTTTTTTTTCGTTACTATATCTCTGCAACTGCTTTGCCCATTACCTTGAAACTTCACATGGTGTTTATCATCATCTATATTTTCATTCTTACTACCCCCCTTCCCGTGCGCCCCTGTGAATGTCAAGGTACAAATTACTTTGAAGTTTTTGTTAAGTTTTTTGGTTAAAGGTTTTTTAAAGTTTTTTTGGTTAATTTTTCGTTATACTATATCGCATTTACCTGAAACTTCACATGGGTGTTTATCATCATCATATTTCATTCTACACTCCCCCTTTCCATGCGGCCCCTGTGCCCAATGTCAAGGTCAAATTACTTTGAAGTTTTTGGTTAAAAAGTTTTTTTTGGTTAATTTTTTTTTATTTTTTTTGTTATCTATATCTCTTTGCAACTGTTTGCCCATTACCTTGAAACTTCACATGTGTTTTTGTTCATCATCTATCATTCTACCCCCCTCCCGGGCCCCGTCCCTGCTGCCCATATACTTTGAAGTGGGAATGTGGTTAGTTTTTTTTTTTGGTTAATTTTTTGGTTCGTTATACTAATCTCTGCAACTGCTTTGCCCATTACCTTGAACTTCACATTGGGGTGTTTATCAATCATCATATCACAACCCCCCTCCCCCATGCGGCCCCTGTGCCAAGGTCAAGGTCAAATTACTTTGGAAGTTTTTGGTTAAGTTTTTTGGTTAAGTTTTTTTGTTAAGTTTTTTGGTTTAAACTTTTTTTTTTAAAGTTATAACTATATCTGCAACTGCTTTGTTGCCCATTACCTTGAAACTTCATATGGGTGTTTAATCATCGATCTATATTTTCATTTCTCCCCTTCGGCCCCTGCCAATAGCAAGGTCAAATTAACTTTAAGAAATGTTTTTTTTTTTTTACGTGCGCCCAGTTGCAGGTGTTCATGCATACTTGAGTTTTTTGTAACGGGAATTTTTGGTTAAGAAATTTTTTGTTAAGTTTTTTGGTTAAAGTTTTTTCGTTATACTATATCTCTGCAACTGCTTTGCCCATTACCTTGAAATCTTCACATGGGTGTTTTATCATCTCATCTATATTTTATTCATTCTACCCCCTTCCCTTCCGTGCGGCCCCTGTGACCCAAATGTCAAGGTCAAATTACTTTGTTTTTGGAAGTTTTTGGTTAAAGTTTTTGGTTAATTTTTTTCTTTTTTCGTTATAACTATATCTGCAACTGCTTTGCCCAAAATTACCTTGAAACTTCATGGGTGTGTTTATCATCATCTATATTTTCATTCTACCCCCTCCCTTCCCGTGCGGCCCCTGTGACCAATGTCAAGGTCAAATTACTTTGAAGTTTTTGGTTGTTAAAGTTTTTATTTTTTGGTTAAAGTTTTCGTTTATACTATATCTCTGCAACTGCTTTGCCCATTACCTTGAAACTTCACATGGGTGTTTATCATCATCTATATTTTCATTCTACCATAACCCCCCTTCCCGTGCGGCCCCTGTGCCCAATGTCAAGGTCAAATTACTTTGAAGTTTTTTTTTTGGTAAGTTTTTGGTTAAGTTTTTGGTAAGCTGGGTTATCTTAAAACTTTGCAGTTTTTCTGCTTGCCCATACTATACTTCTGCACATGGGCTGTTTTCCCAATCATCCTTGTTTAATTTTTAAATTTTTCATTCTACATACCCCCCCTCCCGTGCGGCCCACCTGTTGGCATGTCAGGTCATCTGACTTGTAGTTTTTTTGTATAATGTAAGGTAAATTTTTGTTTTTTTTTTTAATTTTTTGGTTTAAGTTTTTTTGGTTAAGGAAAGTTTTTTCGTTATATAAATCTCTGCAACTGCTTTGCCCCATTACCTTGAAACTTCACGTGGTGTTTATCATCAGCTATATTTTTCATTCTACCACCCCCCTTCCGTGCGGCCCCTGTGCCCAATATCAAGGTCAAATTACTTTGAAGTTTTTGGTTAACGTTTTTGGTTAAGTTTTTTAGTTAAAGTTTTTGTTTAAGGTTTTTGGTTAACGTTTTTTGGTTAAAGTTTTTCGTTATACTATATCTCTGCAACTGCTTTGCCCATTACCTTGAAACTTCACATGGGTGTTTATCATCATCTATATTTTCATTCTACCCCCCTTCCATGCGGCCCCTGTGACCAATGTCAAGGTCAAATTACTTTGAATTTTTGGTTAAGTTTTTGGTTAAAGTTTGTTGGTTAATATTGGTTAAAGTTTTTCGTTATAAGTTATATCTCTGTCAACTGCTTTGCCCATACCAATAGAAACTTCACATGGGTGTTTATCATCATCTATATTTTCATTCTACTACCCACCCCGTGCGGCCCCTGTGCCCAATGTCAAGGTCAAATTACTTTGAAGTTTTTGGTTAAGTGTTAGGTTAGTTTTAAAGTTGTTAAAGTTTTTTAATTTTTTGGTTAAAGTTTTTTGGTTAAAGTTTTTCGTTATACTATATCTCTGCAACTGCTTTGCCCATTACCTTGAAACTTCACATGGGTGTTTACATCATCTATATTTTCATTCTACCCCCCTTCCATGCGGCCCCGTGACCAATGTCAAGGTCAAATTACTTTGAAGTTTTTGGTTAAATTTTTTAAAGTTTTTGGTTATAATTTTTTTTGTTATCTACTACTATCTCTGCAACTGCTTTGCCCATTACTTGAAACTTCACATGGGAGTTTATCATCATCTATATTTTCATTCTACTACCCGTGTCGGCCCCCTGTGCCCAATGTCAAGGTCAAATTACTTTGAAGTTTTTGGTTAAGTTTTTTGGTTAAAGTTTTTGGTTTAAGTTTTTTGGTTAAAGTTTTTCGTTATAAACTATATCTCTGCAACTGCTTTGCCCATTACCTTGAAACTTCACATGGGTGTTTATCATCATCTATATCATTCTACCTCCCCCCGTGCGGCCCCTGTGCCCAATGTCAAGGTCAAATTACTTTGAAGTTTTTAGGTTAAGTTTTTTTGGTTAAAGTTTTTTGTTAAGTTTTTTTTTGGTTAAAGCTTTTCGTTATACTATATTTCTGCAACTGCTTTAGCCCATTACCTTGAAACTTCATATGGTGTTTATCATCATCTATTATTTTCATTCTACTCCCCTCCCGTGCGGCCCCTGTGTCCAATGTCAAGGTCAAATTACTTTGAAGTTTTTGGTTAAGTTTTTTGGTTAAAGTTTTTCGTTAAACTACATATCTCCTGCAACTGCTTTGCCCATTACCTTGAAACTTCACATGGGTGTTTCATCATCATTTTCTATATTTTCATTCTATTTCCCCCCAACTTCCGTGCTGCCCCTGTGCCCAATGTCAAGGTCAAATTACTACTTGAAGTTTTTGGTTAAGTTTTTTGTTCCAAATGTTTTTTTTTTTAGGTACTACTATCTCTGCAACTGCTTTGCCCATTACCTTGAAACTTCACATGGGTGTTTATCATCATCTATATTTTCATTCTACCCCCCTCCCGTGCGGCCCCTGTGCCCGATGTCAAGGTCAAATTACTTTGAAGTTTTTGGTTAAGTTTTTTTTATTTTTTTTTATACTATATCTCTGCAACTGCTTTGGCCCATTACCTTGAAACTTCACATGTGTGTTTATCATCATCTATATTTTCATTCTACCCCCCCTCCCGTGCGGCCCCCTAATGTGCCCGATTTTTGGTTCAAGGTCAAATTACTTTGAAGTTTTTGGTTAAGTTTTTTGGATTAAAGTTTTTGTGTTAGTTTTTTGGTTAAATTAGTTTTAATTTTTGGTTAACGTTTTTTGTTAAAGTTTTTCGTTATAAATTTTTCGTTATACTATATCTTTTTTTTTAGTGTCCATGCCTCGCCACAAGGTGCGACATGCAGGCCGCGGCCATCTAGTTAAAATTGAATGACTGACAGTTGAATGTCTCCTAAACTCAATTGGCAAGGAGTCATTTTGACTCCTTGCCAATTGAGTTTAGGGAGTCAATTCCTAAAATTCAGAGTAATTGACTTCTTTTTGGGAGTCATTGGGAGCTTTGTATATGTTTTAATGTGGTGGAAGAACCCTATTGACTTTCAATGAGTTGCCTCCCCATATTGACTGGCCATGTCTCGACGAGCTTATATTGTGACCTTCAGCACCCTTGTTCATATTTGCCATCCATATTTTCAGTCCGTATAGTTTACACATGCAGTATGCATGCCCAGTTTCAAATACCTTGTTATACCTCCCGCAGCGAGTTGTGGGTGGGGTATACTTGAGCCAGGTTGTCAGTGCGTCCGTCACTAAACTTAACATCAGAGAAATATGTTATAAATTCTATTTCCTTACATATTTAGGGGCACATGGGCCCACGCGGGGGGTGTTCCGTAAGCCTTGCTTACTGACATATCTAGTTTTAAAAAGTCAGTCCAGGTGGTTGCTAGTTGGTTGATAATAAAATTACACAGTCTAGTTTATTGGTATGGCATTATGCAAGGTAGGCTTCTAACAAACTGTATATATATACATGTATACAGAAACTGTTAACATGATGTGCGAAGCTCACGCAGATCAGTACATGGACCGACAATCGCATCCATATAACGGTTTACCAAATAGGTTACCGAACTTGGAAAATCACAAGTAACTTCTCTTAGAGCTACTTTACCTTTGGGACATCATCGGCATTAGAATTGGTGAATGTTGTATGTCTGATGTTACATTTCTTACAGGTAGTTTAAACTAAGTAACGTTAAGTTACTAACTAAGTAACGTTAAGTTACTAACTAAGTAACGTTAAGTTACTTAGTTTAAACTAAGCAATGCGACGTCAAACCATAAAATTCCACCAAGTCTCCAGTCAAGGAAACTTCTGCCTATAAGCCCAGTTTCTCCAGTTCCATTTTTACGGTCTCGGTAGAGCCGGAGGCATATACCTAGTGTTTGGACTGTGTCCGTCCTGCACATTAAGAAGTTTGCCAGAGTTTCTCAATTCTGTCATAACTTCTATATCCTTTGAAGGATTACTTAAATATTTCAACACCGCATACGTCTGGATAAATGCCACATATTCATGCTGCCCTTAATATGACCTTGACCTTCACAACTTTGAACTTTTTCCCACATTAAGAAATTTGCCGGAGTTTTCTCAATTCTGTCATGATTTCTGTCTCCCTTGATGGATTACTTTAACCCTCACTAGGCTGTCAACGAAAATTGTCTGCTGCTGTTTTTCATTTTTGCCTTAATTCTTAACAATAAACCTGTTTTGGCAGCACATGAGAATCGTCTCAAGAGGACGATTCTCAT
Source organism: Conchocele bisecta (assembly GCA_029237695.1). Taxonomy (NCBI): domain Eukaryota; kingdom Metazoa; phylum Mollusca; class Bivalvia; order Lucinida; family Thyasiridae; genus Conchocele; species Conchocele bisecta. The sequence continues at coordinate 68,668,692 of CM055266.1, forward strand.
GTGCTGTCAAAACCAGGTTTTTGTCGAGAAATATTGAAAATAAAACATTTCCAGCAGATGACAACATTTAATTCAGCGTACTAAGGGTTAATACATCATACTTGTGGACAAATGCCAAACATCCATGCTGCCCTTAATATGACCTTGACCTTTTGACCTTCACAGCTTTGATTTTTTTCACATATTAAGAAGTTTGTCGGAGTTTCTCATTTCTGTCATAACTTCTATATCCCGTAAAGGATTACTTTACTATTTCAATACGTCATACATGTACCTGTGCACAAATGCCACACCAGGGCTCCAGATAAGGAATTAGTAATTGAGTATTGTCCCTCCATAATTTCTGAAACAATTGGGTTTTTCAAAATTTTAATTGGGTAAAATGAAATTACACATCCACAGACAGCAATTATTGAATAGTTTGCTTCGAAATGAAACATGTCTTGGAATTTCATTAGAATTATCTCCTTGGAGACAATTCTAATGAAATACCAAGATGTGTTTTCATGGAAAATAAGAAAAATATGCTATATTTGTGGTCAGTTTATTGTTTTCTGCAGCATAATAAATGAACCACAAAATTGTAATTGCTTTTTGATACTCGCTACTTCTGATTTCAATTGTTTTTTTTGGCACTTTTAATTGGGTATTTACACAAATACGCAGCTTATCTGGAGGTCTGTACTTATCACTTTTGGTTAATTAACTTTGCCACAGTTTCTCCAATCTGCCACCGGGGTCGATCGTGTGCGGACAGTCCACATTTTCTTGTTGTTTTTCTTTTCAGTCACAAATGCCGGATCCGAAGACATATAAACAACATTTTGAAAACAAGCATCCGAAATACGACCTTCCAGAAGAATTGAAAGACATATAAGATATGTGCTACTATTTTTGTGAGTACATGTACCTGTCATGTTAATTCCTAGACCTAATTTTAACTGTTATTGTTCACAGTGTCGTTTGTTAGGCCTTAGACGTTTCCTTACTTAGTATTCATGTTACACTGTTTAAGCACCCACTGAAGCCGTTACAATGCTGAATACAAATTTGTTGTCTGTTCTTATTTTGTATTGTGCCCCCAGTGTGATAGCAAGGGGGACATATTGCTTTGCTCTTTAAGTTCCGATCGTGGTTTTTGTAAGAGTTTCTCCATCATGCCATAACTTCAATATTACTACATGGATTAATTTAACATTTAGCTGCTGCACATGCTGATCTGGATGATCTACAATGGTCGCTAACATTGGCCCCATTTCTCCAGACACAGCCACATGCATGTATGACCATAACTGTTGATTGGACGTTAAACCCTTTCACTTTCTACATTGCAGGATTACACAGGCTGACAAGACACTACACATCTTTCATAGGTTAGGGTTGTAGATAAACACGGAGATATGTGTACTGGGACGATGGGAAACAGCGACTTACCGTTAACTAACCGAGGCTCATCTTACAACATTGTACGACATGTAAATGTAAATGTAAATGTAAATATTCATACTCTTGACAAAATAAGACTTCTGTGACCATTATCTCATTATTTTCTTTATTTCTCCTTAAAAGTATATGTTATTACCACTCATTTGAACCATCTCATCGAGACGGTTCACAGGCTCCAGATAAGGAATTAGTAATTGAGTATTGTTACTCCATCATTTCTGAAGCAATTGGGTATTTCAAAATTTTAATTGGGTAAAATTAAATCACACTACTGTTTACACATCAACAGACAGCAATTATGTAATAATTTGCTTCTAAATGAAAACATGTCTTGGTATTTCATGAGAATTGTCTCCTTGGAGACAATTCTAATGAAATACCAAGATGTGTTTTCATGGAAAAATAAGAAAAATATGCTATATTGTGGTCTGTTTGTTGTTTTCTGCAGCATGATAAATGTACCACAAAATTGTTATTGCTTTTTGATACTCACTACTCGCTCTGAGTTCATATGAGTGGTAATAACATATACAGGAAAAAAAATCTCCAAATTATCATACTACTGTAATTGTATCTGGCGTATACTGGGGGAAAGAAAACCGTGCCAGTCATAAAGAGGATGGATTTGTCCGTTTCGACACAAATACTTCTTATTCTAATATAGAGTGAACACATGACTACTGTCTGTTCCACGTTTTGCTGCCGACGAACTTTTGGCTATTAAACGTGTTGAATCTCAGAATTATCTAAAGGTAAGTACTTTTTCATCAATATTAGCAAAAAAGTCACCCTCCCCAAATTTTTTTATTTCATAAAATTCCGTCAAATATTGATTTTATTGCGAAAAAACGATTTTCCTATGGGAATTTAACATGGGGCAAAAAGGAGGTAAAGAGAGACAAGGAGGGTCGAAAAACGAAAAAAATTGGAAATTGACTCCGAAACGTGGCTAGATAGTTTGGAAATGATGTAACTAAGAAAACAAGTTAGATTTTGAAATTAGAAAACAAGTTAGATTTGTTTAGCCCTGTTAAATTCCCGTAGGAAAATCGTTTTTTCACAATAAAATCAATATTTAATGGAATTTCATCAAATAATTTCTATTTTTTTTGGGGAGGGTGACTTTTTTATTATTGACGAAATACTTACCTTAGTTCGTCGGCAACAAAACATGGAACAGACAGTAGTGTCTGTTAACATGCAAGACTTGGAAATGCATAGGATTTCCATACTCGCACATGTGTTTATCAGTAGCCTATTTCATCAAAATTGCAAAGTATACTTTTCCAGCAAAGTATACTTTGAGGGAGAAATAATTTATTTTTCCAGAAATGCATTTTTTTTTCATATAGAACTAACGACTGCATATATTTGATGATTAAAAGTATGCAGAGTTATTATACTGGATTTATTACATTATCACAGCCAAAATGGCTGTAATAATGTAATAAATTCAGTATAATAAAAATTAATAAATTTATCTTTAAATTGAAAATTTCTCCCTCAACATATACTTTGTTAGCTATTAAGTATACTTTGCCAGTTTGATGAAATAGGCTACAGGTAAAGTTTCATGTTCAGAATGACCAAGTATGACATTGATGTTATTGTAATGAATGTGGACTTTTATTATATACCTACCCATGAAATACATAGTTATACGATGCAAATAAAAGTCATATGTTCTCATCGATGAAATAAACATCTTCCGGTGAAAATACGACTACTTCCGCTATCTATATGCATAACACGCACCTGCAGTGCCGGACTGCAAATAGGTTGCAAATACACATTCATTACCGTATACAGTCTAAAAAACTGCTAATTTCCATGGAGCGGTATATAATAAATAGAATATTCATATTTTTGCAACGAATATGACATATATGTTCATCTCGTGAAATATGGACATTCCACACCACTCGATGAACATATATGTCATATTCGTTGCAAAAATATGAATATCCTCTATATATTTATATCATTTGGTAGGGTCACATGACATAGTCGACCAGCGAGATGTCCATCATTTTGTGAATCCATTTTGACAGGGACATGGGCTGATTTAAGACAAATATTCATACTATCGAGGTCAAGAAAAAAAAGAAAGCTTATCTGAATAGTGAATCCTATGCATTCAATCAAGTCTGATCTACATGTTTTAAAACAGAAGCAGGTTTGTTTGGTATGTTGATTCTTGCATGTATACATGATATTCCTGTTTATGTTGGTCTAGATTAACCTATGCTGACTAAGGGCAATTCCAGAATTAATTGTACGGTAGGAGCGGACGGCACTTTCTGAAATATCCCACTACCCATGCAATTAAATTAACTTTCTAGTACTTTTTAATTTTTTTCAACCCCACCACCCATAAATAAAAAAATCAGGTGCCTTCCACTCCCTCCCATACAATCAAATCTGGAATCGCCCAAATTCTCTTTGGACAGATATTTATATGTCGTGGTGAACTGTGTGTACCATGCTAAATACCTCTATATGGGGTGAGACCATATGAACAACTTGAAATAATTTTTTTATTTAGATTTTTTCTATTCAAAAGTATATGTAGATGTTGTGACCACTCATTTGAACCGTCTCTCAGAGACGGTTCAAATGAGTGGTAACAACATGTCTTTTTGTTCATAAGGCCATAAAAAAGTACTCTTGTTCTCAGATATCGCTGCATCAGAATAATGCCTGGACGTCGAGCATTTTATTGTCATGGAGAATTAAAAATTTACGACAAAACTTTGGTGATTTTTCATGTCTCACCAGGTTATAGAAACATTATAGAACATAGACGAACAACTCAAACAAACGAAATACATTTATATATAATGTATTAAGAAAAATCTGCCCTTCCAAGCCACATTCCGCAAACCCCATGTCTGAGAACCAAAGTACTATTTTTTATGGCCTAACTGAGGGATTTTTTATTTATTTTTCAGATGAAAAATTGTGTAGCCGCAGCATGTAAGGGTGACTGGCATTTTATTATGTAGATTGAGAATATATGCTAGGAGTCAATCGACTATATTACATGTACATGTATTTGTGCTTCACTCCATGAGAAGGTTTGCAGTTGCTTGTACATTATGGTCATTGCTTGATAAACTTTGTACAACTAACATGTTCGTAAGAGCAAAATTATGATAAATATCACATTAACACTGTTTTCTGGTAAACAATTATTGGATTTACATTTATTGATCATCACTATGTTCAATAAATGTAAATCCATCAATTGAATTTACACTTACGAACATTTTAATTGTACAAAGTTTACTGAATCGGCCCCCTGGGTCTTTGGACGTGTGTGACCAGTGTAGATGACGGTCATCATTTGTGACTGGGGAAATCGGGCTTATTGGTTGTACGACCAGTGTAGATCCAAATCAGCCTGTGCATCCGGAATCTGCACTGTTCGCACATGTCATGCTTCTAACTTGAAATGGAGATTGTTGTCAGGCTACAGGAGTGTGCCATTTGATCAGGAGCTACACTGGTCACAAATGCCATAAGCCCAATTTTGCCAGTCACAGCAACTTTTGTAGCTTTGCCTGGGGACAAGGGGCTTGTGGCGTTTCTGCTGTAGCACAACTACTCTCTGTTTCACGAAACCTGCCCAAATTTTACGGCTATATAAACAATGCAAAAACAATATTTTTTTCGATAATTTTTAATTTTATCAAAATTTAAGAATGAGCCTTCTTTTTATTTCACGAAATTCGGTCAAATATTGATTTTACTACAAAAAATTGATATGTCTATGGTAATTTAACATGGGTGAAAAGCAGGTGGAGGAGTCGAGGGAGGAGCCAAAAAATGAAACTTTTTGGAAATTGTCTCATGTTAAATCCCCATAGACATCTTCAAGTATGTGGATTTAACATGGGGAAATTGTTTTTCCGCAATAAAATCAATAAATTTTGGCAGGTTTTGTGAAACAGACTTTGGGTTATATTGTGTTTGTTAGATGCATACCGCTCACTGAATGGTGAACAGTACCAACCCTGATCAGACGCAAGCTGATCTGGGTCTGTACTGGTCGCAAATTACCATTGACCTCATTTCTCGAGTCTCATTCACATTCATACATGCTTATACAGTTATTAACCCTTTCACCCCTAAGTAACTGGAATGGATTTTTATATGTTGCTTTCCGGACTGAACCAAACGTCACAAAATGACTAATCCATTTATGAAAAGGGGGTGTTTTTGTTCTCTTAAATGTGAAAATTACTTGCAAAAAGTGCAGATCCTGATGAGACGGCTCGTCACGAGCCGGCTCATCTGAATCTACACTGTTTGCCAATACCACTATACAGGCCTGTGGTGTTGAAAGGGTTAAACTGATAACGATAGTTTGACTGAATGTCGAACGGTGTAGGACCTGGTCAGACTGCGCTGCTAAGCTGGTTCTACTCATGTCGCTCATGTCGTAACGGCATTTTTGTGGCTAAAACACAAGGTCCTTACCAATGTTCTAGTTGATCAGTACCTATTAAACTGTGTTGGTCACTTTTTATGATGCCTTATCGCATATACATGTACAGCTTTTCAACTTTAACCCTTTCAACAACACAGGCCTGTATTGTGGTATTGGCAAACTGTAGATCTAGATGAGCCGGCTCGTGACGAGCCGTCTCATCAGGATCTGCACTTTTTGCAAGTAACTTTCATATTGTTGACAGCAAAGACATCTGCTTTCCATAGATGGACTAGTCTGAAAATCATTTTGTGACGATTGGATTGGTTGCAAAATTAACATATCAAAAATCCATTCCAGGGGTGAAAGGGTTAACATTAAAGATCTCTGTGTAAATTAACAGTACGGGTTCCTCTGTATAGGAATCACGATTTGCCTGGTTTGGCCCTCGGGTAGGTTTTTTTATCTTTGTCTCTTTTGTTACCTGGGAGTTGAATTGGGTTATTGCCCATTATAAAAGTAGTAAGATTATTACTGATCATACTGCTTTTGGGAGGGGGCCACGTGATTCTGATGTGACGAGGACCTGGCATCAGATCAGGATTATTCTGATTTCGGGCCTAAATATATATATTTTTTTATTGTAAGTATTCAGTTCTGATTTTGGGATTTTCCCCCCATTTGTACATGTACTTGTACAGGTAATGTATGGGATTTAGTACTAAACCCATTGACCCAGCCTTAAATGACCTTAGCTGTTGATAGGCCGTTAAACCCCAACAAACAAACAAATTAACACTTAGAACTTTAGATTGTGTCTTCTTCTCGATACAAACCTGGTTTGACGGTACTTTAGAATCATTTCCAGTGGAAATGATTCTAAAGTACTGTCAAACCATGTTTTTAATGAGCAAACTGGAAAATAGAACACAAACAGCAACTGACAAAATTTTCCATTGTAAAAGTTAAATTTTATGTGATAAGGCATATAATACTAATCGTACAAGACTTGACGGTCAGATATTAAAGATATACATGTATATACTCGTTTTCTTGTAAATAGTGACAAACTGGTAAATGGTTTACTGTAGTACATACAGTCCCCTATATGGCTGTTTCATGTGTAGTCTCTGTTCAACCTCTACTCATCTGTTTTGATCAGCTTTGTGCCGATAGAGAATTATACTCCAATTCAATGTTTCTTGTTTACAATTTAGTATAATAAAAAAATAATAAATTTATCTTAAATTGAAAAGTTTTGTGTACTTAAGTAAGATAAGTTTTCTTTGTAATTTTGTTGAAATAGGCTACGGGAGTCTGCTATTTGATCAGAAGCTTCCGTGGTCACAATGCCATAAGCCCCATTTCTTCAGTCGCAGCCAAAAATTAATGTGACAAATTTGTACAAAGTTTAGTGAAATGGCCCACATATATCTGTCTCAATTGAGTACCATATTTGTGACTGACGAAATGGGAGATACAAACTCTGCGACCAGTGAAAACACAGATGTTGTGTAGGCTGATTAGTGTCCACACTGTTCGCCAATCAAGCAGGGAAATGCCCATAATGTTTTCAACAATTATACCCCTTTTAAGAGTAATTATTCTTAATCAGGTCGGGTTATTCTAATATCAGGGCGGAATATATAATTTTTACGATGTAAATATTCCGTTCTGATTGTGGGATTTTCCCCGCAATGCAACATGTTAAATACGGGATTGAACCCGTTGGCCCGGCTTTAAATGACCTTAGCTGTTGATATGCCAATAAATCAAATCCAACAGTTGCATGTCGGTTTCCGTCTGAGAAAACGGGCCTTGTGACATTTGAAATATACATCTTGGTCATTCTGCGCACTTCCACAGCGGCATCAGGCCTATAGTTCCGGGCACATAACTCTGCAAAACCTCCTGTACTGTCCGTAGCTACGGACGGTACTGCAGGTTTTGCAGAGCTAGTTCTCGCAACTAGCCGGAATGACTGACTGAATGGCGAACAATGTTGGACCTACAGTGTATCACGCATGATAAGGTTCTTTTTCGTAGCCGAGGAAACCATGTCCGGGGATAAGTGTTATTGTTTCACACTATTAACCTTTTCAACTCCAATCGTCACAAAATTATTTTCAGACCAGTCCATTTATAAGAAGGTGGTGTTTTTTTACTAAACACTATGAAAATTACTTGCAAAAATTGTAGATCCTGATGAGACGACTTGTTACGAGCCGACTCGTCTGGATTTGCACTGTTTGCAAACGCTGCTGAAGAGGTTTGTAGTGTTGAAAGTATTAAAGTGTCTTTGCTCTTTTGTCGTGTACATACATTCGTGGGTGTTGTTCCTTTCAGTGTTTTTTATTGTTTTATACTTGTCCAGGTACCAGTGAATCGTCACAGTTTGGTCATCTGTGACTGGATAAATGGGGCTTATGGGATTTGTGCGATTTATGGGGCTGTGCGAATACACAGGCTGATCTGGATATACACTGGTCGCAAAACCCATAAGCACCATGGGCCTGTTTCACTAAACTTCTTGTGATAAAAATATTTGTACAAAGATTTTTATTAACCCTTTCAACACCACAGACCTCAATAGAGACCATGTTTGCAAACAGTGCAGATCCAGATGAGCCGGCTCGTAACGAGCCGTCTCATCAGGATCTCCACTGTTTGTTAATAGTTATCAAATTTGAAAAAATTACCCTTTCTGAAGAATGGAATAGCCTGAAAATTTGAATGGACCAATGAAATAGCATGAAACAGTGGCATGGAACAGCCCATTAAGTTACTTGGTGTTGAAAGGGTTAATTTGCTTCTCACATCAATGTGGCTAACTAATGTTACCATTTTGCACATACATGCACACATCATTGCATGTGAACACATCCGCTGAAGATTTTGCAACATCGGCCATCGGTGTAAATGTTATTCTAAAATTAAAGTGTGCACTTACATACTTCTTAGTCTTACGAAGTTGAGTGAAACGGGCCCAATTTCTCCAGTCAAAGCAACACATTTGTTTCTCTCAATTCTTCACAAAACATTCCTGCTATGTGCTCTTTAGAACTGCATCAATGAATTGAGCGTAAAAACTATATGCTAATGTTTTTGTGAATGGAGGAAGCTATTGTTGATTTTAGCTGGAAACGTGCTAAGAATGTCCGGCAATTAAAGTGAGATTATTAACTTGTATATTCTAAATTTAAATATTTCTTTTCTATATTACTATTATTCTTGTCAGCTGTATATTTTGTGATCACTCATTTGAACTGTCTCAGTCATGTGCATTGACTGTAACAAACGGCAATTTGATTTTCGAAATAAGATTTGGCGCAAAACAGCAATGCAGTAATTGAGGCCAGAACTGTGCACATCTGGTCGTGACCATGAATCAATCAAGAACACTATCATCTGTAAGCTACACTATGTTTTGACCTTTTTAAATTAACACAAAATTCCAAAATAGCTGCATTTTGTTGATGATAAGTTTTGAAATGTATCCTGTATATATATATTGCTTACTGATAATTCACAATAAAAATAATCAGAATGTTCATGTTGTTTTATAAGGAAATCTTGATTAAATGGTTATTTCATTCCAGAGTCGATAGGAGAATCAAAGAAGTGATTTCCATAATTGGTATAGTGGAACCTCTCCAAACCGGACACCCTGGGAGTTCCCCAGGGTGTCCGGTTTGGAGATGTTCCACTGTGAATCGGACCCGTTCGTGCGCCATGACATATTGCAGTCTATTGCAATAATGACAAGTCATTGTAATCAGAGATACATAACAGTGAAACACATCTAAGTTAAACATCCTTATTTTTCCAGAGTGTCGGGTTTAGAGGGGTTCCACTGTATTATGATTTTACATTGTAGCTCTAGTGTAGACTGTTCAAATGGTGTTTATAGCACCACAGTCTTCCACAGAGTAGCGGTAGCTGGGGCCCATTTCATTAAACTTTGTACGACTAAAATGTTTGTAAGTTCAAAATTATGATAGTCTGTAAATATCACATTAACAATGTCTTCTTGTAAACAAGTATTGGATTTACATTTATTGAGCATAGGCTGCATATGCAGCCTATGCTCAATAAATGTAAATCCATGAATTGAAATTTCCAGACGATCCTAAATTTGCACTTACAAACATTTTAGTCATACGAAGTTTAGTGAAACGGGCCCCTGATGTATGACTCGAGTGATGTGGCATACTATCGGAATATATCGGTTTCTATACGGATTAATGACATGTTTTGAGAATGTATTTGGGTGTAGTTGAATCCCTTCTAAACCGGACACCAAGATAACAGCTGTGATCTTATTTTTGATGAGTTATCTCGGGTGATAATGGCTGTTCGTGATTGCATAGCTCAGAATGGGCAAATGCCTGATTTACAGTGTCTCTAAGCCGGACACCCTGTGGACCTCCCAGGGTGTCCGGTTTAGAGAGGTTTCACTGTATAAGCTATTTAAAGCCCAACTATGCTGAATGAAGGGTAGCCCAAATGCTCTGTCTTAAAGGTACATGCCCACTCAGTATGCACAAAATGTTCTTTATAGGAATTAAATAAGTGTATAATTGTGTCACTTTTCCACCAGTTCTAAAAGACAGATTATAAAGTATGATCATTACACATCAAAAAATAAATACAGAGATTAAATAGTAATGTCCGTTAACATTTTGAGGAAACACGGTTATCGCCCCTGATATCAGTGTGGAAATTTGAGTCTGATATAAAATGTATAATAATGCCAGTCAATACGTAGGGTAATTGTGAATGAATGTTTATTTTGCCAGAAAATGTCTCGGATGATGTCTCTGATATAAATAACATTTTGTGCCTACTGAGTGGGCATGTACCTTTAACGAAAGGCTTACTTTGCAAGTTGGCCTGCCTTACAACCAGAAAATTTGGGTTTGCTGAATGTCGGAGTTCTGAAATGTCCTTTATTCGTTATAATTCCAAGTTTCCAACCTAATGATTAAAATGATGTTATATCCCATTTTTCATAGTTTTGCCAAATTCCAACAATACATAATTTCATTTCAACTGTTCTGCTGTTTATATATGAGACAAGCCATGTGATTTTATACCGAGAAGATAATTATACGATTTTTCATGAACAATATTTACACAGACTGATAATTTCTGTGAATAACATCAAATGTTGAAAAAATCATAGCAAATGCTTAATTCTATTCCGTATTTGCTATGGAAATTTCGCCAACGTTCAGTCATTTACTGTAAATATTTAAATTTTATGAATATTTTTCATGACAAAATTGGTGCATTACTTTGCATTCTGGATGGAAATGCACATTATATATGGCTTTGACTGTTGAAATTGGTCTTATGGCTTGTGTGACCAGTGTAGATCCAGATCAGCCTGTGCTTCTGCAGTCTGGTGAGGATCTGCACTGTTCTTATTTGTAATCCTAGTTTAGGGGAAGGGGCCATGTAGTCGGTTATTCTAATTTCAGGGCTGAATATACTTTTTTCTCGATGTAAATATTCCGTTCTGATTTTACGATCCCCCCCAATACAGCAGGTTAAAACGGGTTGCCAGGCCTTACATGACCTTAACTGTTGATAGGCCGTTAAACGTTAAACACCAATAAACAAACAAACAAACAAGGTCACAGTCTTAGTGGTTTCATAAACTTAACGTTGGGGGAAATTTGTTATAATTATACCCCCTCCACCCCGCAATGAGTTGTGGGGGGGGGGGGTGTATACTGGAGTCCGGTTGTCCGTCCGTCACTAAACTTAACATCAGAGAAATATTCTTCTATTTCCTTCATATGAAATGCTTTATATTTCACACATGCATTCCTGTAAGGCTCTACTACGATGCTGCGCCAAATCCATGACCGTCCAACCTCCGCTGATCCCAAGGTCAAGGTCAAATACTTAGTCTCTTTACAAAACTTAGAGAAATAAGTTATAACTTCTATTTCCTTCATTGAAAAGTCTTAATATTTCACTCGTGCATTCCTCTAAGGTTGTACTATCATGCTGTGACAAATCGACGACTGTCCAGCCCCCGCTGATCCCAAGGTCAAGGTCACATACTTGGTCTCTTTACAAAACTTAACATCAGTTGTAACTTCTATTTCCTTGATCGGATCTGCTTCACATTCACACACACATTGCTCCAATGGACCTCTACCACCCTGTGACAAATTCACGTTCGTGCCGCCCCCGCTGAGCCCCGAGTCAAGGTCACAAGCCCACACACTTGGAAATGTTTTACATATGTAGGGGTACTTGGGCCCACGCGGCGGAGGGGGGGGGGGGGGGGGGGTGGGTATTCCGTAAGCCTCGCTTACTGACCAATGTAGTTATACCCCCCCCCCCAGGTTGTCCGTCCGTCCGTCCGTAAACTTAACATCATGCTGTGCCAAATCCACGACCGTCCAACCCCCACTGATTCCAAGGTCAAGGTCAAATACTTAGTCTCTTTACAAAACTTAACATCAGAGAAATATTGTTATAACTTCTATTTACTTCGTCTAAAATGCTTAATAGTTTACACATTCATTCATGTAAGGCTCTACTACCATGCTGTGCCAAATCCACTACCGTCCAACCCCCGCTGATCCCAAGGTCAAGGTCAAATACTTAGTCTCTTTACAAAACTTAACATCAGAGAAATATTGTTATAACTTCTATTTCTTTCATCGAAAATTCTTAATATTTCACTCGTGCATTCCTCTAAGGCTCTACTATCATGCTGTGACCAATTCCCGCTGATCTCGCGGTCAAGGTCACATACTTAGTCTCTTTACAAAACTTAACATCAGAGAAATATTGTTATAACTTCTATTTCCTTCTTCTAAAATGCTTAATATTTCACACATGCATTCCTATAAGGCTCTACTACCATGCTGTGCCAAATCCACGACCGTCCTACGCCCGCTGATCCCAAGGTCAAGGTCAAATACTTGGTCTCTTTACAAAACTTAACATCAGAGAAATATGTTATAACTTCTATTTCTTTCATCGAAAATTCTTAATATTTCACTCGTGCATTCCTCTAAGGCTCTACTATCATGCTGTGACAAATTCCCGCTGATCTCGAGGTCAAGGTCACATACTTAGTCTCTTTACAAAACTTAACATCAGAGAAATCGGTTATAACTTCTATTTCCTTGCTCGGATCAGCTTCACATTTCACACACGTATTGCTCCAATGGACCTCTACCACCCTGTGACAAATTCACGTTCATGTTGCTCCCGCTAAGCCCAGAGTCACACACACTTTATAAATTTTTACATATTTTAGGGGTACCTGGACCCACGCGGGGGTATTCCGTAAGCATCGCTTACTGACCAATCTAGTTATCAAAAGGATACAAACATGATAAATACCATATACTGGTCATCTACTGATTATGTTTGTCAGGTTTCATTAATTAAAAGAAAACTTATAGCCCATGTCTTATGAAATTTTGATTTCAATATCATGCCTTATAACGTTTATATTTACTTATTTCTACCAATTACTTTCTAATAAATGCATATTCGAACGCAGTTCATCATGACCCATGCAGGGCTATAGGCGTATATGTGTTCATGGGTTCCTTGATCTCGCTGTATCTCCTTTTCTAGTTTTGATAAGGCCACAGGCTCGTTAAGATCGAACATCTAAACATATATGATTGTATTCAAAGTTTGTGGTAATGTAGAACAATCTTTATTATTTATTGGTGGGACCGCGCTCAGTTACTTCCATACAGGACCCACATTAAGATAGCATGACCCCCATACTATATAACCCTGTCTACTTCTCTGAGTAAAGGGATACGTACAAAATCCAAATGATGATGGATTCACTGTTAGCCAGACACTATACTAGATGATCTATATAGTCAGCTTATTTCATGTAATACTATATAATATCACCAACTTATCGAAATAGTAAGATATGACACTAACAATGCATTACAATGATCTCTAGCTAACAACTCGTACAGACCAGACTTATCCACAAACGTATTAGCCTTCTTCATCATAATGATATCAGATCATGTATATTTCCTAATGGTTACTGACTACCAGCAGTCTAGATTTTTTGTGCCATCCGACTATGCGCAATACTAGTCTATTGCATAAACCATGCTGGCTATTCATAACAAGCAGAGAGGCAATATGAAAATGCAAGCATAATTTCAGATAATGGACACGATTGGAACATGGCATGACTTTTGGCATGCATTGTCTATGTTCTCCGCTGTAACGGATATTATAGAAGAACGTGGCCAAACCCACAATCAGCTCTGAATAGAGAGCGTTCTGACGTATGCTCTTACTTATATAATATAATTTCATAAAAATAGCATATATAATGGTTAAGTGTCACTCGTTAAAATTGCTGTCCTATCGGGCGCATTTTATAGTATTAACATGTTGACATTAGTTTACATGAGTCTACGGTCCATATGGTTTACTGCTTTCTATTATGCACTTATAAATAATCATGCGATGATTTTGCAAATAAACAAACAACCCAGTCTGGTGACCTTCATTCTGGGGCAGCTTATCAGTACTGGAATTATTAAATTACTTAAAATAACCAGTATCTTTCAACTCGCTAAAATGAGAATACGATATGCAAATATCATTCTCGGAATTGTTCTACTTTTCCTTGGTATGGGGTACTCCTGAACACTCTATAAACATATTTAATGTATGTGAAGAACTAGTCTAGTGAGCAACTCCTTATAACCACAATGGCAATTAGTTAAGTATGTTCAAACATATGTGTACATATTCCAATTAAGTCGTATCCTTGTGCAGAATGTTCACAAATTAAGGAGCATGCTTATATAGATATTGTAAAACATCACCTAATAATTCCAGCACAAAAATATTTACACAATTCCCTAACATGTGATTGGCCCGTAGCAAGTCTCTGTTCAAAATTTATATCCCAGTAAACTCCCAAGCCGAACTACTTTATACAGATGCGCTGGCAGTGCTGTCAATGTAAACAAATGGCTGCCGTCTGTCAAAATAAACACATTTTCTTCCGGCCTTCGTCAAGTATTCCCGCGACTTTTCCAAGTTCATACCCCGATAAATTCCACAAAAAGGCCATTAATTCCTATAGTATGTTAGTATTTTGCGTATGTTACTTCGCATAGTGCTTGATTCCTTAATACTGACTATGTGGGTATAGACACGGTGTGTTCGAACACGTGTGTATAAACTTCCAAGTAAGCAGTATATGACTAGCAAATGTGATATAAACCATGACAAACTCGTCGAATATTTGACACAAATAGTTATGGTGTATTGTTAGAATATTTGATATTGAATGCATGGATTAAAGCATCGACATGAAGTTCACTATTTGACTTTTTCACTGGTCTTTACTTGGCAAATCGTTTTATTTTGGTGGCTATTTTGAAGAGTAAACATGATTGTCGTGATTAGTATGTTGTTGCTAGCAAAGACATTATTATCAATAGCAGATCATGTTGGCTTATTTAACTGTCTTAAGCAAAGTATTGGATGTGTGCACCGGCATCACTACTAAGTTATTTTTAGCATTCCTGTCTTTATAAGGAATGGCAGTTTGGCGGCCATTTTGAAATGCAAATATGGTAACGGATAAGAAAGGGCATCACTATATTTCTTATACGATACTCTGAACTACAAATATAGGTGAAATTACGCTCATACGTGTCTCACCAACCTATTTGAAAAAGTAGCTTTTTGGCGGCCATTTTGAAAATATAACCGTCATACATTGAACATTTGTGTGTGTTTCTGCTAGTAAGATGCAGAATATCTATTATTCCGATCTTTTGAGTAATGTATACGGTAATCAGTTCATTGGTAACTGCAAATTATCCTATCCATATCGTTATTCGGACACCGAGAATGCATGAAGTTCTATGACCTTGAAATGACCTTGACCGTGGTTTGTAAAAATGACACCCGGATTTTTTGAAAACCATATATATACATTCAAGTTTATAAAATCATCGGGTGACAAAAATGAAGATGAGGTGACGGATTCGTATACGTATAGGAGGTACATTTGCCCCCGGACTATTACTGTTTCACACCAGATGAGTGATTGTATGCTAATTATATATGCCTTCGAGGTTATAAATATGCCACTTCTGGGTTATAGAGTAGGCCGGATGACCGAGATGTTACAAAATAGCCATATACACATTTGACCCGCCTGGCAAAAAGGTGTGTATTGAATTTGCTGCCAGTGATGTCCCAGATCACGGCATGCATTGTTGGCGTGAACGGACACAACGTATCTGGTACTGGAATTGTGAGTCGGAACAGAGGCTACACTGGCCAAAAACCGACTGTGTTATTATTATTTTTTTTCATCATCTGTCACGATTGCCTGTCGGATGACAATACGCACTATCTGACAAAATCGCGATTATATCAATTTCGTGATATCACAGTGTTATGGAAGCCCTGGAGGGACTTCCGACTTCTTTACTTCCGACTTCCGACTTCATTACTTCCGACTTCTAACTTCATCACTTCTGACTTCATTACTTCCGACTTCATTACTTCTGACTTCCGACTCCATCACTTCTGACTTCATCACTTCCGACTTCATTACTTCCGACTTCCGACTTCATTACTTCCAAGTCAGAAGTGATGAAGTCGGAAGTAATGAAGTCATAAGTGATGAAGTCGGAAGTGATGAAGTCGGAATGTAATGAAGTCGGAAGTAATGAAGTAATGAAGCTCGGAAGTCGAAGTAATGAAGTCAAGAAGTAAGTGGAAGTAATGAAGTCGAATCCGGAAGTAATGAAGTAATTTAATCGGAAGTCGGAAGTTCGTGAAGTAAATGAATGTTCGTGGAATTGATGAAGTCCTAAGTGATGAAGTCTGAAGTCAGAAGTAATGAAGTAGGAAGTAAAGAAGTCAGAATGAAAGAAGTCGGAAGTCGGAAGTAATGGAAAAGAAGTCGAACGGAAGTCGGAAGTAATGAAGTCGGAAGTCGAAGTCGGAAGCGGAAGTAATGAAGTCGGAAGTGATGAAGTCGAAGTGAGAAGTCGGAAGTCAGAAGTAATGAAGTCGGAAGTAATGAAGTCAGAAGTGATGAAGTCGGAAGTAATGAAGTCGGAAGTGATGAAGTCTGAAGTAATGAAGTCGGAAGTGATGAAGTCGGAAGTAATGAAGTCGGAAGTCAGAAGTAATGAAGTCGGAAGTAATGAAGTCAGAAGTGATGAAGTCGGAAGTCGGAAGTAAAGAAGTCGGAAGTCCCTCCAGGGCTTCCATACAGTGTAGACCTAGATCAGACTGCGCTCAGACTCTGCACAATTCGCTAAAACAACACATTTCAAGCATTATTTGCGCACAGGCAAATCATCCACTTAACTGGTCAGAAATGAAGTACGTCGGGTTTTGTCACATCGTCGCTTAATTTGGCTTTACCATCTACGTACACAAGAGATGCGGATTGCTTCGTCTTTCTTCGGCATTGCTATTTACAAACAATAAAGTAAAACATTACATTATACAAATCGCATTGGGAGTGCTTCTTGCAGGTGATAAGATGACAACCTGGAGCTTATTTCACCAACCTTGCAAAGTGTTCTTATCTAGCACTTTGAGGGAGACTATTTCAATTTAAGGATACATTTATTAATTTTTATTATACTGAATTATGTCTCCCCCCATGAATGGGGAGACATATTGTTTTTGGCTTGGTTGTCCGTCCGTCCGTCCGTCTGTCCGTCACAAAATTTGTGTCGTGCATATCTCCAAAGAATTTTGAGTTAGAGTCGTGAAACTTTACATGAATACTTTGTTATCGTGTGAAGTTGCGCACCTGGGGTTTTAGATGCGGATTCATCCTGTATTTACGGAGTTATGGCCCTTGACTTAGCGAAAATTGGGGATTTTCAACTTGTGTCGCGCGTATCTCCAAATGTATTTCAGTTATAGTCGTGAAACTTTACAGGAATACTGGTCATCGTGTGAAGTTGCGCACCTGTGGTTTTATATGCGGATTCATCCAGTATTCACGGAGTTATGGCCATTGACTTAGTGAAAAGTGGGGATTTTCAACTTGTGTCGCGCGTATCCGTCCAAAAGTATTTCAGTTAGAGTCGCGAAACTTATACATATACATATACTTGAAATGTGGATATATAATATGTGTTTTTGAGGTA
This sequence comes from Conchocele bisecta, assembly GCA_029237695.1. NCBI lineage: Eukaryota > Metazoa > Mollusca > Bivalvia > Lucinida > Thyasiridae > Conchocele > Conchocele bisecta. The sequence goes on from CM055266.1 coordinate 68,686,737, forward strand.
GATTTTTCGTTTTATTTCCATTTACTTTACATGGGGCTCCAATAAGGGCACATCTACCTTAATGGTTATGAAAAATTGCCATATTTCCTGTAAATGAGATCAAAAGTTGGTGAAAATTTCAGACCAAATGAATATAATACCGCATTTGCTCTGAAAGTTTCACCAACTTGTGTTGGCCTTGTGAAAAGCTGTGGCCATTTATAGAAATAATTTTTCGGTAAAAATCTCATATACGATGATGATTATATTAGGTGTCGGCTCAATTATACATGTACTTTCGGCTTTTTATGCCTCGCGTTTCAATTTCCATATATCCTCACTTTTTATTTTATTATCTCACAAATTATAACTAACTTAAGCAGAAAATACAAGGTAGCTACACATATGCTGTTGCTGCCTTAAATTCTACTTTTCCAAGTCCTGATAACATGCAGTGGTGGTATTGGGGGAGACATATGTTTTTCTCTGAAAAACAATCCTCTAGTTTATTACATTATCATAATGTAATACATTCAGTATAATAATTATGCATGCTTTTAATCATCAAATATATGCAGTTGTTCGTTTTATATGATATAATACATTTCGGGAAAAATAAATGATTAGTTCCTCAAAGTATACTTTGCTAGATAAGTATACTTTGCAATTTTGATGAAATCGGCTACAGAACACATTTGCTGTACACAGTCTGGATGAAACCTCAAATCGGTATCATGGGACTACTTACGTTTATTGTGATCGTTGCGACCATTACCTGCATCGATGCCACAATCTGGTCATGCGCAAAGGAGCCATTCTGGAAGCGGCCATGTGCCAACCACAACCACAACCGCATCAGTCGCAAAGTCTTCGAAAAGGTCGTAAGTAACTTATATATAATTATACTGTTTTTATCGCGCCCGCTTGCGGATAGCGCGATATAGTCGACACATTGGCGACAACGTCCATATATACGTCCGTACGTGCGTCGTTAAAACATTTAGTTATCAAAGCTCGTTTAGTTCTATAAAATGCCGGCGCGACATGCGGGCCGCGATCATCTGGTGTTTTAACGGCAATTTGTCAGACGGGCCTCCCTATTCGTGTTGGTCATAGCGAGTGACCATTATTAGACACTATTACAATAGTGCATTGAAGCTTCATATGGGGAGAGTATATAGGACACATGTATATTTACATAGATCACCGCACAGTATCTAGGAAAAGTGTACACGTCAGGCGTAGCTTATGTTCAATTTGATAATGTAGGCAAAAGTGCACCAATATCTGACTTGAAGTACATCTTGTTATTATATAATTAATAGGGAGTCAGTTGTCATGGCTTTTCTATGTATGATTAGCTACAATATATCATATGTTCTACTTCGCATTATCAGTTCTTTGTGAAACGCCAGCATAGGTGACGGCTGGAATACACAAAGATGGCCGACTTGGCCACTCCATGTGACTATATGAGATACAATAACGAGGCAGTGTTCACATATATGTTGCACATATATTCCATCACATTTACGAAGCAATTATCTTTGAATCAAAGGATGATCAGGTTAGAACGGGTCCTTAAACCATCACACATGTAAGAAGCTTTGTGCTTTATTTAGGTTGCCACTGGGTCCTGGCACAATGTCTACGCGATTGACGTCGGAAAAGGTACACCCACGTATGGCGCCAGTGAACGTATATACAGGGCGGGAACAGGCTGTTCCGCCATGTTCGTCATATCCGTTTTGTACGTATGATAACACAGACCTATTATCATTAGACACTTGACTGGATGGCAACTTTGGAGGAGGTCAGTTGGAACGATAATCCACCAGGGTAACAGCAATACTATTATTATTCGAACTCATTTGAGGTTTTACAGATTTTATGCAAATGAGGCATATTTCGGTCGCAGTACATATTTTGTGGGTTGCACTTTTAAACAACACGGGTCTTATGCCATAAAAATAGTTCTAACAGCTTGATCGCATTTTCAGTGTAAGAAATGCATGACTTAAAGGTACATGCCCACTTTGTAGGCACACACTGTTCTTTATAGGAACTGTGTCACTATTCCACCAGTTGTAAACGTTACAAGTGTCCGCTATACAGATATAATAATTTAGTAATATTTATTTTACTGATAGTGACTTGCGGTGGTATCAGGCTATTTTCATATGCAAATGAGAAACGATATTTTTTAATTTAATTTAATTTCTATAACGAACATGTTGTGCCTACTGAGTGGGCATGTACCTTTAATGAATACAATCACCGGCTGTTATGATGCTCATAACACACTGGGTGATGTAACTGGGTGATGGTTGGAACACACAAAGATGGCTGACTTGGCCACTCAATGTGCTGTATATGATACAGTAACGGGGCAGTGTTCACTTATATGGTATACATATAATCCATCACATTTACGAATAAATTATCTATGAATCAAAGGATGCTCACAGCAGCATATGTCCTGATAAAACTAGATAGGCTGCTATATCAAGGTGTATGATCACGTGGTTACAACAACAACGTCGCCCACTCCAAAGTAAGTATTATTTGATATTTTCCTTAATATGCAACGGATTTTGATGAAATATGGCGCAGCAAACGCGTCTTCATGAGCTGCATTTGGTGGTCTTTAGAGTTTGGCACAGATTTATGTCACGGAAATCGATTCTTCGCAACAACGACAGAAGTTTGTGAGAAAATACAGAGACCACCAAATGCAGCTTAACAAGACGCGTTTGATGCGCCATATTTCATCAAAATCCGTTACGTAATAAGGACACTATAACAGAATACGTACTTTGAATCGATACTTGTTCTTGTTGTTGTTAGTACCACGTGATCATACACCTTGTATATGGGCTACGTTGGTCCCACACGCCGTCTACTAATTGTTATAATACATGTACTAGCTCTAACGGGCTGTTTCAATGAATTTGAAGCTAGTGTCTAAACTACTGTCTGTTTCACGAAACCTGCCCAAATTGTACGGCCATATAAACAATGCAAAAACAGTATTTTCTTTTCGATAATATTAAATTTTATCAAAATTTAAGAATGAGCCTTCTTTTTATTTCGTGAAATTTGGTCAAATATTGACTTCATTACGAAAAAATTATTTGTCTATTGGAATTTAACATGGGGGAAAAGGAGGTAGAGGAGTTGTGGGAGGAGTCAGAAAACGGAAAGTTTTGGAAACTGACTCGAATTTGGATGTTGGTTGTTTAATTCTTCACTACAGCTCGAATAAAAATGAATGCTGTGCCAGGTACGGCAATTTATATGGCCCCGATGTCATCAAAAAATAAACTGTACAAAATAAGGTTGAATGGTAAACGTATACATGTCACTTTATTATTCTGAAAATTGACATGCAAAAACTAAATAATTTAAATATAATGTAAGAAAAGTTGTTATTAATGTAGCAGACATTTTTACGGACTATGCATAATTTTGATGAGATTATCTACATCATTGTATGCGTTATATTTGTATGTATTCAGCGTAGGTGAGTTGAAGTCCTGACCGTTTTCTACGATACCACAGAGAAACCGGTGTGCAGTTATGGGACAGACAAATATATTGAATTTGCGGAAGGTTTGTACACAATTATTTGAAATGATACACATGATACATATACTATGGAAGCGTCCTGGTCCCAATGCTATACTATTTTTATCTCCTAATTAGGAGATAAACATATTATAACATTGGCACCAGGACGCTTCCATAATATAATGTGTGCTGGCATAATAATATATAGAGGATATTCATATTTTTGCAACGAATATGACATATATGTTCATCGAGTGGTGTGAAATGCCCATATTTCACGAGTGCCTAACGGACATTTCATTTAATATGGACATTTCACACCACTCGATGAACATATATGTCAGTCATATTCGTTTATTCGTTGCAAAATATGAATATTCTATTTATTATATACCGCTCCATGGAAATTAACAGTTGTTTAGAATGTATACGTTAATTAATGTGTATGTGCAGCCTATTTGCGCTGTTTTCTTTCTAAATACAGAATATGAATCTAGATAGCGGAAGTAGTCGTATTTTCACCGGAAGTTGTTTATTTCATCGATGAGAACATATGACTTTTATTTACATCGTATAACTATGTATTTCATGGGTAGGTATATAATAAAATAACGTATTCGCATGATACGTAAGTGGGTTTTATTTTTATGGAAGGTACATGTATGTGTTCTGGTTGAAACTTGCAAATTATAAACAATCAAATGATTAAAAGTATTTACATCTCTTGGAACCAATGCATATACCGGTATGAATGTTTTCACATTTATGCATGCATATAAAATATGAAAATGAAATACACATTCATATCGCAAATATTCAAATAACGTTGCTTTGCCTGTACGAATTATCTCCTCGTCAATATGGATACATGTAAACAGTGTCACATGTTGAAGTAACGGACCAATTTAGGTACATGTATATGAAGAAGAAGAATATTTTATTGACTTAAACTATACAACAGTTTCTCGTCACACACAAAGGAAGAAAATCAAAGAAAAAATACTTACAAGCAAACATACATTACAATACATAACTACTGGCAATAGAGGATGGATATATAAAGTTCAATTGATTACTGTTAAACTTCGTAATTTAGCAGCATGGTATATAAACAGAGATAATTTGTATACGTGTGCTTTGTTTGACGTCATAAGAAGGTTTAAGAATGTATGCATGCTACAATGACGTCGATAGTAAGCGGGAATATACCTCATACGGAGCTGGGGCACACACACATACACAATGGCATTCGTCTTCAATGTCACGTGTGTCACATATCGTGCAATACCTTTCGTTTCTTGTAACACGATTACGACCATATCGGCCAGTTTCAATGCGTAGTTGGTGCGCCGATAGACGTAGTTTGGTAAGTCCGCTGCGCAAATGTTTTCGCGATATTAGACCGAGGTGTTCGACATAACCGAATGTCGTTTTCACATTAGTGTATAATTGTAATTTGTTGTTTGTGCACACATCTACAAACCATGCTTCTACAAAGTTGTCAACTAGTCTTTGTTTAAATTCCGTGCAGAATGCTTGAGCGTTAACACGAAGCGGGTTTTCCCAAACATCTCCAAATCCGTGACGACACAATAATGACTTCACACCCGATGTCCAATTCGTTTTTCCCGCCGCGCAGTCAGTGTGTGAAATGTAGTACGTAGCTTTTATGATGCAATTTTCAGAATACAAAACTTTAAACCAGAATTTAACAATACGATGGTAGCGCATTATACACAGCGGGTATCCTTTTGCAAAACTTTAAATGAATACGCTCTAGTTCCTTCGACTTATTACCCCACACCTCACAAGCATAGTTAATAATAGAGGATACGAAGGCGTCAAATAATTGGCACAATGTTTTAGGTGAGAAATCACACGACTTTATATTTCGAAATAACACATTCATAACTTTTAGACCTTTGCCTGACAGCGTCTGTTGATTGAGGCAAAACGATCCGTTGTAATGAATTACAGTTCCAAGGTAGTTGAAATCACTGACTAACTGTAGAGGAAAGTCATTATGAAACCACTTTTCATCACGCTTTGTAGCTCCACGTTCTCTAAACACCATTACTTTAGTTTTCTCAGTGTTGACGGTTAGACCCCATTTTTGACAATACTCGTATAATGTATCTAAACTGTTTTGTAGATCAGCACATGTTTCACCTACGATTGCCATGTCATCGGCGAACAACAGCAAAATGATCACAATATCTTGGATCGATAGCCCACAACTCTCTTTCTGTTGAAGATACAGCTCATTAAATACATTAAATATACCTAATTGCATCAATAAATGAAAACAAAATAAGCTAAACATGTTTTAATGACTTCCTGTTTACCAAGATGCCTATGTTTTCATGGGCCGTATTCGGACAGCCTCGAGACAACGGACTCTCACGAAACAGTCAACCGATGTATATCATTTTCGCCTATTGCATAAGTTAGGCAAATGTTAGCCTTCCGCAACGATATATTCCCCGATGCTCTATGTCGACGCATTTTTTAGCTAGATTTGTATGGATTATTTTGTTCAACAATATTTCGCATTTTATTCTAGTCGGTAGATGTTTGTGGTCAATACTACTGCATGTGTATATGATAGCGCAAACATCTGCTTCAAACTTCACTTTTACGCCGTCCAGGCCAGTACAGAAATATTTTGCATCGAAAACACATAGCTTCCAATCGAATATTTCATCACCACGGCATTGATACCCGTCCAGTGCGTCACGACAGACAATTCAATCTCACCAACAGTTCTATCATTCCTCGGGAAGCCATGTTGTCTAATCATGATGGGGCTTCCAGATGACGTCATCGCTAAGCCTATGATTGGCTGAGGTTCGAGAAGTGTCACGCGTACATTGACTGGTTACCTGCGGACGTCTGCCATTTGCCTAACTTCTGCAATAGACGAACATGATATAATACGGTTGACTGTTTGGTGAGGTCGCTGTCTCGAGGCCGTCCGTACGATCCATTACAAACATAGGTACCTTGTTAATGTGTTATTAAAGGAGTAAAACTATTGTTAAGTTATTTCTGTTTCACCTTTTGATACGTTTAGGTGTGTTTAATGTAGTTATAGACATATAAACCTCAATTCTTGTTATAGACATTGGTCCGTTACTTTAACCTGTGAACAGTGCTACAACATGATCAATATACACCACGGTGCTATATTTTATGTTCCAGTCGCGGGAAATTTCGGCGGCAACACTAGAATTACGTTTTACTCGCAAGATCCCAGCAAGTACATCATTGTTTTCCCGTGCTTCAAACGTGGTATGGGAGGAACATGTAAGAACGAGGTCGTGGAAGTGCAGGTATGACGTATATGTAGTCCACGATCACGTGGCTCGCTATATATGAGACAAGTCATGTGGTTTTGTACCAAAGAAGCTGTGCGATTTATCCTGAAATGACGTCGAAAACTGGCGAAATGTTCAGAGCAAATGTGGAATTCTGATGTTGAAAGTTAACGAAATTTACATAGCAGATGCGGAATTATATTCTATTCCGCATTTGCTCTGGAAATGTTGTCAACTTTCGAGGTCATGTACGGAAATATACATTTTTATAAATAGTTTTTAAGAGATACTACTGAGCCCCGCAGGGGTCGTAGAATTCTTTTTTTTGTTAATTCGTTCCCACGAAATAACAATTCGATCCCAAAACGGGAACGAATTGTTAATTCGTGGGAACGAATTGTTATGTCGTGGGAACAAATTGTTAATTCGAGAGAACGAATTGTAATTTCGTGGGAACGAATTGTGATATCGTGGGAACGAACTTTTAATTCGAGGGAACGAATTGTTAAATTGAAGGAACAAATTGTTATTTCGTGGAAACGAATTAATAACAAAAATCTATGTCCCCTGCGGTGCTCCGTAATGCCGCTATCACACCGAAGGAAGCTTCCGCTACGTTCTTGAAGTTCTGAAAAATTGCTAGGACGCAGCGCCAACTTCGTGGTCTTCGAGAAAATGTGAAATCGTCCCGTTCATGCTACGTCCGCGCCACGTCCTTGCTAAGTTCCTGTTGCGTTGGTGGAGTTCCCACGGAGTTCTATATGCGCGCAGGACGCGGTGCGTGCATCGTCGGAAGGGTTCCCGCTACGCCCTCGCTACGTCCGCGCAGATTTTGACTCGTTGTACCACCTACGTCTATACTGCGTTCACCGGGCGTCTCAGGAAATTGAAGAATGACTGTTGATCTTCCATTCTCTGTTCAGCCAGCAGTCGGTCATAATGGCCATATAAGCCTTCTTTCGGCATGCAGCCAAGGTCGCACCCAACAAGATCTTCGTTGCCTTCTATGTCTGAGTCTTCTCATCACCAGCAGTGCCAATTGCTCGTCTTGAATATGTTGATTCGCAGCCATTTAATGGAGAAGAAGCACATTATGCCTGTGCATATCCATGCCTTGAATATAACTGATGCCAGTGTGTAGTTGGACTTGGTATTTATACTATTTACTGGTAAAGACGTAAGTCTGTCGGTGTGTGGACGTCCTGTGGGTGTACTATAAACTTCATGGACGTGCCTTGGACTTGCCATGAACGTGGTGTACGGCGCAGTAATACCGTAGCAAGCACTTCATGAAGACTTCTGTAACGTAGGATGGACGTAGCGCCATCTTAAAGAAGACGTAGCGACAACTGATAGGCGTAGTGGCCGCGCAGTAGACATGGACGGAGTTGTCACCGAGATTTTGCTACGTTCTATCCGTGTCCGCTACGTCTATGCTACGTCGATGGAGCTGTAAGTAGGTCCTATGAATGTCATTACTGCGTCCTTACTAAGTCCTTACTACGCCCTGTTCAGACGGCGTTCGTGCTACGTGGGTTTTGAACATGTCCAAAGTCCACGTAGCTGAAAATCGGTCTCCGGAGACCATGGAGACCATACCACATTCCCACTACGCTCTCAGTACGTTGTACGAGTTCCCACTGCGTCCTGGCATTTTTTCTTGGACTAAGCGAGAACTTCATGGACGTAGCGGCGGTGTGATGGGGACATAAGATACCGCATATATTCTTCGGTACAAAATCACGTAGCTTGTCTCAATTATTCGGGACATTTCATCTCTTCGTTACTACTACAATGATTATATAATACAGTGAAAACTCTCTAAACCGGACACACTGGGAGGTCCCCAGGGTGTCCGGCTTAGAGATGTGTCACTGTAAATCAGACATTTGATTATTCTGAGCCATAGCTGTATGATATGCGGTCACGAACAGACAGTATCACCTGAGATAAATAACCAAGAATCAAAAATAAAATCACAGATGTTTTCTTGCTGTCCGGCTTAGAGAGGTTCCACTATGTCTACGCCGCGTGCATGGTCGGGATTGGTGGCGAGTCATGGACCTAAACCCGGATTTGAAGACTTGTGCATTTGTCTTGCTCTCCGGTCATGAGATATTCATATTTGCCTCCACATTAGTGACAACTACATGTACAACCGTGTTAAAGGCCACCTCCGAATGATAATTACATATCTATGACAGTCACCCTTTTGTTTTCCTAATTGCTCAATTACTAGATACATGTATATGACCCTGCGAACAAAGACCACCTGTGAACAAAGGCCAGATTTTCCTCTTCCGGGGTCTGGCATTTATTGCCACCTACACTGTATATGACATTAGCACAGAGCCACGTTCACCGACCGACATTGTGTACTATTAGCTTAATAGAGTTTCGTCTTTCTTTCAATATTTCCTTCCAACCCACCGTCACAGTTCATTAACATGTGGCCGCAGTGTGTGTCTACGGATGATTCCTCGCTACGTATGTCCCCTATACCGCAATACAAGGTCACTTCTTTGTAAAGCAAATGTGCTCAAATAATGTTCATCTTTGTTATGTCTATTTTCACTGCTTTTCACATTTTGATAATATTGGGCCACATTGTGTGTCTAGGGATGGTGCTTTACTAAGCATGACCGCACATCCACCCCAATGTCCAATGTCAAGTTCATAGGTTGTCCATTTTCACCTTTGTAAGGCAAACGCACTTAGCATAGTTTCTTCTTTCTTTCGCTGTTTCTGTTTAACCCCTTCTCACATATTGATAATATTTGGCCGTAATGTGTGTCATGGAATTGAGATTTGATTCACATACACCCCACGTCTGAACATCAAAGGTGAAGGCCACTGAGGACTTATGTTCATCAAGACAGCCAGCGTGGGGATTAGCTTCGTAATAACGATGTCATTGTTCTATCCATTTTGTCGCCAGGTCCCAGACAACCACATGCTGGCCATGAAACAGGTTCCCTGGGGTATGGTCGGAGATGATGTGTACAGGTTGACGGGACTGAACTTTCTGGATCCCAGAGTTCGCTACACCACCACTGGACCAGGTACTATATAGTGAAACCTCTCTAACCGGCCACCCTGCGTGGGATCTCAGAGAAGTGTGAAGTAATGCTTGACATCATTTTTAACGCGCCTTCCGAAGGAAGGATTACTCATGGCATACCCTGGCGTCATAGTCAGCGTCTGTCCGTCTGTCCGGTCTGTCCGTCTTTCAGTTTCCTTTCACCAAACATTTGGATATTTAACACATGCCTTTCTCTAATAATTCTCTATCATGATGTGACAAATCCTTTACTATAGGGTTAACTGTATCGTAATTTTCAAATTTGCGGCGTATATCATAAAATAATAGGTCGGAAAATCTGTTTAATGGCGACGCGCTAGTGGAGCCATTAAACATGTTTTCCGACCTATCATTTTCTGATACACGCCGAAAATTTAAAAATTACAATGCGGTTAACCTATTTCTAATGCACTCCTTTACTAATGGCGTAGGAATACATATTTAAATAATTTGCGACCGTTCATCAACAAATGATATACCTGTAATATATGACCATCAGTCAATCAGATTTCGTGTTATAGAGTGCATTAGAATTTCTGTTAATTTCCTTTCACACATCTGTTGGATATTCGTTAAACTGAAGCACCACCAGGCGCGCTTCGTTGTTTTCTGACAACTCTCGTTATAGATGTTCTTTTAATAACTTGAAATGGCAAAACGGAATATGTTCAAACATCGCGCAACACTTCTTGCTTTTCATTGTGCAGCTTGTATTATAGCACACCTCTGTAATTGTTTAAAACGTTTTAAGAACATTTTTAAATTAGTGTGTCCATTAAACACGTACAATTAACAAATTTGGTGCGCCATTTATCATTGCAATACCTTTGTTAGGAAGATTGTTAAGAAAATACGCTCTAAAAATAACGTCACACATTACTTTACTTGGTTACGAAACCAAGGTGTATGAACACGTGGTATTAACAACAACAAGTACTGAAATTTTCAGAATCCATCTGATTCAAAGTACGTACTATTTTATAGTGTCCTTATTACGCAACGGACTTTGATAAAATATGGCGCATCAAACGCGTCTTATTATGCTGCATTTGGTGGTCTCTGTATTTTCGCCCAAAATTCTGTCGTTTTTGCGAAGAATCGATTTCCGTGTCTCTGACACGAAAATCGATTCTTCACAAAAACGACATAAGTCTGCCAAACTCCATGGATCACCAAATGTAGCTTGCTGCGCCATATTTTATCAAAATCCGTTGCATATTAATGAAAATATCAAATAATACTTACTTTGGGCGACGTTGTTGTTGTTGTAATCACGTGATCATGCACCTTGGAAACCACGTGATCATATTCCCCCGGATTTGAGAGGTTCCAATTATATGATATGTGCGATATGTATTGAATACTATTAACAGAAACTGATATATATTCTGTAAATTATGTCGAAAGTTGGCGAAATGTCCATAACAAAAGCGGAATTCTATAGATTACTGTGAACATGTCGTCAACTTTTGGACTTCATTTATGAACAATATCATAAATATTATAAATAAACATGCTGCTTTTCAAAAACCATTTTCTTAAATAGTTGGGGCCCGTTTCACTAAATTTCGTACGACTAAAGTACAAACTTATTATAGTCTGTAAATTTCACATTAACAATGTTTTCTTGTAAACAATTACTGTATTTGCATTTATTGAGCATATGCAGCCTCAGCCTCTATTCATTAAATGTAAATTAATAAATTGAAATTTCCAGACGATCATAAATTTGAACTTACGAACATTTTAGTTGTATGATGTTTAGTGAAACGACCCCCTGGTGGGCCGTTTTCCGACAAAGTCAAGATGGCCACCAATAATAATCACGAAATTTTATAGCCCAAAAACGTCATTTTAACACGTTGAAATTGCACGAGGAAAGGTTATCAAATTCATATTAGCTAACTCCTACAAAGTCAGGGGGCCGTTTCACTAAACTTCGTACGACTAAAATGTTCGTAAGTGCAAAATTAGGATCGTCTGTTATTCCAATTGATTTACATTTATTGAAAATAGGCTCCACATGCAGCCTATGCTCAATAAATGTAAATCCAATAATTGTTTACAAGAAAACATTGTTAATGTAAAATTCAAAGTCTATCATAAGTTTGCACTTACGAACATTTTAGTCGTACGAGGTTTAGTGAAACGGCCCCCAGGAGACAACGCTTGGATGTACCGGCTCTCGGGCTGTGCCACAGGTGACTGAAAAACATCGCATGTCAGTATCATTTTTAGTATAAGTGTTTATTTATATTAGAAACTAGATATTATCGCAGATTTCTTTTTCTGGCACCTGTGGGCTGTGCATGTTGTATGTACCATGGCTGATCTGAAATGTACTATAATTGTGTATGACATCCAATTCAGTCGTCACAAGTTTTGTGATAATATTATTTCATTTCAGAATGCCTGCTCCCAAAATTTCTGTAGAGGCGTTGCAGAAAACCACTAGGTGGCCTATTCACTAAACTTCGTACGACTAAAATGTCGTAATTGCAAAATTATGATAGTATGTAAAGTTCACATTAACAATGTTTTCTTGTAAACAATTATTGGATTAAATTTATTGAGCATATGCTGCATACGCAGCCTATGCTCAATAAATGTAAATCCATCAATTGAAATTTACAGACGAGTCTAAATTTGCACTTACGAACATTTTAGTCGTACGAAGTTTAGTGAAACTGTCCCCAGTTACGGATGCTGTGGCAGCAATGTGTTGTGATATTGTACATGTATATACAAGAACAAGTGAGCTAGGTACACTGTACATGCAATATGGTTGTGGAAACGTAACACCTCAAATACTCCCGTATCATGCTTAGCATATGATACGGGTGTATTTAAAATGCTACGTGTTCACATTTAAGTGTAACCGACCAAGTTTGTGCGTTGTTCAGATTATCACTCGCATGGTATACCGGGTGGATACGAAATGAATTGTGTTATCTTAAAAACTAAGTATAATTTCTCTTAATATCATTTTATGATATTGTCTCCAAAATCTAAAATGATCAACTCACTAAATGCGTGGAGATAAAAGAAAAAAAATCATGATCGATATACTAAAATATTAACTGATTGAGGGTAAATCAAAAAGTATCTGGCCTGTTCGCCACAGTCAGATCATGATTCGTCGGCATGTACGAGGAGATAATCGATCGTACATGCGGACGAACGTGATCTAACTGTGACATCACAGCTCATGTCCATACATTACCCATCTGCTGTGTAAATGCAGAAACAACACTTTAGAAATCAACAATCACAGACATGCGCGCATGGCACATCACAGGCTTATATCTTCGGTAGATCGGTAGAAATGCAGTTTAAGCTAGTATCTCACTGGGCTGCGACTGTTGGCGACAAATTGAGAACGGCATTCGCGAGGGAGTTTCCAGAATGTCTCGAAACGTTCGTAGGGGTTCTCAATTTCCTCGCGTGAGTCGCAGGGCCTCGCTCTCGTGTCGCTGGAATTTTGAACATGTTCAAAAAATTCGCGCGACAAATTATCTCTCAAAATAGTCACAGAGTCGTCGCGACTGTCTCGAACCCGTCTCGAAACCTTCTCAATTTAGTTTCCGTGAGTCAGAAAGTGCAAGAAATGTGAGACAAATTTGTGAGGGGTTGACGACCTATGAAACTAAATTGTGATTGATTGGAGACAAAAATAAGAATCGGAAATTCCGGGCGCGAGACAGGCGCGAACTGCCCTGGGACCCATGGGAGCGCGACAAAATTGCGAATAAATTTAGAATAAATTTCGATTTCTCAATTGTCACGCATAACTTGCGACTGTTGCGCGCGAATGTCACGCGACGCCCGCGCAACAGTCGCAAGTGCCAAAAATGCGCTCTTAGGTGAGTGAAGTGACCTGATCATTTACACAGTATACCATAGTATACCACAGTATATACGTTGACATGAGATAATTGATACATAGCATGTTGTAAATAATTATATTTGGTACATGTTATACCAACCTTTATTAATTTATCTTGTCATTATTTGGCTGTCTGTGTCAAAAACTACAAGGTGTGAAACTGACCGATGGCTTGTGCATACCAAGATGGCCGAAATGACAACTCCATGAGCCGTATAGGATACAGTAACAATATAAAGTTAAAATTTATGTTATACATATGTCCCATCACATTCATGAAGCATATATTCGAATAAAATGATGATCATGTGTGTAACGTGTCCTATAGAGAGCTACATGGAATTTATCACGTGACCATACGTATTATCGCCAAATAAACAACAACAAAAAAACAACGTTCAATTCGTAACCCATTACATGTTCATGATACAAATATTTTTGCTAGAAAAATACAAATATTTCTTTTATTTATGCACATAAGTGTATGTTGTCATCCCTCAGTTGACGGTTTAAATGAGGCGTGACAAAATAAGTCGTGAGCAGAAATAAGATATTTTGGGAATTATTATTTTGAATCCAGTTATGTGTATGTGTCATGTAACGGGTTAGAGGAGCAAATTACGGTGTCCTGTTAGGGCCACATTACATTCTCGCGTTCTCGCTCTCTCGACTTATACACGAGATCGCGAGATTGCGAGAACGCGAGGCGAGATCGCGAGAACGCGAGGCGAGATAGCGAGAATGCGAGAACGTGAGGCGAGATCGCGAGATCGCGATCGGGAGATTCAATCTCGCATTCTCGCGATCTCGCAATCTCGCCTCGCGATCTCGCAATCTCGCCTCGCGATCTCGCGATCTCGCATTCCCGCGATCTCGCATTCTCGCGATCTCGCGATCTCGCAATCTCGCGATCTCGCGGTCGGAAGTAAATATATGCGCATGCTCGCTGGGAATGCGTTTTGTACGGTGGTACAGAGGGGACATGGACATATTTTTTACTTTCGCGTGCGCACGCAATATGTTTTAGGCTGATCTGGAGCTACCCTGGGTGGCATTACCAAGTGGGATGGTTTCCCATGTACTGGCTCATATACAGTATACATGTACAGTACCGCTTTTCTGCAGATCAACTGTACGTACTATACTGTATCGTACAAACATACCAGATTATGGTATATTCATACCATATCCGTACGGATATATCGTATATACGAACGGATATCGTATGTTTGTATACTATTCGTATAGTACGTTTGTACTATACGATGATACGGTACAAATATACAAATAGTACATGATCATACGATATGCTCATTAAATATACCAATACTATACGATTACGATATGTATACGATATTAGTATATACAAATAGGTAAGGAGCAGAAAAGCGCTACTGTAGCACGGTAAATAGACGGCAGTACGCCAATAAACCTATAAAACAACAAAAGCGGCGCCGGAAGAGAGATGGTTCGATTATTGTCCGACTACGTACCAACTGAGCTAGGGAGGAAGATGTAATACATTTTGTGATAATCAGCCGGTATGTCCGTATGTATAAAGGAATTGTATAATCCAAGTGGAACATATATGTACCTACATAACGCCCATGTATATTTATAGCTGATTGTTTACGTCAACAACTTAGAGTTGCTAACTTTTTTTTATAGCTGTTTAATATTAGCAATAGTAGAAGTGCACACTTTCTTAAGAGAACAAACATTACAACTGGCGATTAAATTCTGACAAGGGAGACAACCTGCTAAACTGACGTGCGCACTCGAAAGTAAAAGATATGTCCATGTCCCCTCTGTACCACCGTACAAAACGCATTCCCAGCGAGCATGGCATATATTTACTTCCGACCGCGAGATCGCGAGAATGCGAGATCGCGAGAATGCGAGATCGCGAGATCGCGAGAATGTGAGAACGCGAGATCGCGAGATCGCGAGATTCCGAGAATTCGAGATCGCGAGATCGCGAGAATGCGAGATCGCGAGAATGCGAGATCACGAGATCTCGAGAATGCGAGATCGCGAGATCGCTAGATCGCGAGGCGAGATTGCGAGATCGCGAGGCGAGATTGCGAGATCGCGGAGAGGGGGTGGTAACGTTACGGCCACTATAGGGGCACTATGGTAACATGGTCAGTATAGGGGCAGAATAATGGCCAATATAGGGGCACTTATAAACATGCCATATAAACACTGACATATATTTGTAACACTGATAAGTATATAAGGGGACACTTGTATGTCTACCAAGAGTTGAGATAAAGGATCTTACGGCAATTTGTAACCAGTATGAACACAGAACAGCGTGCCTAACAGTACTAGTGTAACACTAACGCTAACGCCATGTAAAGGCTAACGTCGAGCGATAACTTAGTATAGTGAACGAGGGAACCATTGTATATGTACAACAGTTATAACAATGGACATTACGACATTTGTCACCTGTGTAGGTCAAGATCAGCCTGCGTAACAGCACAATCTAAAACAAATATATGACAATTATACTGCCCTGTATGTGACACATATTGGCAGTAGTTTCTATGATATTTAGTTACATTAATGTGGTGGAACTAGTGTTATGTAATGTTATTTCCCTTCTAACTGGGCCGTATAGGGGCCCTCCGGTAACATGGTCCAAATAGGAGCACTAAAATGGTCCCAACAGGGGCACATATGTACATGGCGAGTATCATACAGGAGTATCATACGGGTGGGAACCATACTGGTCTGTATATGGGCCCTCGGGTAACATGGTCAGTATAGGGGCACTTAAATGGTCAGAATAGTGGCACATGTGTACATGTAGTATATCATACAGGAAGCGACGGGTGGGAACCTTACTGGTCTGTATAGGGGCCCTCGGGCAACATGGTCAGTATAGGGGAACTTAAATGGTCACAATAGGGGCACATGTGTACATGTAGTATATCATACAGGAAGCGACGGGTGGGAACCTTACTGGTCTGTATAGGGGCCCTCGGGCAACATGGTCAGTATAGGGGCACCTAAATGATCACAATAGGGGCACATGTGTACATGTAGTATATCATACAGGAGACGACGGGTGGGAACCATACTGATCTGTATAGGGGCCCTCGGGTAACATGGTCAGTATAGGGGAACTTAAATGGTCACAATAGGGGCACATGTGTACATGTAGTATATCATACAGGAGGCGACGGGTGGGAACCATACTGGTCTGTATAGGGGCCCTCGGGTAACCTGGTCAGTATAGTGGCACTTAAATGGTCACAATAGGGGCACATGTGTACATGTAGTATGTCATACAGGAGACGACGGGTGGGAACCTTACTGGTCTGTATAGGGGCCCTCGGGCAACCTGGTCAGCACAGGGGCACTTAAATGGTCACAACAGGGGCATATGTGTACATGTAGTATGTCATGCAGGAGACGACGGGTGGGAACCTTACTGGTCTGTATAGGGGCCCTCGGGCAACATGGTCAGTATAGGGGCACTTAAATGGTCACAATAGGGGCACATGTGTACATGTAGTATGTCATACAGGAGACGACGGGTGGGAACCTTACTGGTCTGTATAGGGGCCCTCGGGCAACCTGGTCAGCACAGGGGCACTTAAATGGTCACAACAGGGGCATATGTGTACATGTAGTATGTCATGCAGGAGACGACGGGTGGGAACCTTACTGGTCTGCATAGGGGCCCTCGGGCAACATGGTCAGTATAGGGGCACTTAAATGGTCACAATAGGGGCACATGTGTACATGTAGTATATCATACAGGAGGCGACGGGTGGGAACCTTACTGGTCTGTATAGGGGCCCTCGGGTAACATGGTCAGTAAATGGGCACTTAAATGGTCACAATAGGGGCACATGTGTACACTGTAGTATATCATACAGGAGGCGACGGGTGGGAACCTTACTGGTCTGTATAGGGGCCCTCGGGTAAGATGGTCAGTATAGGGGCACTTAAATGGTCACAATAGGGGCACATGTGTACATGTAGTATATCATACAGGAGACGACGGGTGGGAACCTTACTGGTCTGTATAGGGGCCCTCGGGTAACATGGTCAGTATAGGGGCATTTAAATGATCACAATAGGGGCACATGCGGACATGTAGTATATCATACAGGAGACGACGGGTGGGAACCTTACTGGTCCGTATAGGGGCCCTCGGGTAACATTGTCAGTATATGGGCACTTAAATGGTCACAAGGGTATTGTGTATGTGTGAACAATGTGTACAGTGTGTCTGCAACTGTGTATGTCACTGCAATTAGGTATGGCATTACTTATGTAGCTGTTGTTGGAAGCCATGTCAACATGTAAGCGATCCAAACAAAGATTAAAAAATGCAAACTATTGTATTAATGTAAACTAGTGTTACACACTTATGTTGCTGTCTGCAGTCGATAGTTAATCAGCTAGTTCATCATGTATAATAGTTTATTTAGTATTCAGAAGTGGATGGACTAGCAAATTCTACATTCCGTTTAGTTCATACGGTTCAGCTGGAGCTACGAATGTTAAATACAACATGTGTTTATATCTAAGCCATCCTGTCAGACACACTCACAACACTATGAATAGTAAGTGACATATTACATGTGCATAGCTCGTTGGGAGAATTAAAACGGCCATCTATTGATATTGTATTTCTGCATTTGTTTTTATTTGTTTTCCACAATGAATGCAAAACATGTCGTTTTATATTTAGTATATCAACATTTTGAAAGTTGAAAAAGACAAAGTCAATGTATCCATGATAACGGCTGAACACGACTACCATAATAAATACATTACAAACGCTGTTTTATGACACCAGTACATTCGTGTCAAGCCACGCCACAACAGTGTCACAGTCAATGACACAAACTAATTATTGCACAGGCTTAAACGATCCTAATGTAACAGGGACACCATACCGAAATAGTAAAATGTGCTCAACTGTCAAAATGACAGTCGTGTTCAATGACCACAAGTAGTCAGGGAAATACCAACCAATAACTAATTACAGTGCATTGTTCTAGTATCATTATTTACCTGATGATTGGTGATTGTACAGCAATGCTGTAATTTCGAGTGCTTTTCTCAATACATTTAAGATTGGTACTATGTACCATTACTTTTAGTTGTGTTGATGCCGACACTATGTTATTTGGTAATTGACTGTGGCATGATCGGTGTATACTATGACACTAATGTACATGTGCGTTAAATCACGTTACAAGACTGCAAGTGTACCGCCATGACACGGTCAGTGGAATTATCATCGCTGAGGGTTTAGACCCGGTTAGAACTGCACTCAGGTACATAGTTTGTAGATGCAACCTATGTGTTTTACTTGTTATTCTTTACCGTTGTGGCAATACAACGTCACACCTTATTATCAATGCTAACTTGTGTATAATATTGTGATTTGCAAGACTGTCTGACAATGACGACGTGAAAGTTGAATTAATTATTGGTTGCCGACACAGGTGACCGTATCGGGAAAGAATTCCAACCAAGAACAGTTCCAAAAACATAATCCCACAAAAGAAAACCCCACCCTTTTACAATAATAATATAAATGTTGATTTGCTCAAATATCGGACATTTTTCAAAGCCATGCAACATCTGAATTAAATTGTAAAGGTCATAAAATCTACATATTAAATTACAAATATGAGAAATATATTTGAATTCTACCCATTCAATCCAGAAAAAAGTCATAAAATGTAATCATAAAACAACATCACGTGGACACCACTGAGGTGACAACCGTTTGGGGAAAATGCCCACGTTTCTGAACAGATATTACATTCTGGCGATATCTGAAAATTCAGACAGCTTACAATGAATGACCAAGAATATGTATCGACTCTTACCATCCATAAAACATGGTATCTCATTTGACACTAAAATCGAATTAATGTCTTAATTTTCTCCATAGTGTTGTTGTTGTTGTTTTAGTTCATGAAAACGAAACACACTGTGAACAGTCAGAAGAAAGGTTGGAAATGTAACGTGAATTATAGTTTTTCATGTCACATCTTGTGTATAGTATTTGATTAAGTCGATATATAGTGTATTATTGGGGTATTCAGCAAATCGTTCGTCAGAATCGGTGATTGTAAACAAACAAAAAATGTCACCTCAGTAATGTACAGCTAAATTATTGAGGAAATACACCTTGTAAATATAAAGATAAATGGGATGGGATTTTTTTGTGTGTGATTTTTTTTAACTGTTCTTGGTGGGAATTCTTTCCAGATACGGTCACATGTGGTTGCCGCATTGTTCATCAATTCGTGGTACAACTACATTACCGCTAACATGTGTGTTATTATTCGTGACATCATATATATTACATATGTTCACTTTATTATTCCTCGCGTCCTTATTTCCATCGCCACTGCCTTTATCACATTTTAGTCATGTGTGCCGATTTATCCGATATTCATGTGTAAAGTTAAATGTCATACAATGTAGTAGCCTTTCACAGAAACACTACTAGCTAACAACGACTGATATATATGCCGTTCATGTCATATCACATATGATAATGTATTGTCGAACTAATTGCTCTT
This sequence comes from Conchocele bisecta, assembly GCA_029237695.1. NCBI lineage: Eukaryota > Metazoa > Mollusca > Bivalvia > Lucinida > Thyasiridae > Conchocele > Conchocele bisecta. Next base: position 68,707,140 of record CM055266.1, read on the forward strand.
CTTCTGTGTGAATGGATGGTTGTTTCTATGAATGCACGCGCCAGGTCAGAGCAAACGTGTGTAATTATTTAATTATTTGTCCACCTGTTCCACAGTAGACATGGGTTATGTGAGTGAAAATGATTTTATTCAATGATTTGTGCATCTACACAACATGGATGGCTGTTCCCCTGTATGCATTATTTAATTATTTAATGACGACTTGTCCACATGTGTTGTATGTGTGGCTTTCCCCAGTACACATGATCATGTCAGTGAAATTGGGTTTACTTATTTAATAACGTGTACACATATATTGAATGGATGTTTCTTCCCCGCTATGTATGCGCCATGTGTGTGAGAATGAGTGTACTTATTTAATGGTTTGCCCCCATTCATATATATATATATGAGCTTATTGACATAGCTTTAAGCCATATGGCCCATGAAGCAAGACAAAATACAGTGAAATATACATACGAGTAAGCTTAACAACAAAGACAACAGACAGGATAGAAAACGATATCACGGATGTGTTAGTGCATCTTTTATGCAAAATATATAATATGCTGTTTTATTTCTGACTTACGAATTGATACTCGCAAGTCAGATATAGCTACATCATTGCCTATCTATGTCTATCCCGTTTCATATACATTGTGTACATGCTCCATGTCAGAACAGATATGTCCATATGTGTTGAGTGCATGGCTGTTCACCAGTATGCATGCGCCATTTCGGTGAAAATGTGCGTAATTATTTAATGACTTGTCCACATTCATTCCAAGTTTGGCTGTTCATATATATACATGCGCCGGTGAAAATGGGTTGTAATCAGTTAATGACTTGTCCACATACATCTGCATTTCATCTGCGAAAATGTGTGTAATTATTTAATGACTTTATGTCTAGAAGTGGACCACATAATGCACAATGTTTTACCAAGGGTTTAACAACAGTGCAGTTTTACTGATCTCCGTGTGGACTTCAATGTTTAATCCATGTATAACCTTAATGAACTAGGAGTGAACAATGTGTCAAGTTTTGTGTAAGAGCACTTGTATATTCTATTGTTTTGGTAGAACCAGTATGCACGTGCACATGCACGTGTACAAAATGCCAACCTATATGTATGCATGTTAAGTCAAAACTATCTGTTTCCACATACCGTGATGTGTATTGGGCAGATAACCTTTGGAAAATAGTAACCAGACCAAAATAATCAGAAAGGATTACTGGGATACCTTCTGTTGAAATTAGTGGTGTGTAACGACTATAACGACTTTTGCAGAACTGCTGATAGACATTATTTTTATATTCAACTCGATGTGACCATCTAACTAAGTTATCCACATATACGGTGGTTCGATCATATGCTAATTATCTGTAGTATTGTCACTCGACATGAGCCTTTATACGACTTATACACGAGAGCCTCTATTTGGACAATTTTAGTGCCCCTATACGGACCATGTTACCCGAGGGCCCCTATACAGACCAGTAACGCTAAGCCTCCTGTATGAGGCTAAGCCCCTATATCAGTAACGTTACCACCGTCGCCTCATGTATGTTAAATGATATGTACACATGTGCTCCTATTGTGACCATTTAAGTGCCCCTATACTGACCATGTTACCCTAGGGCCCCTATACGGACCAGTATGGTTCCCACCCGTCGCCTCCTGTATGATATACTACATGTACACATGTGCCCCTATTGTGACCATTTAAGTGCCCCTATACTGAAAGGTTACCCGAGGGCCCCTATACAGACCAGTATGGTTCCCACCCGTCGCCTCCTGTATGATATACTACATGTACACATGTGCCCCTATTGTGACCATTTAAGTGCCCTTATACTGACCAGGTTACCCGAGGGCCCCTATACAGACCAGTATGGTTCCCACCCGTCGCCTCCTGTATGATATACTACATGTACACATGTGCCCCTATTGTGACCATTTAAGTTCCCTATACTGACCATGTTACTGAGGGCCCCCCTATATGGACCAGTAAGGTTCCCACCCGTCGCCTCCTGTATGATATACTACATGTACACATGTGCCCCTATTGTGACCATTTAAGTTCCCCTATACTGACCATGTTACCAGAGGGCCCCTATACGGACCAGTAAGGTTCCCACTCGTCGTCTCCTGTATGATATACTACATGTACATATGTGCCCCTATTGTGACCATTTAACTGCCCCTATACTGACCATGTTACACGAGGGCCCCTATACAGACCAATAAGATTCCCACCCGTCGTCTCCTGTATGATATACTACATGTACGCATGTGCCCCTATTGTGATCATTTAAGTGCCCCTATATTGACCATGTTACCCGATGGCCCCTATACGGACCAGTAAGGTTCCCACCCGTCGCCTCCTGTATGATATACTACATGTACACATGTGCCCCTATTGTGACCATTTAAGTGCCCCTATACTGACCAGGTTACCCGAGGGCCCCTATACGGACCTGTAAGGTTCCCACCCGTCGTCTGCTGTATGATATACTACATGTACACATGTGCCCCTAGTGTGACCATTTAAGTGCCCCTATGCTGACCAGGTTACCCGAGGGCCCCTATACGGACCTGTAAGGTTCCCACCCGTCGTCTGCTGTATGATATACTACATGTACACATGTGCCCCTATTGTGCCCATTTAAGTGCCCCTATACTGACCATGTTACCCGAGGGCCCCTATACAGACCAGTAAGGTTCTCACCCGTCGCCTCCTTATGATATACTACATGTACGTAAGTTCCCATATTTGGACCATTTTAGTGTCGCGAATGTAACTACATGCCAATATTTGTCACATACAGCACAGTATAATTGTCATATAGTTGTTTTAGATTGTGCTGTTACGCAGGCTGGTCGTAATGTCCATTGTTATAGCTGTGACACATGTACAATGGTTCCCTCGTTCACTATATATACTAAGTTACCGCTCGACGTTAGCCTTTACATGGCGTTAGAGGTAGTGTTACACTAGTACTGTTAGGCACGCTGTTCTGTGCTCATACTGGTTGCAAATGCCATAAGATCCTTTATCTCAACTCTTGGTAGACATACAAGTGTCCCCTTATATACGTACCAGTGTTACAAATAGATGTGAGTGTTTATATGGCATGTTTATAAGTGCCCCTATATTGGCCATTATTCTGCCCCTATACTGACCATGTTACCATAGTGCCCCTATAGTGACCGTAACGTTACCACCCCTACTGAGATCGCGAGGCGAGATTGCGAGATTGAATCTCGCGTTTTGGCCTCGCGATCTCGCGACCTCGCCTCGCGTTCTCACATTCTCGCGATCTCGCCTCGCGTTCTCGCGATCTCGCAATCTCGCGATCTCGCGATCTCGCCTCGCGTTCTCGCAATCTCGCGATCTCGTGTATAAGTCGAGAGAGCGAAAACGCGAGAATGTAATGTGGCCCTAACAGGACACCGTAGCAAATAGGCGGTGCATTGTTGAAAATGGCCATGGTAATGAAAATACATATACATATAGCCATATTAGACTACAGGGATGTGCAGGGATGTGCTAGAAGATCAGGATTTAGACTTGCCAGAATTGCCATAAGCTCCATTTCTCCAGTCACAACCACATACAATGAAACAAATATGCCTTGTCCGGAAAGTGTACGTGCGTATATAATTTATTAAAGCTATATGCCCACTCAGTAGGCACAAAATGTTCTTTATATCAGAGACATCATCTGAGACATTTCCTGGCAAAATAAACATTCATTCACCACGTATTGACTGGCATTATTATACATTTTACATCAGAAGTAAATTATCACACTGATATCAGGGGCGATAATCGTGTTTCTTAAAATGTTGACGGACATTACTATTTATTCTCTGTATTTATATTTTGATGTGCAATGATCATACTTTATAATCTGTCGAAAATAATATTTTTTTAGCTCACGCATTTAATTTGTATAAATAATTAAAACATATCATGCCTCATTTGCGTCACTATCAGCAAAATAAATATTACTAAATGATAATATTTGTAGCGGGCACTCGTAATTTTTAGGACTGGTGGAATAGTGACACAATTATACACTATTCCATGCTGTGAATTGTTTTCACCGGGGCCACTATATTGTATCTTGTTTACCACTATGGTGGCTATCCTAAAATAGATGCTTCCAATTGGAGGCGACTCTAAATGTTAGTATTGTGACCGCCCATTAAGATTTGCACCTTTAAATATATCACAGTATTATAAATTGAATATCGGTGGGGAATAATTACATAGCCGAACCCATTTACAATCAGAACTCCAGATAAGGTGCGTATTGCTGTAGTTTACGCACTTATTTTAGCAGAATACGCATTGATTATTAAAAGTGTGAGTACAAAATACTCACAACAATGTGAAAATACGCAATGATTTTCAAATTGAGTAGTCAAAATACTGCAATAAAGTTGAAAAATTACTTAGCTGAGCTGCAAAAAGCAAACAGTGTTAGCAGTGTTTGCTTTTTGCAACTCAAATAAGTTTTGTTTAATCATTTGTTCCCTATTTAATATAAAGGAAGACAATCAATAATATATGTGTAAAAGTAAAATACGCATTCGACGAAGGTCCTTTTTAACTTTCACAGGCTCATTTTGCTCCTGGTATGTAATGAGTCGTGGATTGAGACTATTAATACAATAGATTATTGTATCACATACACCCCATTAATTTAGACCAGTGTAGTTCTGGATCAACTATCAAATTAATAATTCAATATCGCCACTGTACATACTGTAATTTAATACACTGTTCAGTATGTATGCACAATTTCAGGGTACAAACCAAGATACATATACATTTCAGCATTTATTCCGATCATGGAGGACACTGTTCTTATAATGGTATATGAAATGTTATTGTTCACCAAATGTAATCCTAAGACAAGTCAACTTTCCGTTTAATTGGTTTGAACAGGATCTACACTGTTCACAAAGCACAATGAATCACTGTGACACCGAACAAATAGTTCAGTAACATGTTTTGTTAAGCCGTATTTGTCAAATAAATACAGAACAGAGTAGACACAGACAGTACGTACTCCATTTCTTGATGAGGTCTTATCTGGTTCTACCATGTTCAGGTTTGAACCGTTTCATAATTAACTTTTTTCACTATAGGAATGAATGGCATTTTTGTGGAATTTATCGGGGTATGAACTTGGAAAAGTCGCGGGAATACTGGACGAAGGCCGGAAGGCCTCGTCCAGTATTCCCGAGACTTTTCCAAGTTTATATCCCCGATAAATTCCACAAAAAGGCCATTCATTCCTTATAATTCCAGCATTTGAAATAAATTCATCAAGAAAATGTGTTTATTTTCCGTTTTCTTAAGAATTATTTTAACTGCGCCTCACGGTTACGGAAAGTAGTTCGGCGTGGGAGTTTACTGGGATATAAATTTTGGACAGAGACTTGCTACGGGCCAATCAAATGTTAAGGAATTGTGTAAATATTTTTGTGCTGGAATTATTTGTTTTTTATTGTATATAATTTTATAACAAACACCCAGGCCAATGATACGGTTGATCAATATTTCCTGTTGTTTTAAACTTGCACATTGCCGTGCCATCATCTGTCAGGTGTAGTCCAGCTTGTACTGGTCTACATGTCTCGCAATGTGAGCGAAAATGGTAAATAACATACATTGAATATACTTACACAAATTGTCATTGTGGTTATAAGGTGCTGCTCACTTAACTAGGTTTCACATACATTAAATAGGTTTATAGAATGCTCAGGGGTACCCCATATCGGGGACTAATAGTTCGGTTATTCGGCTACGCTTATGTGCTGCATGAATGGCATGTAGAGTTCTATAGCACTTTTGAAGGGTATGATATTCTTGAAACTGGCAATACAATGTACCGTATATACACAACTATAGTATACGTAGTTACAACACTATAATATTTTCCATAATGTGAAATTAATATTCGTGTTAAGCTGAATCTGATGCATACACTGCATTCAGAAAAGTAGAACAATTCAGATAATTATATTTGCATATCGTATGATCTTTTTAGAAGTCAGTTAGCGAGTTGAAACATATACTGGTTATTTTAAGTAATTTAATCATTCCAGTAATGATAAACTGCCTCATAATGAAGGTCACTATACTACGTACTTTGTCTATTTGCAAAATCATCGCATGTTTATTTATAAGTGTATAATAACAAGTAATACACTATATGAACCGTAAGCTCATGGAAAATAATGTCAACATGTTAATACTATAAAATGCGCATGGTAGGAGGGCAGCATTTTTAACGAGACACTTAACCATTATATATGCTTTTTTTATGAGCTTGTATTATATAGTGAGAGCATATTATGTCAGACTGCTCTGTATTCCGAGCTGATTGTGGGCTGAGCCGCATTCTTCTATGATATCCGTTACATCAGAGAATGTAGAGAATGTGTCGTACCATGTGCTAATCGTGTCCATTATCTGTCATCATGTTTGTATTTTCACAATGCGTGTCTGCTTGTTATCAAGAGCCATGGTTTATGCAATAAACTATTATTGCGCATAGTCGGATGGCACAACAGACTGCTGGTAGCCTGTATACATTAAGAATATACATGATCTGATATCAGTATGATGAAGAAAGCTAAGATATTATAGGAATGAATGGCCTTTTTGTGGAATTTATCGGGGTATAAACTTGGAAAAGTCGCGGGAATACTGGACGAAGGCCGGCAGGCCTCGTCCAGTATTCCCGCGACTTTTCCAAGTTTATATCCCCGATAAATTCCACAAAAAGGCCATTCATTCCTTATAATTCCAGCATTTGAAATAAATTCATCAAGAAAATGTGTTTATTTTCCGTTTTCTTAAGAATGTTACTGAAAGTAGTTCGGCGTGGGAGTTTACTGGGATATAAATTTTGGACAGAGACTTGCTACGGGCCAATCAAATGTTAGGGAATTGTGTAAATATTTTTGTACTGGAATTATTTGTGGATAAGTGCTTGTCTGTAAGATTTGTTAGTTAGAGATCATTGTAATGCATTGTTTCTGTCGTATCTTATGTCAAACTTGCTATTTTGATAAGTTGGTGATATTATATAGTATTACACGAAATAAGCTGACTATATAGATCCTCTAGTATTGTGTTTGGTTAACAGTTAATCCATCCTCATTTGGATTTAGTACATATCCTTTTACTCGGTAAACAATGTAAATGCTTTGATTTAATGACGGCACTGGCTCGATGACCTTGCATGTCGGGACCGACTATTTAAGTCCCCATCCGATAGGACTAGGACACGCCGAATCGGCCATTCGGAGCAGGTCTAACCTTTACTCGGATAATTAGACACACGGTTATATATTATGGGGGAGATGTTATCTCTATGTGGATGATGTATGGAAGTACCTGAGCACGGTCCCACCAATAAATAATAATGAGTATACTACATTACCATATAGCTTGAATACAATCATATATGTTTAGATTTTAAATCTTAATCAGACTGTGGACCTTATCAAAACTAGAAAAGAAGATACTGAGAGGAGACCAAGGAACCCATGAAACCATACATCTACGCAATACACAATGGGAGCAGCACGACACGCGTACACATTAACTATCGCATATATAGCCATGCATGAGTCATGATGAACTGTATTAGACTCTGCATTTATTAGAAATTAATAGGTAGCAATAAGTAAATATAAACGTTATGAGGCATGACATCAAACTTATCATTTCATAAGACATATGCTTTAATAGTTTTCTTTTAATTAATGAAATCTGACAAACATATTCAGTAGATGTTTTTATTCTTTTGATAAATGCAATACTACATTATTCTTAATTTCCCATGACCTTGAACTGGCATTCAACTTAACAAAGGGAAATACATTACATAACTAGACATTATGTCTGTAAAACATGGATATGCCCGTGGCATACTGGACTCTGGAGAAACTCTTCCAAACTTACGGAAGTACGGAACGTCAAGAGCAACGCAATATGTCTTTAGAATAATAAATGCGGAATTATGACAACGAATACGAAACATATGCAGGAACATAATTCACATAAGTGTAAAAGCTTGTTGTCTAATCCTATTTTCAATTGTATTTATATATATATCACTTGTCATAACTTGAAATAAATATTGCTTAAACTAAACATATGCAGTTTGATTGTTGAATTTAAAAGTATCAACATCCGAGACCTACAGTGGAGTGGGGTCAGCGTGTAAGTGCACACACGAACGAACACGACAGGTTGGAACCAACCTGTCGTGTTCGTTCGTGTGTGCACTTACACGCTGACCCCACTGTACTATGATATTGACATTTGATGACTGTTATTAAATTCCACACATACATTTATTATCAATATCAATGAAGATATTGGCATTTTTTATGCCAAATGTATTAATGAATATGTTTTAAAAGTATATACATCATCAAATTTGTCTTGCTGTTCAATGACCTTGACTAGACATTAAACTTAATTGGACAGACATTTTCTGTATGCAGAACCATATAAGGTTATAATATAAAACAACTACGAGAATTAAATAAACACGTTGTACCGCATCATGGCGATTACCCTGAACTATAACGACAACGTTATGTTCATACCAAAATGCTTTAATGTACTAGCCCATCATGAGCTCCACTAGTAAGAAACTTAGTAAGTCCCCTTTTTGTCGTGGCTGGTGAAAAAAAACAACAGTATGTTACATATCTCTAAAGATATTATATGTTCTAGGGTAATAACTTAACGATATATGTACACCATACTGTTATAGCAGTACTGCAAAGAAAACGTTGCCGTTTTTCTTCGGTGACCCTGACAATATAGTGTTGTGACCTTGACCTTGATAGTTGTTATTATATTCCTTGATTGCAGTTGATTTCTAATTATTGTGATGTATACCACCATTTAAATGTTCATTTCTCGCCCACACATGCTCCCCAATGCCCAAGGTCAAATAACCTAGAGAAATATCCATCCAGTCGATGCGTGCGTGTTTCTCCTGTCTCCTATAATTTCTTTACTGTAAAAGCAAATCTCTTCAATATTCATGCATGTTTGTCATCATCCATATTTCATTTCCCGCCTGACACACGCTCTCCCCGTGTCCAATTACTTTGAAATATCCAGGTCATCAGACGCCTGCATATTTCTCTATAACTTCTTTACTATATCTTCATGTTTATTATCCAGCCACCACATCGATATTATAGGATGCATGCCGATGGCGGCGTTTTTGTCAATAACACATTTTTCTGACATTTAGTTTGGTCATTCAAAGCTCTTTTTATGTGTATGCTATATTTTGGCTGGTATCAAAACAATTGCACACATTTGGTGTCACACAATATTCGTGAATGTATGCTAATGACGCCCTTGAGTTCATAAATATGCAACCTGTGCTGTATAATGACCGATATGTGACAACATATCCATATACACCTTTGACCCCCCAGGCAAAAAGGTATGTATTGAATTTGTTGCCAGTGTGGTCCTAGATCACGGCATGCATTGTTGGCGTGAACGGACACAACGTATCTGGTACTGGAATTGTGATTCGGAACAGAGGCTATACTGGCCAAAAACCGAATATGTGGGTTTTCCCCCCGTTTTTTCCATCAGCTGTCACGATTGCCTGTCGGATGACAATACGCACTATCTGACACAATCGCGATTATATAATTTTTGTGATATCACAGTGTAGACCTAGATCAGACTGCGCTCAGGCTCTGCACAATTCGCTAAACAACATATTTCAAGCATTATATGTGCACAACCAAATCAGCCACTTATCAGGTCAGAAGTGAAGTAAGTCGGGTTTTGTCACATCGTCGTTCAATTTTGCTATGCCCTCTATGTACACCAAAGACGCGGATTGTTTCGTCTTTCTTCGGCATTGCTATTTACAAACAATAAAGTAAAACATTACATTATTCAAATCGCAAGGGGAGTGCTTCTTGAAGGTGATAATATTACACACATTTGCTGTACACAGTCTGGATGAAACCTCAAATCGGTATCATGGGACTACTTACGTTTATTGTGATCGTTGCGACCATTACCTGCATCGAGGCCACAATCTGGTCATGCGCAAAGGAGCCATTCTGGAAGCGGCCATGTGCCAACCACAACCGCATCAGTCGCAAAGTCTTCGAAAAGGTCGTAAGTATCTTATATATAACTATAATGATTTTATCGCGTCCGCTTGTGGATAGCGCGATATAGTCGGCACATTGGCGACAACGTCCATATATACGTCCGTACGTGCGTCCGGTTAAAATAGTTGGTTATCAAAGCTCGTTTAGTTCTATCAAATGCCTAGGCGGGCGCGACATGCGGGCCGCGATCATCTGGTGTTTTAACGGCAATTTGTCAGACGGACCTCGCTATTCGTGTTGGTCATAGCGACAGGATGAATCTTCAAAGTTGGTGACTATTAGTAGACACTATTACAATAGGGCAGTGAAGCTTCATATGGGGAGAGTATATATGACGACACATGTATATTTACATATAGCACAGCACAGTATCTAGGAAAAGTGTACATGTCAGCCGTAGCTTATGTACACTTTGAGAATGTTGGCAAAATTACACCAATATCTAACTTGAAGTACATCTTGTTATTATATAATAATAGATAGGAGTCAGTTGTCATGGCTTTTCTATGTATGATTAGCTATGTTATATCATATGTTCTTCTTCGCATTGTCAGTTCTTTGTCAAACGCCAGAAGAGCCGACGGCTGGAACACACAAAGATGGCCGACTTGGTCACTCCATGTGCCATATAGGAAACAGACAACCGATTGATTTCCCATAAACCCACATTCACACAAACATGACAATCGCAAACTACCTGCGACAAAATCAATTTTGTTACTTCCATTCCTGGAGTCAGTGACCTAAGCCGGTTCTAGATCCATGCCAAACACGGGGTCATGCGGGTTGATTTCCATGAGTTATTTCCCCTTTTTTGACGGAACCGTCTACTTTCACTTTCGAAATCTCTATCTCACCCCCACATCAAGTCGCACACAGAACAAATTTAACCTGCATGTGTAGAGCATGCAAATAATATAATAAAATGTTTGGCACAGACATACCTTTCCTGCAGCATCTATTTTATTTATCTATCTGTCATAATAATAACAATCAATGCCGTTGTCCTGAGAATTTACTCCTTGTTGCTAAGCTGTACCAGGACTGGTTTACCGTCTATATTATTCATAAGTTGACTGTGTCCTATAGGATACAGTAACGAGGCAGTGTTCACATATATGTTACACATATATTCCATCACATTTGCGAAGCAATTGTCTTTGAATCAAAGGATGATCGGGCATACATAGAACGGGTCCTTAATCCATCACTCATGTAAGAAGCGTTATGCTTTATTTAGGTTGCCACTGGGTCCTGGCACAATGTCTACGCGATTGACGTCGGAAAAGGTACACCCACGTTTGGCGCCAGTGAACGTATATACAGGACGGGAACAGGCTGTTCCGCCATGTTCGTCATATCCGTTTTGTACGTATGATAACACAGACCTATTATCATTAGACACTTGACCGGATGGCAACTTTGGAGGAGGTCAGTTGCTGCGATAATGCATCACGGTAACAGCAATACTATTAACCCTTTGAACCCGAAATCACGCTATATCGGTTTATGCAAAAAGTGCAGATCCAGATGAGCCGGCTCGTAACGAGCCGTCTCATCAGGATCTGCATTTTTTGAAAGTAATTTTAATATTTTTGAGAACAAAAACACCCCGTTTTCATAAATGGACGAATCTGAAAATCATTTCGTGACCATTGGATTGGTCGGAACATTAGCATATCACAGTCCATTCCAGTTCCTTAGGGTTGAAAGTGTTAAGTATTACGTTGCAATAGTCACTGGCATGCGTGGGGGAAATTCAATGGCCAATAAGAGTCGGTGAAATACCAGCATGCTGTTTATGGCGTGATATAAAGAGACTAACGATTGACATTTGTGTCGAAACCTCTCCATAAAACATCACATTAAACTGATTACAATTTAATCCAAACGTGATGGATTTTGTCAAACTGTAATACCAGCTTAAAGAGACGATCTATATCTGATTATCATATGATTCAAAGATATAATTGATTTATAAATGTGTATGTACATGTATAACATATATGTAAACATTTCCCCAGTTATTGTATTCTAAACAGGAACATGGAGTGACCAATCCGGCTATCTTTACGTGTTCCATTCATAAACCAGTTTCACCTCTTCTGGCGTCTGACAACAAACTGACAATGCATAGTAGAACATATGATATAATGTAGCTAATCATACATACCATAGCCAGGACAATGGACTGCTATCAATTACACAATTACATTACACCAAACTGTAAGATATGCAAGTTTTCTGAACAGTTTTGTGCCTGTTTTCAACAACACGAACCACCATTGTAAATAGTCTCATACACAGAAAATGGCACAGTGTGTCACTTTTACCTGGCTAACAACCCAACACATACCATATATACCCACTACTGTACTCTATAATTAAACAATATTACAATAGTGCAGTGAAGCTTCATATGTGGAGATTATATATGGCCCATGTTTATTTACATGCAACACAGTACAGTGTCTATGAAAAGTGTACACGTCAGCCATAGCGTATGTTTATTTTGAGAATGTTGGAAAAATTACACCAATAGCTGAGTTGATGTAATCTTGGTGTAATATAATTGATATGAGTCCATTGTCCTGGCTTTTCTATGTATGATTGGCCACATTATATAACATTCTCTACTTCGCATTGTCAGTTTATTGTCAAACGCCAGAAGAGGTGAAACTGGCTGATGGCTGGAACACACGAAGATGGCCGACTTGGCCACTCAATGTGACGTATAGGAATCAGTGACGAGGAAGTGTCCACATATATGTTATACATATAATTCATCGCATTTGCGAAATAATTATCTTTGAATCAAAGGATGATCATGTATAGAACGGGTCCTTAAAGGTCAAATTACAAACTATCACTTATTTTCTTCAAAGCGCGCTAAAAACAACAACAGCGACCCTAATAACCGATTTCCGGTTCGTTTGTATTTTTCGTGATATTGAGATTTCTCATATCGCACCTTATCTGACACATATACAGAGCCATGCAATGAATTGTCATCGCTTATCTCTCCTGCTACTGCGACCTACTGGCGCGAGGTGGCGCTGTAAAAATAACCGCTATGACGTAGCAGTAGAACAGATTACCTGATTGGTGGATGAAGGTTTCTTATATAATATCGTTTGGATTTACGGACATGTATTTTTTGCATAATTTCTTCGTTTTTGTCGTTTAATATATACGTTAATGGTTTTGTATTTTCTTCGCCTAGTTATACTTGGATTATGTATACGTTGGTTGCAATCATCTGCGACGACTATATGTGCGGAAGTCGGTTGTAATTCACGGTCAAACAGACAGCAGAGCCAGAATCAGAACAAATATGAAATTAAATGTTATATTTCTATATTTTGTTTACAAAATACTAATCTCCGACATCCCGTAAATTGATTCTGCAATGCTTTGCAGAATGTTACTTCAGCATACTTGTGCTTTGACAATTTCGAGTTGAAATAAGCAGTGACACGCGTTCAAATGGATGCCGCCGGAGGTCATTAATAGCAAACAACTTATCCGATGATTTGACCGCAGGCAAATAGGGAAGTGGATCTTGGGACAGGTGTATTCTGAATTCAATGAAGCCACACCTATTCTATGCTGTTTGGTTAAATCTATTTTGTTTATCTGTCCTAGTCAGTGACAGACGTTCAAACAGATGTCAACAAATAAATGCTTTGATTTAACGACGGCACTGCCTCGATGACCTTGCATGTCGGGACCGACTATAAGTCCCCATCCGATAGGACTAGGCTAGCACGAAGTTGTCTTGCCTTGCGACAAGGACACACCGAATCGACCATTCGCAGCGATCGAGGTGGGATACGAACCCGGTGTCTCCCGGTTCACAGTCCGACGCTCTACCTACTGAGCTAATCCGGCCACCTGGATGTCAACAATAATGCGGCAGGTCCGCGAGGCCACACCTATGCCAAGCTGATTGGTTGAGTCCAATTTGACAGACATAATTGAATAGATACACTGTGCACATCAGGGTGCTTTCTACAGTTCCGAAAATCCAATATTGATGTGTTTGTTTTTATACATGGGTGAATGTTATATTGCAGGACTAAAATTGTGTAACTTGAATGTCCACTCGCTTATTTTCCCGTAAATACTGTTTTCGAATACTACAATATAACTAAATCACATATTTTGTTCGTTGACAGATAAAAAGAATTAAAATAATATATTCAATGTTCACATGTACAGTAAATTCTTTACTATTTCTACTATTTACCTACTGACTTGTTTCAAATAAATAGAAAATGATTGGACTTGATGTTAAAAACTGAAGATGTTTTCCAGAAGAAAATGGTTGTTTTGTCAAATGGGGTTACGTCGAAGCTTGGTCCTATATGTGGCTGTGACAGGAGAAATGGGGTTTGTGTGATTTGTGACTAGTGTAGGTCCTACTCAAATATAACACTCCTGTAGTCTAAATATGATCTAGATTGCATGTTAGTGTGTTTTATTGAAGGAATGCCGAAAAGTGCAGATCCTGTTCAGACTGTGCGAATGTACATGCTGAACTGAATCTACACTGTATTCTTATATTTAAGGGTGGGAAATGGCTCGGAGACCTTCCATACCCGGGCATGTGCCCGTAAATGATCAGGCCAATGGCCGTTGGCCCATTTGTTTCCGAATTTACTAATATATGCGATACAGTCGAAATATGTGCATTAAATGAAGGAGACGATGAGGCGGTGAGTTTAACCTAATTAGTTCATTCTCCTATTGCACAATGCCGATATGTCAGACCGTGAAGAGGGCCGAGTGTGCGTGCACATGATATATGGATACTCAGCCGTTACATTGTTATATTACCTGCTAATGCTATTAGAGGGTTGGACGAGGCAAGACAGACCAAGCAGAGACGGATCCACGTGATATGGGCAAATCCAACGCCCACAGAGGAGCAACAGCGCAGGCCGAGCCGGAGCAGCCGGGCCACCGACCCACACACAGCAGACCGGGACACCGCAGTCAGTGACAACCGGAGGCTCCGCACCGCAACCGCCACCCGCAGCGACGAGGAGACAGGCAAGCCATGCCCAAGCCACCCACAAGGCCGCCACTGGCAACACCCAGGCAGCTCATTCCGCCACAGATCCCAAGGCGCATATAGCATGACACTGCCCAGTATGCAATACAGAGGAAACGACCCGATGTCGGGTCCACAGAGGCCTAGGCCACCTCCCACTGAGTGGGTGGTAGACACGAGCGAGGCCTTGTCCCCGAGGAGGGGGGGGACTAAGTTTGTTTTATTTCGTTCTGATCTTCTCTTTGTTGGTGTCGTAGGCGTCTGGCTACACCGCGAGGACTGCATCTGGTTTGTGTTTGAGTGAGCTGTGTGCATGAAAATCACAGATGCCCTTATCTGGATTGTGTATGTATATGTTGTGGGTGCGTGCCTATCTAAGTGTGTCTGTCAGGGTTATGTCCAATGTCATATTGACTTGGCTCATCTACTGCCCTAAGGGCGAAATAGCTGGTCCCCATAGGGCCAGATTCTGTTGATTGACTATATGGACAATATGATGAGACCATTATGCCCGGCTCAACCACTAACTGCACAGAAACAGTTCGGCGCTTTGAGGTATTTTGTTGCAGGTAGAAATCCTCCGTTCTTGAGCTTCTTTCTTCTAGCGTCGTGTCTGCATGGAGTGGATCCACCGGTTATTTGTGACACCCGGGTTCACCAAGCACTCCCGGCTTTCAATCAGCGGGAGCAGTTTCTGTCTTCTATGACTTCATATGTTGACTTGGTCGCCTTAGTGGTTTTACCGGACACAATGGGTGTGTGAGTTTATATTTGTTTATGTTATGCATATTCTTTACTACACTACACTACACGCTGCTGTGCGGAGTATTGTGTACATGTATAATGCCTATGCGTGTAAGGGACCGTCCGTATTGAGC
Organism: Conchocele bisecta; assembly: GCA_029237695.1. NCBI lineage: Eukaryota > Metazoa > Mollusca > Bivalvia > Lucinida > Thyasiridae > Conchocele > Conchocele bisecta. The sequence goes on from CM055266.1 coordinate 68,723,254, forward strand.
GGAAGTAAGCTATTATTGCGTGCTTGGATGTAGTAAAAATTACAAAAAACTGTCACCCTGCCATTCGGGACGAGACACACGTAAGGGAGCTATGAGCCGCCCCCGTGTCTTGCGCGGTCCATCATGGGATGGACTGAGTGGACTTATGGGTGACATGAGTGTATTACGTCCGCAGATTCTGAACTCCCTGGACGCTTGCCTGGGATGGACCAGACCAGTTGTGACCTAGTGAGAGTCGTTGATATTTGTCTACTTACTAGACAAGTATCGGTGTACCTGGATGCGGTCCTCTCGGTGTCGCTTCGTTGGTGACGCATTGGTGCTACAACGAATCTTGGGAGAAGAACATGTATGGTTATTCAGCATCAATTGTATGGTCCCTATCTGTTTCGTGTATTGGAAATGGGACTCCTGGTTATGCTATACATTTTTGCATATGTACATATCATGGACATGTATACATATGTGTATTATGATTACTCCTCGGCGACAGTGTGGACCTAGACGTATGTGTTCCTATGTGTTTTTTATTGATGTAGTATAGGGCCAATTTTAAAATTACATTACAGTTAAAATACAAGTTTATATTAGAGCGACACTTGTTTCCGACGACTTACTACCCACCCATCGACCAGACCGCTATGCAGTTATTTTGGATTGTGACGTATTCGGGTAGTGGCTAGGTTCAACCAATGTCATTGCTCACTCGAGTACAGTGCTATTTTCGAATAATGTGTGTACATTGGGTAATTGCTTCTTTTTTTTTTTTTTTTTTTTTTTTTTTGTATATTATTACTGTTTCTAACGGCTGATATCGCAGGGGTTCGGGGCGACTTTACGGTTCCCGACAATGATATCCCCACGACACCAGCCGTCACGGAGCTTCGCAGAGACCGAACGAAGCCGTGACATTTCATGCACGGATCGATGTCAATCTCTGCGAGTCCAATATATTTTGTTATCAGACGGTGCACGCTCTATATATGTACATGGATATATATACAAGTACGTCTATGCATATATGTAAAATCCCACCACTCACCCTATTGTTGCAGTTTGATTAAAATACCAGAAGTAGTCTGGCTTGAGTGGTTAGAAGGCAGGCCAACAATAATGCGTGCAAGAAGAGTCCGTCCGTCACCGACTAAACAGGCTTCGTCAGTGAAGCGAGTTCCACCGGTACCACCGGATCTACACTGGTCGCAAACGCCCTATAAGCCCCGTGTTGTGTTTGGCTTATTGCACCTTCTCAGTCGCAGTGTACAGCGGATGTTGACACAATCTTCAAACAACACCCCACCCCCCGTGGCAATTAGAGCGACTAATTTTCCCACTGCTGTCACCCCGGGCTTTCCTTAATTGACCCCATGTATAGTATTGTTTCATTGTAAGTGGACAATGACAATAATGAAGTTATGACAGTTTGACCAGCATAGCACCAGATCCATCTATGCACCTGACAGCTCTGATAAGTGTCTACTCTGTTGCCCGTCTGATTTAGCATTATATATAAGTACTATCGGGGGAAACATATATTGTAACCTGACTATGTAAATATAAATAAATGTATATATAGACTGGTATCCTACAGCTGTTGAAAATTGCACGGTATGTCCATTTTGTCACCCACTGTCGCATTTCAGTATGTAGTTTGTAACTATGCCATTCTTATATTTTTACAGTACAGTACAGTCCCATATATTTATATCAGCGGTCTAATAAACTGGAGTTCTAAGTAGTCTGTTGAACTATTACGTGTAATAATCGTATTATGCATGCATTTCGGAAGTTCTACTGATACGTCATATATCCACGTGACCGCAAAGGGAAATAACTGTGGTAAGCAAAATAAGGGGAAGTTAGTCATGCAGTGACGGCTGGTTGTCCGGAATATGAAATCCGTAAAAGAACGACACATACTGGTCGGATTACTGTAAAATTTGTGTTATTTGATATATATACTGAGCAAAACTAGAAACGTCCCTCCATGTTTAAGGAAAGATTCATCAAAAACCAAAAGGGTTACTTTTAAAAATCAAAATGGAAAAACAAGTTAATTCATTTCTGTATCAAAGCCAATAAATTGCATTTGGATATCTTGTTAAATATTCGAGAGATAACCGGCCAAGGGCGGTAGGGGTCAAAATCAAAAATCACAAAAACTCAGAAATGTGTTACTTAATGTTTAGAGATGGAATTTCAATAAGTAATGTGGCAAATTCAGTAAATCTCGTTAGTACCGAGTGTGGCCACCATTTGCATGAATGCATGCAATGATCCTACGCCGCATCGACGTGACGTAACGCAATACCAGTGCGTTGGGCAAATTCCTCCATTCCCGTTGTAACGCCCGTGTAAGATCGCGAACATTGTCAATCTGATGGTTAGCTCGTGCTTTGCGGCCCAGCTCATCCCATATGTGCTCAATGTGATTGAGATCCGGGGAGACCGCGGGCCATGGCATGACGTCGACGTTGTTTTGCTGTAAGTATTGAGTGGTGACCCTGGCTACGTGAGGGCGGGCATTGTCGTGCATCAATGTCACACCAGGACCATGCTGACGGATAAATGGTAAGGCATGTGCATTTAGCACATCTGCAACATAACGTTGTGCATTGATGTTGCCCTGTACAACAACCAAATCTGTCTTCCGGTTTCCCATGATCCCACCCCAGACCATTACGCTCCCTCCCCCAAACCTGTTCTTCTCAACAATGCAACAATCGGTGAATATTTCATTGTTACGCCTGTATACCCGTAATCTTCCGTCAGCATGACTAACTGTGAACCGAGATTCATCGGTGAACAAAACTCGGTTCCAGTCAGCCCTTCTCCAGTTCAGATGACGTCGCGCCCATAACAGTCCGGCAGCACGGTGACGTTGGGTCATTATCTGACCAGTGTACGGGCGGCGTGCCCGGATTGGTTGGGTGTTACGACGTAACCGGTTGCGAATGGTCTGCCCTGAGACACCGTATCGCCTAGCAGTGACTGTGGCTGCCAATCGACGTTGACGTAAGTGCGTCAACGTAATGTAACGATCGGCTCTAGCCGTCGTTACACGAGGCCTACCAGGTCGCTGCCGGTCGTGAACAGCCCCAGTCTGCTGGTACCGGGCTGCAAGACGATCAATCGTCTTCCGACAGCAACCAAACCGAGGCGCGACCGCCCTGGCGGCCATCCCACCCGCAAGCATCCCAATTGCCTGATTTCGCTCGTTTTCGGAAAGCCGTGGCATATCGAAAACAGTGAAAAATTAAAAAAGTTTTTTAATTTTCCGAATAGCCCCTATCGCATGAATGGTACGACATGAACTGAATCACCTTATCGATGACAAGTATAGCGTGCACGTGCAAAAAGTGGAAATCAACGTTCCGGTCACTGGCCGCTATGTAAACCGTGTGTATCGGCTAAACTCTACACGATCGTATTCTGAACATCGCCACGGTTTAAAATACATGTACTTTGAACATGTGGTTCATACATAGACAGAGCTACACCGGCTATAAAACAGGGACGTTTCTAGTTTTGTTGAGTATATATATATATGATGAATACATAAGCGTATTGCGAAAACAGAAACTTGTTATATCTCCTTTAATGTTGCAATCACGGCAGCATATGTCCTGATCAAACTAGATAGACTGCTATATGGGCTGGGCTACGTTGGTCGCATACACCGTCTAATTGTTATAATACATGTACTGTTTGTTTGGTTTGTTTGTGTTTGTGTTTGTGTTTGTGTTTGGTTTGTGTTTGTGTTTGTGTTTGGTTTGTTTGTTTGTGTTTGTGTTTGTGTTTGTGTTTGTGTGTGTGTTTGTGTTTGTGTTTGTGTTTGTGTTTGTTTGTGTTTGTGTTTGTGTTTGTGTTTGTGTTTGTGTTTGTTTGTTTGTTTGTTTGTTTATTGGTGTTTAACGGCTTATCAACAGGCAATGTCATGTAAGGCCGGGCAAACGGTTACGATCCCGCTTTAACCTGCTGCATTGGCGGGAAAATCCCCAAAACAGAACGGAATATTTACATCGAGAAAAAATATATTCAGCCCTAAAATTATAATAACCTGACCTGGTGCAAGGCACATACCATATCAAAGTCACTTGACCCCTTTCACTAAAATAGGATTACGAATAATCATAATACTCACATAAGGGGTATAACCAGATTCAACTGTCACATACAAAATGCCAAAGACGTATGTGAGGGCCAAACCAGATCTCCAGTCTGGATTACGGTAAGGATGAACCCCGATCGTTAAATTACCCATCGCATGCTCCAATTGGTTGCTTCTATGAATTTGAAGCTAGGGTCTAAAATAGTTGTGGTGCGGGCAATATTGCAGAATACGAGATACATGTATACAGAAATATATAATATGTGGGGTGATCGGCTTTTGTTAGTTATTCTAGTTATGCATTTGTAAGTGTTAATATGGCTTAGTTATTGCTTAACTTGATTTGAGGAACATAACATATAGTAAACTAGTTTAAACATTGTTTCATTGCGTAAGTGACCGAAATTGTGTTTGTTCGTCAGAAACGTCTGTAATTTGGTAGGGTCGGTAGCGTATCACTAGGTAGGTTTGGGTTGCCCGCACCGCAACGCACTACTTTTTATGCCTAGATTGAAATGTATTGCACACACAGCTGTAGCTTTGTAGGCGAAGTAAAGTCCTTTTAAAATTCACAATTCCATTTTATTATTTACAATTATCAGTGTTCGGTTCTTAATTTCTAAATTTCTAACGTTCTCTACTTCGCGTTTTGCGCGGTTGACTTATCTTATCTGCTTCGATTTAACGGCTACACTGGCTCGCTGACCTGCGCGGCTGTCCAAATGAACCAGCCTTCATGCCCTTGGTCAAGCTCATCCAACTGATGATCAGCGCTGTCTCAATACGTCATTCACAACCAACAGTATCGAAGGGACTAGGGAGTATGGTAATGTCACCAATTTGGAAAGGTGTCGGTGTCTAATGCGTCGCAAGATAAATTGGTGAACCTAATGGTTCTCATTAACCGTTATTTATATGGCATATGTTTCAGTGATAAACTATCGTCAATCATTCAGGTGCATTTTCCGCACAACTACCAGATGTTAAATGTCATTCCCATTAAAACATCCAGCATTCGAAACGCATGAGGTGTCATACAGCTCCCACGTGAATACAATGCATAACAAACTAACACTTGCACTGCAGGTGACAGTTGCAATGTTATACAGCTATGTTAAAATAAGCTACAGCTATATTGTAAATGTATGTACATTCATTTTAGAGATTAGACATTATGTCAATAATGGATTATTACATCGATTTCACGTCATCGCTACGACACCAACGGTTTATTATGTTACTCACTATGACACATATACAGTACAGTAATTTATATGATCCCGATGTCATCAAAAGTCATTACTGCTATATGTATCTCATAGTCTTATCCTCATACAAATTAACTGTACGAAATAAAGTTGAATGGAAATCGTATACATGTCGCTTTATCATAAATATAATGTCAGGAGAGTTGAAAATTTGTTAATAATGTTAATTAATTATTTTGTGCGCACTTTGCATAATGTTATTTTAATAAGATTATCTACATCATTTTATGCGTTATCTATGTATGTATTCAGCGTAGGTGAGTTGAAGTCCTGTCAGAATTACACCATTTTCTACGATACTACCGAGAAACCGGTGTGCAGTTATGGGACGGACACATATATTGAGTTTGAGAAAGGTTTGTACACAAATATTTGAAATGCACATGATACATGTAATGTGTGCAGGCATACTATATAATAACGTATTCGCATTATACGTAAGTGGGTTTTATTTTTTTATGGAAGGTGCATGTATGTGTTCTGGTTGAAACTTGCACAATTATAAACAATAAAATGATTAAAAGTATATTTGCATCTCAATGCATATACCGGTATGAATTGTTTCACGTTTATGCATGCATATATTATATGAAAATGAAATATATACATGTATTCATATCGCAAATATGCAAATAACGTTGCTTTGCCTGTACGGATTATCTCCTCGTCAATGTAAACATACATGTAAACAGTGCCACAGGTTGAATTAATGGACCAATACATTAAATATACCTAACATCAAAAAGTAAAAATATTAATCTATCATTTTTCTTTGCTCCACGTTATAAAACATTGCCAAGGTGCCTATGTTTTTCATGGGCCGTACTCGGGAAGCCACGTTGTCTAATCATGATGGAGTTTCCCGATGACGTCATCGCTACGTTTATGATTGGCTGAGGTTCGTGAAGTGTCACGCGTACGCATCATGTTTTCATTTATGTACACATAACGCTAACTCTTTGTTATAGGCCTTGGTCCGTTACTTTAACCCGTGAACAGTGCTATAACATGACCAATATACATGTACACCACGGTGCTATATTTTATGTTCCAGTCGCGGGAAATTTCGGCCCCAATTATAGAGTTACGTTTTATTCGCAAGATCCCAGCAAGTACATCCTTGTTTTCCCGTGCTTCAAACGTGGTATGGGAGAAACATGTAAGAGCGGGGTCGTGTTCGTGCAGGTATGACGTATGTGTAGTCCACGATCACGTGGCTCGCTATATATGAGACAAGTCATGTTGTTTTGTACAACATCTGAAATGACGTCGAAAACTGGCGAAATGTTCAGAGCAAATGTGGAATTCTGATGTCGAAAGTTAAAGGTACATGCCCACGCAGCAGGTTACACTGTACTACTACTTTTCATTTTCTTTCATGCCTTATATGAGCCATTTTTCTACCCACTAACGAGTTATTTTTAATTACGGCGCGTGTTAATTGGTGTTAAATCTCATTTCATATGCCGCGACCAGAAAGGGTATTTTCCGACCTCGTGCTATTTTTACCAACACGCGTCACGTGACACGGTCAATCATATCACATCTTTGACATGCGCAGTGAAGTATCGGAAGTTAAGAAGACAAATCTCTGTTCGAGTCCAAATCTAAATCTCCACGTAACTCTTTCCATTTGGTGATCTGGTCGCCAATATTAACCACTCTCTCTCTGTACTGCCTGTTCCTCAGACATTTCGCCTTTTTTTTGGCCGACGACGTTTCATACAATTTCCGTCCTGGACGTTTCGACATGTTGATATTCTTGTTTACATATTGGGAAGCCTACTGGCGCGCATAGTATACTGCGCATGCGCACCGCAAGCCGTGATATGAATGTCGTCGTCCCGCAGATTATCAAAATAGACTGTTACCTCCGCGCGTCGCTAACAGTAAATTGATAATTAATAAACGATTATATTTGTATAGCGGGCACTCGTAATTTTTAGAACTGGTGGAATAGTGACATAATTATACACTTATTTAATTCCGATGCGGAATTCTATTCTATTCCGCATTTGCTCTGAACATTTTGTCAACTTTCGAGGTCATGTACGGAAATATCATACATTTTTATAAAGTTTTTAAGAGATACTACGGAGCCACGCAGGGGACGTAGAATTCTTTTTTTTATTAATTCGTTCCCAAGAAATAACAATTCGTTCCCACGAAATGACAATTCGTTCCCTCAATTTAACAATTCGTTCCCACGACATAACAATTCGTTCCCGTGGATTGTCATTTCGTGGGAACGAATTGTTATATCGTGGGAACGAATTGTTAATTCGAGGGAACGAACTGTTAATTCGATTCGAATTGACGAATTGTTAAACTTGTTAAATTGAGGGAACGAATTGTTATTTCGTGGGAACTAATTAATAACAAAAATCCATGTCCCCGGCAGAGCTCCGTATCTTCTTCAGTACAAAATCACGTAGCTTGTCTCCATTATGCGGGACATTTCATCTCTTCGTTGCTACTACAATGAGTGTATACTACTACAGTGGAACCTCTCTAAGCCGGACACCCTCGGAGGTCCCCAGGGTGTCCGGCTTAGAGATGTGTCACTGTAAATCAGACATTTGATTATTCTAAGCCATAACTGTGTGCTATGCGGTCACGAACAGACATTATCACCTAAGATAAATGACCAAGAATCAAAAATAAAATCACGGATGTTTTTTGCTGTCCGGTTTAGAGAGGTTCCACTATGTCTACGCCGCGTGCATGGTCGTGATTGGTGGCGAGTCATGGACCTAAACACGGATTTGAAGACTTGTTGTGCATTTGTCTTGCCGTACTTGCTCTCCGGTTCTGCGATATTCATCTTTGCCACAACATTAGTGACAGCTACATGTACAGTCGAACTATGTTAAAAGCCACCTCCGAAAGATAATTACATATCTATGGCAGTCACCCTTTTGTTTTCCTAATTGCTCAATTACTAGATACATATATATGACCCTGCGAACAAAGACCACCTGTGAACAAAAGCCAGATTTTCCTCTTCCGGGGTTTGGCCTTTATTGCCACCTACACTGTATATGACATTAGCATAGAGCCACGTTCACCGACCGACATTGTGTACTACTGTGCTATTTTCAGATTCCCTACAGCTATCTTCCGCTCGCACGGTGCCACATTATCCAGCCCATTGCTACCAGTATCTCCTGTCACCGGGTTAAATCCAACCATCCACACTGCATTGAAGCACTGGCTCACGTTAAATTCGTATAATCTTTCTGAGCACTCTCTGAACGTTTATCCTAGAAAGCATGCAGTTTGACTGGTCAAGAGTACAGCTCAGCATCGACCAATCAAACATTTTGATTTCGAGCTTAAGAATAGAGTATACACTAGTACTTAAATATATTTTCTACATTCACTCAGAAACATAGAATACTGTATTCTATGTTTCTGATTCACTGGCCCAAATAAGCTAGATCTCTAGATACGAGACAACCATGTGTTGCAGGTACTGAGATGCGTCGTCCACTTACCTTAGTATATACTATTTCGTCGCCAGGTCCAGGACAACCATATGCCACTGGCCTTATTCTGCTGTGTATTTTCTCCAGGTTCGCGACAATCTTATTCCACAGGCATTATTCTATCCTGTGTTTTCCCAGGTCCGAGACATAGATGTATCACTGGTATTATTTTATCCCGTTTTTTTCTCCATATTCGCTTAATAGAGTTTCGTCTTTTTTTCAATATTTCCTTCCAACGCACCGTCACAGTTCATTAACATGTGACCGCAGTGTGTGTCTAAGATGTCCCCTATACCGCAATACAAGGTCACTTCTTTGTAATGCAAATGTGCTCAAAATATGTTCATCTTTGTTATGTCTATTTTCACTGCTTTTCACATTTTGATAATATTGGGCCACATTGTGTGTCTAGGGATGGTGCTTTACTAAGCTCGACCGCACATCCATCCCAATGTCCAAGGTCAAGTTCATAGGTTGTCCATGTTCACCTTTGTAAGGCAAATACACTTAGCATAATTTCTTATTTCTTTTCGCTGATAATATTTGGCAGTAATGTGTGTCTTGGAATGGAGATTTGATTCACATACACCCCACGTCTGAACACCCAAGATGAAGGCCACTGAGGACTTATGTTCATCAAGACAGCCAGCGTGGGGATTAGCTTCGTAATAACGATGTCATTGTTCTATCCATTTTGTCGCCAGGTCCCAGACAACCACATGCTGGCCATGAAACAGGTTCCCTGGGGTATGGTCGGAGATGATGTGTACAGGTTGACGGGCCTGAACTTTCTGGATCCCAGAGTTCGCTACACCACCATTGGACCAGGTACTATATAGTGAAACCTCTGTAACCGGCCACCCTGCGTGGGATCACGTGATGTCAGAGAAGTGTGAAGTAATGTTTGACGTCATTTTTAGCGCGTCTTCCGAAGGAAGGAGTGCTTATGGCATACCCCGGCGTCATAGTCGTCAGCGTCTGTCCGTCCGTCTGTCCTGTCCGTCCGTCTTCAAAAATTCGAAAACTTAACTTCCTTTCACCAAACGTTTTGATATTTCACACATGCCTTTCTCTAATGATTCTCTATCATGATGTGACAAATGCACGGCGCTGAGACCCCCGATCACTCCAAGGTTAACGTCACAGTGTTAATGCTTTATTAAACTTAACGTTGGGGTAAATTTGTTATAATTTCTGTTTCCTTTCACCCTACTTCTTGATATATCATACATGCCTTCCTCTAATCCATGACCTTCAGACCCTCGCTAACCCTTAGGTCACGGTCACAATCTTAGTGCTTTCACAAACTTAACATTGTTTCCTTTCTTTTTGATATTTTACACGTCTCTTCTTCTAATGGTTCTCTATGATGCCCTGCCAAACACATGGCCCTCAGTCCCCCGTTAACCACAAGGTCACAATCATAGCACTTTCGCAAACTTAACATGGGGGGGGGGGGGGGGTGGGGGGGGGGGGGGGCTGTCTTTTAATTTCTGTTAATTTCCTTTCACACAGCTGTTGGATATTCGTTAAACTGAAGCACCACCAGGCGCCTTCGTTGTTTTCTGACAACTCTCGTTATAGATGTTCCTTTACTAACTTGAAATGGCAAACCAAATTATGTTCAAACATCGCGCAACACTTCTTGCTTTTCATTGTGCATCTTGTATTATAGCACACCAACGACTTCCAATACACAAACGCTTTTACTGGATACTTAGCTTGTTAAAAAGCCTGAAAGTCGTACGTGTATTAAACACTCATTGCCGGGGTACGATTGGAGTTCATTGGGAACCCCTGCAATACACGTACATGTAATTGTTTAAAACGTTTTAAGAACAGTTACGCTGACCCCACTGTAGTGTGTCCATAAAACACGTAAAATTAACAGATTTGGTGCAGTACCATTGATATGAAGATTGTTAGGAAAATACGCTCTAAAAATAACGTCACACATTACTTTGCTTGGTTACGAAGCCACGTGATCATATTCCCCCGGATTAGAGAGGTTCCAATTATATGATATGTATTGAATAATATTAACAGAAACTGATATATTTTCTGTAAATTATGTCGAAAGTTGGCGAAATGTCCATAACAAAAGTGGAATTCTATAGATTGCTGTGAACATGTCGTCAACTTTTGGAAATCATTTATGAACAATCGTAAATATTATAAATTCACATGCTGCTTTTGAAAAACCCTGTTCCTAAACAGCTGGGGCCCGTTTCACTAAACTTCGTACGACTAAAATGTTCGTAAGTGCAAAATTACGATAGTCTGTAAATTTCAATGTTTTCTTGTAAACAATTATGCAGCCTATGTTCAATAAATGTAAATTAATCAATTGAAATTTCCAGATGATCCTACATTTGCACTTACGAACATTTTAGTCGTACGCCGTTTAGTGATAGGCCCCCTGGTGGGCGGTTTTCCGACAAAGTCAAGATGGCCACCAATAATAATCACAAACTTGTCTAGCTCTAAAACGTCATTTTGACATTGAAATTGCACGGAGAAATGTTACCAAATTCATGTTAGCTACCTCATACAATGTCAGGGGGCCGTTACACGAAACTTCGTACGACTGAAATGTTCGTAAGTGCAAAATTAGGATCGTCTGTTATTCCAATTGATGAATTTACATTTATTGAAAATAGGCTCCACATGCAGCCTATGCTCAATAAATGTAAATCCAATAATTGTTTACAAGAAAACATTGTTAATGTAAAATGTTAATGTATATCATAAGTTTGCACTTACGAACATTTTAGTCGTACGACGTTAAGTGAAACGGGCCCCAGGAACCAACGCTTGGATGTACGAGCTCTCGGGCTGTGCGTGTTGTATGTACCATGGCTGATCTGAAATATACTATAATTTTGTATGACATGCAATTCAGTCATCTCAAGGTTTGTGATAATATTATTTCATTTCAGAATGCCTGCTCCCAAAATTTCTGTAGAGGCGTTGCAGAAAACCACTAGGTGGCCTATTCACTAAACTTCGTACGACTAAAATGTTCGTAAGTGCAAAATTGTGAGTCTGTAAATTTCACATTAACAATGTTTTCTTGTAAACAATTATTGGATTTACATTTATTGAGCATATGCTGCATATGCAGCCTATGCTCAATAAAAGTAAATCCATCAATTGAAATTTACAGACGATTCTAAATTTGCACTTACCCACATTTCAGTCGTACGAAGTTTAGTGAAACGGCCCCCAGTTACGGATGCTGTAGCAGTAATTGGTTGGGATATTGTACATGTATATACAAGAACAAGTGAGCTAGGTACACTGTACATGCAATATGGTTGTGGAAACGTAACACTTCAAATACTCCCGTATCATGCTTAGCATAGGATACGTGTGTATTTGAAATGCTACGTGTTCGCATCTAATTGCAACCGACCAAGTGTGTGCGTTGTTCAAATTATCACTCGCGTGGTATACAGGGTGGATACGAAATGAATTGTGTTATCTAAAAAACTAAGTATGATTTCTCATAATATCATTTTATGATATTGTCTCCAAAATCTAAAATGTTCAACTCAGTAGTAATGTTCTCACTAAACGCGTGGAGATAAAAGAAAAAAAATCATGATCGATAAACTAAAATGCCCGAGTTAACTGATTGAGGGTCAATCAAAAAGTGTCTGGCCTGTTCGCCAGTCAGATCACGGTTCGTCGGCATGTACAAGAAAGACATGGTTTGACAGCAATTTAGAATAATTTCCGCTGGAAATGATTCTAAAATGCTGTCAAAACATGTTTTTGATGAGAAAAATCGAAAATAAAAAATTAACAGCAGACAACAACATTTAATTCGGCAGTGTAAGGGTTAACATTACTTCAGACCGAGATAATTGTATGTAGTGCTGCTATGACAAATTATAGTGAACTATTTTACTGAGTGTGTGATACATGGTAATTTGAAAGGTGGTGTCGTTTTTCATCTACCCGATATCGTACATGCGTTTCTTATAAGAAGAAAACCAATTTATTATATACATACCCATGAAATACATAGTTATACGATGTAAATAAAAGTCATATGTTCTCATCGATGAAATAAACATCTTCCGGTGAAAATACGACTACTTCCGCTATCTATATTCATAACGCGCACCTGCAGTGCCGGACTGCAAATATGCTGCAAATTCACATTCATTACCGTATACAGCCTAAACAACTGCTAATTTCCATGGAGCGGTATATAATAAATAGAATATTCATATTTTTGCAACGAATATGACATATATGTTCATCTCGTGGTGTGAAATGTCCATATTTCACTCGTACCTAACGGCACTCGTGAAATATGGACATTCCACACCACTTGATGAACATACATGTCATATTCATTGCAAACATATGAATATCCTCTATATATGTCACGGGACACTACATCTAAAACCACCGAACAAATATGGTTGGAAATTCACACACAAACACACACATGTGTTTCTACAAACTATATATTCTATTTATTTTATTGCAGTGTTTATGCTTCAATTCGAAGGCGTGTCATTTGTAATACGATTTACGACTGCTAACAAAAGGAACATTGTGATATTTGTAACAAGGGTATATCATAGGCATCTAGTTGCGAACAATAACCCTTGTAATCTATTTGCGTACCGTTCTGCTACGGACAGTACAAACGTACATTTCAAGAGTTATTGTTCGCAACTACTAGTCATCTTATCTATCACCGCAGTGCAATGAATTGTTTTTTTTTCTTTTTTGATGACGACGGCAAACCTGCTTCATTTGCTAATGAGTAAAGAGGGATTGCTGATTAGACTGCACGGATGCTCAGGTTGATCTGGGACAACGTTGATTGCCAATGTGGCTATGACTGGTGAAATGGGGCTTTTGGGATTTGTGACCTGTAGCCCATTTCATCAACATTGCAAAGTATACTTTAGTATATACTTTGAGGGAGGAATTTTCAATTTTAGGATAAATTTATTAATTTTGATTATACTGAATTTATTACATTATCACAGCCATTATGGCTGTGATAATGTAATAAATTCAGTATAATAATTCTGAATACTTTTAATCATCAAATATATGCTGTCGTTAGTTCCATATGAAATAATGCATTTCGGGAAAAATAAATGATTACTCCCTCAAAGTATACTTTGCTGGATAAGTATACTTTGCAATGTTGATGAAATCTGCTACTGGTCAAATAGCACACTCCTGTAGCCTGGTAATGATCTGTATTGCTTGCTAGAAGCATGGCTGGTGTTTCATTGATGGAATGGCGACCGGTGCAGATCCTGATCAGACAGTGCGGATGCACGGGCTGATCTGGATCTACACTGGTCGCAAAACCCATAAGCCCCATTTCTCCAGTCACTGCCACAAATACCGTAAGATCCATTTTCTCAGCTGGATGCTTAGCTCTAAATTATTTACCAACTTCCGACGTCATTAAAGCAGTTCTTTTCTCTTCATGTTAACTAACATCTAGCTGGATGGTCGCGGCCCCCATGTCGTCCTGCAGCGGTTTCAGTTAAAACTAGAAAATGTGTTCATAGAACACGGATGCCCCCACCTTGATAGTAAAATGGCATCGTTATTACGAAGCTAATCCCTCGACAGACAGTGTGGGTAAATGTTATTGAAATTGGTGAAGAAGTTAAGGAGTTGAGAAAATATTAAAAACTTAAACGCATTTGCCTTACAATCAAGGTGAGCATAAGTCCCCAGTGACATTGACAAAGCACCATCCCTATATACAGACATTGTGGGCAAATATTATTGAAATTGGTGAAGAAGATGCTATTGAATACTTAAACGCATTTGCCTTACGGACGCACGGACGGAAGAACGGACGGACGGACGGACGGACGGACGGACAGGGGTAAAACATAATGGGTATGGATGATGCTTAATGTCTTTTCTTATCAGAGCTCCAGATAAGTTTTGTATCTAAAGAGTATTATACCCCCATATTTCAAATTATATGCGTATTTTACTTTTACAAATGTAACATTGATTGTCTAATGATAAAAAAAGTAAAACAAATTTAAAAATTCACTTATTTGAGTTGCTTTTTGCAGCTCAACTAAGTAAATCTTCAACTTTATTACAGTATTTTCACTACCCAATTTGAAAATAAATGCGTATTTTCACATTGGTGTGATTATTTACTCCCACTTTTGATTCTGCTAAAAGAAATGCGTAAAATACGCCATTACGCACCTTATCTGGAGCGCTGGACTACTCTTATGGTTGCAGTGATACAAATCATATAAAAGTCGGATTGTGGACGCATGGACATCATTGTGTCATTTGTGATCACTATATATAGTTCTATGCTCGACAACAATGATTATATTCATTGTGGAACAGACCACAAGTGAATAACTATGGAACGCCAAGTCTACATAAACTCAAATAATTAATGCTAGCTCTAAATAATTAATTCTAGCATTAAATATTTAGAGCTAGCTCCAAATGACTTAGAGCGCTCTTCAAATGATTTGTGCCTAGTTCTAAATATGTAATGCTACACTGTACAGTAGCTCTAATTATTTGGAGCTAGCTCTAAATATTTAATGCTAGAATTAATTAATTAGAGCTAGTATTAATTATTTGAGTGTATGTATACTTGGCGTTCCTGGAACGCCAAGTATACATACACTCAAATAATTAATGCTAGCTAGAGTAGGTCCAGATGATTTATAGAGAGCTCTTCAAATGATTTGAATCTAGCTCTAAATATACTGAGCAAAACTAGAAACGTCCCTCCATGTTTAAGGAAAGATTCATCAAAAACCAAAAGGGTTACTTTTAAAAACCAAAATGGAAAAACAAGTTAATTCATTTCTGTATCAAAGCCAATAAATTGCATTTGGATATCTTGTTAAATATTCGAGAGATAACCGGCCAAGGGCGGTAGGGGTCAAAATCAAAAATCACAAAAACTCAGAAATGTGTTACTTAATGTTTAGAGATGGAATTTCAATAAGTAATGTGGCAAATTCAGTAAATCTCGTTAGTACCGAGTGTGGCCACCATTTGCATGAATGCATGCAATGATCCTACGCCGCATCGACGTGACGTAACGCAATACCAGTGCGTTGGGCAAATTCCTCCATTCCCGTTGTAACGCCCGTGTAAGATCGCGAACATTGTCAATCTGATGGTTAGCTCGTGCTTTGCGGCCCAGCTCATCCCATATGTGCTCAATGGGATTGAGATCCGGGGAGACCGCGGGCCATGGCATGACGTCGACGTTGTTTTGCTGTAAGTATTGAGTGGTGACCCTGGCTACGTGAGGGCGGGCATTGTCGTGCATCAATGTCACACCAGGACCATGCTGACGGATAAATGGTAAGGCATGTGCATTTAGCACATCTGCAACATAACGTTGTGCATTGATGTTGCCCTGTACAACAACCAAATCTGTCTTCCGGTTTCCCATGATCCCACCCCAGACCATTACGCTCCCTCCCCCAAACCTGTTCTTCTCAACAATGCAACAATCGGTGAATATTTCATTGTTACGCCTGTATACCCGTAATCTTCCGTCAGCATGGACTAACTGTGAACCGAGATTCATCGGTGACAAAACTCGGTTCCAGTCAGCCCTTCTCCAGTTCAGATGACGTCGCGCCCATAACAGTCCGGCAGCACGGTGACGTTGGGTCATTATCTGACCAGTGTACGGGGCGGCGTGCCCGGATTGGTTGGGTGTTACGACGTAACCGGTTGCGAATGGTCTGCCCTGAGACACCGTATCGCCTAGCAGTGACTGTGGCTGCCAATCGACGTTGACGTAAGTGCGTCAACGTAATGTAACGATCGGCTCTAGCCGTCGTTACACGAGGCCTACCAGGTCGCTGCCGGTCGTGAACAGCCCCAGTCTGCTGGTACCGGGCTGCAAGACGATCAATCGTCTTCCGACAGCAACCAAACCGAGGCGCGACCGCCCTGGCGGCCATCCCACCGCAAGCATCCCAATTGCCTGATTTCGCTCGTTTTCGGAAAGCCGTGGCATATCGAAAACAGTGAAAAATTAAAAAAGTTTTTTAATTTTCCGAATAGCCCCTTCGCATGAATGGTACGACATGAACTGAATCACCTTATCGATGACAAGTATAGCGTGCACGTGCAAAAAGTGGAAATCAACGTTCCGGTCACTGGCCGCTATGTAAACCGTGTGTATCGGCTAAACTCTACACGATCGTATTCTGAACATCGCCACGGTTTAAAATACATGTACTTTGAACATGTGGTTCATACATAGACAGAGCTACACCGGCTATAAAACAGGGACGTTTCTAGTTTTGTTGAGTATATGTAATGCTACATTGTAGCTAAAAAAATAGAGCTAGCACTAATTATTTGAGATTATGTAGATTTGTGTTCCAGAAATAACGCGTAGCCGGGATAATAAAATGGTTAGGAGTCTCGCTAATTATGTCTAGATTCCAGCAGAATGTTAGAGAAATTTAAAATGTCCATGAATACTAAAAGTCGCTAGTAAAGTTCTATTATAAATAGGCCTTTAGTGGCGTTTTTTCTTCTTCATGGAAATGTTTATTGTTTCATGACTGCCGTTGTTTGACGCCGCTCACAGCCGTGTTCAAAAGTACTGTTTGACCATGGCTGTAGACAATGCTCATTCCGGGGCCAAGCCAACACCTACGTAATGCATGTGTCTCATAGCGTTACTAGAGCGCGTCGTTACGTCACCAGACAAGTTCAATGGTCGCACTGAAATTGTTAAATTGATACGGCTGCATCACGACGTGTACTGCGGTGCCGGAATATGTATGTGTAAATCAGCTGTTTGAATGAAGCCGAAAGTACTGCATATATGCTCAAATTGCATGATATTTCCGACGGAAATGTAACGATAACGTTCGACAATGTCCAGACGTGGGTAAACGTTTGCCGTGGCATATTTAGGTGAATTGTAACTACTGTTCCAAGTTTTGCTGCCGACGAACATTTGGACATTAAATCTAAAAAATATTGAAAAGTAAGTACGTTTTCATCAATAAGAAAAAAATCGCCCTCCGAAAAAAAAATTATTCCATGAAATTCCATCAAATATTGATTTTATTGCGATTTTCATATGGGATTTTAAACACGGGCAGTAAATTTCCAAAACTTTTCGTGGATAAAAAAACGAAAAAATTTGGAAATTGACTCCGAAACCTGGCGAGATAGTTTGAAAATGATGTAACTAAGAAAACAAAAGTTAGATTTTGAAAATCGGTTCACAAATAAAAATAAATATTTAAAAAATATATATTTTTAGCCCCCATGGGCCATGTTAATTCCCATAGGAAAATCGTTTTTTCGTAATAAAATCAATATTTCATGGAATTTCATCAAATATTTTTTTTGGGGAGGGTGACATTTTTGTTATTGATGAAAAAGTACTTACTTTTAAATATTTTTTAGATTTAATGTGTTTAATAGCCAAAAGTTCGTTGGCAGCAAAACATGGAACGGACAGTAGTTTATACCATAACTGCTACGCGTTATTCACATATGGAACGGATAGGACTCATACGTCAAATAAAAATGAATGTACATGTACATGATAAATACAACACAAGCATTGTTGTGTTTTGCTGTTTTGCTGTTCATTTGACCGATGAAAATGCAGTACAACTTAAGAACTGACTTTATAGAACGTACTCATTTGGACTAAGAACTGACTTTATAGAACGTACTCATTTGGACTAAGAACTGACTTTATAGAACGTACTCATTTGTTACAAATATAACAGGTTCGTAAATGTGAATATTTGCATAATGTATCTCAGTCTCTTTTCGTCTGAGTGTATACTGTGCATTGAATTGCCATCTGAGCCATCTTAGCATGGACAAGCTATCGACCAGTTTCACCTCATGTAGCGTTTGACACAGACAGCTGAGAAGTTGACAAATAAACTAAATTTAGTGCAATGTATAGTATAAAGGTTTCTTTACAACTTGCTGTCCGTTATAAGTAGCACAAGTCTGATGATTTCTGAAAATCAATGTGCCCAGTTTCCAAAACACAGACATCTTGATTTGTGTGTTTATGTTATCGGCTATATTCATTACACAGTCATGTAGGCCATCATACCTACACACATGTGCTATGCAATGTATAATGTATTAAATCAGGAATATTGATTTGTATTATGTGACTGTGCTGCTATCATAAAGGTATTGCTAGCAGATTATACGTGGTAACCTTGTCATTCCTGTAGTTCTAAAATTAGGTGAGTGGAGTGATCTGATGATTTACACTGTATACCATGGCCATGGTAGAGCTTGCAAATAACACAATACTATCCCATGTATCAAACATTGTATATACGTTGGCATGAGCTTATTGATGTTGTAAATAGAGAATACCAGGCTAGCGTCTTTTGATATCAAGTTTATCAGGCAAGGCTAAGAAACGCGTAGGAATTCCGAGGCTTGCCGAGGAATTCCTACCGTTTCCGAGCCGAGCCTGATAAACTTGATATCAAAATACACTAGCCGGTATTCTATTTATCAGGTAACGTTTTATGCTCGAAAATGACATTAGATGACGTCGTATTCTATGGACAGAACGCGGACTTGTTTATGTTGCGTCATTACACTGACGTCATTCGGTAACGTCACGTGACGTCAACCGACCAATGGAACGTCAGTTTTCATTTTGTTGTAACCCGGATGTTGATATCAGGTCAATGCCTGATACAACATGTTATCAGTCAGTACGTATTCGGTCAATACAGGGAAGGTTACCTGATAAATAATTATCTTTGGTACATGTTATACCAACTTTTAATTCTTTATCTGTCATGATTTGGCTGTCTGTGTGAAACACTACAAGGTGTGAAACTGACCGATGGCTTGTACATACCAAGATGGCCGAGATGGCAACTCCATGAGCCGTATAGGATACAGTAACAATAAAAAGTTAACATTTATGTTATACATATGTCCCATCACATTCATGAAGCAAATATATTCGAATCAAATGATGATCATGTGTGTAACGTGTCCTATAGAGAGTTACATGGAATTTATCACGTGACCATACGTATTATCGCCAAATAAACAACAACAAAACAAAACAACGTTCAATTCTTAATCCATTACATGTTCAGGATACACATTATTTGCACGAAAAATACAAATATTTATTTTATTTATGCACAGGTGTATGTTGTCACCCCTCAGTTGAACCGTCTCGTCGAGACGGTTCAAATGAGGGGTGACAATATCTACTTTTGAGCAGAAATAAGACAATTTGAGAATCATTATTTTTAATCAATTTATGTGTATGTGTCATGTAATGGGTTAGAGGGGCAAATAGGCGGTGCATTGTTGAAAATGGCCATTTTAATGAAACTACATATACATGTATCTGTTATTTCTATAATCTGAAATATGTGGCTGTGACTGGAGAAATAGGGTTTATGGGTTTTACGACCAGTGTTTCCCCAGATCAGCCGGTGCATCCACACAGTCTGATCAGGTCCTCCACCAATTACCATGCAGTCAGTAAATCACATGTCCTGCTAATAACAGTGTATATCCATATTAGACTGCAGAGATGTGCTCGAAGATCAGGATGTATGCTGGCCAGAATTGCCATAAGCTCCATTTCTCCAGTCACAGCCACGTACAATGGAACAAATATGCCTTGTCCGGAAAGTACGGAAGCCCATTAGGGCCACTTCACTTTTTTTGTTTATCTTTTCTTGAATTTTCGAGATCTTTTCTTGAATTTTCAAGATACTTTCTTGAATTTTCGATATCTTTTCGATGTTTTCTTGAATTTTCAAGTTCTTTTCTTGAATTTTCAAGATCTTTTCTTGAAAAGAACTTGAAAATTCAAGAAAACATCTTGAATAAATGGAAACTAAAATAAAGTTAAGAGGCCCTAATGGGCTTCCGTAGGAAAGTGTACGTGTGTAAATAGTTTATTAATTCCACAGTTTTGAAATCGAAATTCAACATTCAATGCTGTGAATTGTTTCACTATATTGTATTCTGTGCTTATCACTATGGTGGATATCCTAAAATAGATGCTTGCAATTGGAGGAAACTGGCAAATCTGAAAGTTAGTATTTGACCGCCCATTTGCACCTTTAAATATATCACAGTATTAGAAATGGAATATCGGTGGGGAATAATTACATAGCCGAACCCATTTACAATCAGAGCTCCAGATAAGGTGCGTACTGGCGTAGTTTACACACTTATTTTAGCAGAATACGCATTTATTATCAAAGGTGTGAGTACAAAATACTCACAGCAATGTGAACATACGCAATGATTTTCAAATTAAGTACATGTAGTCAAAATACTCTGCATTAAAGTTAAAAATGTACTTAGCTGAGCTGCAAGTGTTTGCTTTTTGCAACTCAAATAAGTGAATTTTTAAATTTATTTTATTTTTTATCATTTGTTCCCTATTTAATAAGGAAGACAATCAATAATACATTTGTAAAAGTAAAATATGCATTGAATTTGAAATATGGGGGTATAATACTCTTTAGATACACACATAAGTCAAACCGAATGTGTTCAGTGTGAAGGAATCACCCGACTAAAATGCGGATACAATTGTAGTTGAAAATTGTAAGATGTTTCTGATGATATAGGAATGAATGGCCTTTTTGTGGAATTTATCGGGGTATAAACTTGGAAAAGTCGCGGGAATACTGGACGAAGAGATAAAAAATTACAATTTTCGAAAAAAAAAAAAAAAAAAAAAAAAGATTTTTATTTTTTTTATTTTTTTTCGAAAATTGTAATTTTTTAAGGCCTCGTCCAGTATTCCCGCGACTTTTCCAACTTTATATCCCCGATAAATTCCACAAAAAGGCCATTCATTCCTTATAATTCCAGCGTTTGAAATAAATTCATCAAGAAAATGTGTTTATTTTCCATTTTCTTAAGAATTATTTTAAATGCACCTCACGGTTACGGAAAGTAGTTCGGCGTGGGAGTTTACTGGAATATAAATTTTGGACAGACTTACTACGGGCCAATGAAATGTTAGGGAATTGTGTAAATATTTTTGTGCTGGAATTATTACTAGTTAAAGGAATTTAGATGTTATTTAGTTATATGTGGTTGTAACTGGAGAAATGGGGCTTATTGTATTTGTGACCAGTGTAGCTCCTGATCAAATAACACACTCAAGTAGCCCGATAACGATCTATATTGCTTGATAGAAGCGTGACGGGTGTTTCATTGATTGAATAGCGAACAGTGTATATCCTGATCAGACTGTGCGGATGCACAGGTTGATCTGGATCAATGCTGGTCGCAAAACCCATAAACCCCATGTCTCCAGTCACAACCACATGTTTCATTTGATATTGTCCTCGGAATGTGAGCGTTAGTGCTGAAATAATGCTGATGTATTTAGTGCTACTGTGGTATATGCAATTCTTTCAAACACCCCGAACATATATTCCAAATCTAACCAGACGAAGCTTAAGCACGTTATCGACGCAAGCTTAAACGCGTTATCGACGCAAGCTTAACCACGTTATCGACGCAATGCGTTTACGAGGGGTTTGCACAAAGTATGTAGATCTAGCTCTCCGTAACTTTAAATAACCATCGTTTTCATTTCACATTTCATAGGCTACTTTTACGTACATGTGAAATATAACGTACAATTATAAAATAATAAGTATGATGTTATACCTATGTATATTGGAAAATGGTTTAAAATAGCCGCCATTTGTTTGACCATGTGGATGATAAAACTGGAATTTGCAGTTATCTCGCCAAACGCATGGTCAGACATAACAAATTGGAAACCACGAGCAGAATAATTGTACATGCAATGTGTGTTGTGAATGCAATGCTTTAACATATCAATTAAACTAAGGCGGTGTCACTCACTGTCGCTTCTGGACATGTGCTTATAACACCGGGACATATTCACCAAATATGTGCTCAAAATCACACAGTTTGCTATAGCTCAGCCTGGGCCAATCAAACTGTGATTTCGTGCATTAAAACGGACTCGCAAAGTTCCAACCACGGGTAAAAATGGACTTGAATGGCGATCGGATCCAATCATCGCAATCAGTAGGGTGCACAATGTCCGTCTATATGCGCCAAACTAAGAAACACGGCCAATGCAACTAGTAAATTCGGTGGTAAATTCATTGCCTTGGAATTGTTGTTTCCGCCGGCGGCCGTCGTCGTCGTTGCCATTGTCGTCGTCGGCGTCGTCGTCGTCGTCGTCGTCGTCGTTGTTGTCGTCGTCGCGCCACCACTTCCGCCAGACGTAGAATCAGCTCCTAATAATTTACATGACACACGGCTTGTACTGTGGTAGCTGTACGTTTTCCGCGTTATCGGCAAGAGGGGGCCGTTTCACTAAACTTCGTACGCCTAAAATGTTCGTAAGTGCAAAATTATCATAGTCTGTAAATGTCACATTAACAATGTTATCTTGTACACAATTATTGGACTTAAATGTTTGCCTATGCTCAATAAATGTAAATCCATCAATTGAAATTTCCAGACGATCCTAAATTTGCACTTACGAACATTTTAGTAGTACGAAGTTTAGTGAAACGGGCCGCAGGTTGCACTATGTCGCTACACCACGCTACACCGTAAAAGTGTGCGGAATAGCATTTACAATTCGCGCACTAAACTACAGAAATAGCATGCAGGGCGTTGACGTTCATTCTTCGATCTATTGTTATTGAGAGACAATTCTACAATATGACTCCAACATATTACCATAAATTTACCTAATAGAGTATGTATTAGCAAAATTGATAGGTCACTCTCCACGAAGTAGAAAGTAAACAAAGAACGCTTCAAACGCACATTTGGAAAGACTACTCGTCATAACGTATGTAATGCAGTGTAACAATAATGATTTATAATTATAGTTATGTACTCAGAACGACTGTCTGTTTCACGAAACCAGCCCACATTTTACGGCTATGTAGACAATGCAAAAACATAATATTAAATTTTATCAACATTTAAGAATGAGCATTCTTTTTATTTCGTGAAATTTGGTAAAATATTGATTTTATTACGAAAAATCGATTTCTCTATGGGAATTTAACATGGGGGAAAAGGTGGCAGAGGCGTTGTGGGATGATCTAACTAAGAAAACAGAAGTTAAATTTTGAAAATCGGACCAGTATTTCCGAAATTCTAAAAAGAAATTCCCCATGTTAAATCCCCATAGACATCTATGGGGATTTAACATGGGGAAATGTTTTTTTCGCAATAAAATCAATATTTTACCAAATTTCACGAAATAAAAAGAAGGCTCATTCTTAAATTTTCCTTTACTTAAATATTATTCAGAAAAATATTGTTTTTTTATTGTTTATATGGCCGTAACATTTGGGCAGCTTTCGTGAAACAGACAGTAGTACTATGGGAGTAATTGGCATTTGTTTTTAAAATGTATCGGGGTATAACCTTCTACAAGTCCAACTTTACTAGTATGGATGAAGGCCGGAATCGATTGAAAATTTAACCTGATCAGGGGCCCGTTTCGCTAATCTTCGTACACATATATGTTCGTACGAAAATATCTATAAATTCACTTCACACATCAACGTGGTCCATTATTTCTATCATTTACCACCTACAATGTTATTGCGATTTATCATGGTACGTTGGGTTAAAACGTCTAAGAATCGAAATAGCACCGTTATAATCGAGTCGGGCCGCTGTGTTGACACTCTCAATGCATATACAATAATTTACCTACCAACGTACCTACCCATGTCCAAAATACCGGGTAGGTAAAGGGCAAACACTTTTAATTTAGTAATAATTCCAGCACAAAAATATTTACACAATTCCCTAACATTTGATTGGCCCGTAGCAAGTCTCTGTCCAAAATTTATATCCCAGTAAACTCCCATGCCGAACTACTTTCCGTAACCGTGAGGCGCAGTTAAAATAAGTCTTAAGAAAACTGAAAATAAACACATTTTCTTGATGAATTTATTTCAAGTGCTGGAATTATAAGGAATGAATGGCCTTTTTGTGGAATTTATCGGGGATATAAACTTGGAAAAGTCGCTGGAATACTGGACGAGGCCTTCCGGCCTTCGTCCAGTATTCCCGCGACTTTTCCAAGTTTATACCCCGATAAATTCCACAAAAAGGCCATTCATTCCTATATTAGGTCAACGCGTAGAGGGTTATCTGATACAATATCTATACATGTAGTAGGTGTTACCCGACTCACACACAGGCAATTTGTTGTACGAACGACAACTGCCTCTTTTAAATCATACCCAGTTTTACTCTGATATTAAATATCTACAAGGTAGGACACTCGCCATTTTTTCAAACAACGGAAGTGGATTATTCACCTTGGGCCCGACTCGCTAATTCAGTAATTTTAATGCGCGCGTTACAATTACAGAATTAGCGAGCCGGGCACAATGTACATTAGTGCCACTTCTGTTGGTTGAAAAGATGGCGAATGTCCTACGTTGTAGATATTTAATATCTGACTAACATTTGGCATGATTTAATGACCCATTCTATACCAGATCATCGCTTGATTTAAAGATAATTGCTGAGTAAAGTGACGGAATATATGTCCTGTCATTTCTATGTATGATTAACTACATTATATCATATGCTCTACTTCTCATTGTCAGTTCTTTGTCAAACGCCAGAAGTGGTGAAACTGGCTGATGGCTGGCACACACAAAGATGGCCGACTTGGCCACTCAATGTGTCGTATATGATACAGTATAACGAGGCAGTGTTCACAAAAATGTTATACATATAGTCCATCCCAGTTAGGAAACAATTATATTTGAATCATATGGTGATTATGGATCCCATATGTCCTTAAATGAGGTATTTGTCGTTCATGCCACAGTGTGCCGGTGGACTCACCTGGACAGAATCCACACTTCACCGGACAGGAATCGGGTACGTTAGTATAAACAGAACAGTCGCTGGTAGAATACGCGCAGGACGGAGTGCCGATGTCTGTACAATTCACTGCAAATTGTGTATATTTAAGGAATACAACCATCGGTTGTTGCGTTTACTGTAGTATATAAAACATCAGTAGCCTATTTCATCAACATTGCAAAGAATACTTATCTTGCTAAAGTACACTTTGAGGGAGAAATTTTCCAGTTAAGGATATATTTATTAATTTTTATTATACTGAATTTAGTACATTATCACAGCCATTTTGGCTGCGATAATGTAATACATCCAGTATAATAATTCTGCATAGTTTTAATCATGAAATATATGCAGTCGTTAGTATATGAAATATTGCATTTCGGGAAAATAAATGATTACTCCCTCAACGTATACTTAGCTAGATAAGTATGCTTAGCAATTTTGGTGAAATCGGCTACATGTCTGTTTACATTAAAGTGCGTGAAGTCCGAAGGACTCTTCGGATCTTTAAACTCAACAACTGTTGTCATACTACAGTAAACGCAACATCCCATGGTTTTATTACTTACATTTACATTGCATGTGTTGATAGGATTCGTGGGTGGCAGGTGGGAGCATGCGATGGGCAATTTAACGATCGGGGTTCATCCTTACCGGAATTCCGACTGAGACTTGGTTTGGCCCTCACATACGTCTTTGGCATTGTGTATGTGACGGTTGAATCGGTTATATCCCTTATGTGAGTATTACGATTATTCGTAATCCTATTTTAGGGGAAGGGGCCAAGTGACTTTGGTGTGGTATGGACCTGGCACCAGGTCAGGTTATTCTAATTTCAGGGCTGAATATATTTTTTCTCGATGTAAATATTCCGTTCTGATTTTGGGATAAAACGAGCAGGTTAAAACGGGATCGAACCCGTTTGCACGGCCTTACATGACATTACATGACCTTAGCTGCTGATAGGCCGTTAAACACTAATAAACAAACAAACAAAATTGATAGTATTCAACAGCGACGTCGATTTGTATGTGGATATATGCACGAGTTCCACAGCGCGCAATATTAGGAGCGCAAATATCGTTGCGCGGCGGAACGAGTGGCAATCGCATATATCCACATACAAATCAAATAACCGTTTTAGTATCTACGTATATCACTTGCAATTTATATGCGCCTAAAAATATGAAATATATAAATAAAATATTTTGCCAGGTGAAACGTAGTTCCGGCACTGACCAATATAAACTCACGAGACGTCAATATGAAAACAATATTGACGGCTTACGTTGCATTGTATTTCAATGGGAAACGAAAGTACGTACATCTATATACATGTAATAACATAATGTATATATAAAGTTTATTCAACTGCCATTTTGAAATACCGGATTTATTTTCCGATACATCTGGAAATCCGGTAAAGAAACGAGTGGGGAGCACGAGTTTCTTAGTCGGATTTACAGATGTCAAGGGAAATAAATCCGGTATTTCAAAATAAAATGTAGTATTGAAATAAAGCGTATATTACATGCTCTTCGAAAAATGTGCAATTTGCTCTTAGACCAGCTTATAACGTTTTCAAAATTGACAATGTTGACGTTAGCTTATTAATTGTGTATGCTACATGAAAATGTGTTTATATAGTATCTTCTGCATGTAGCTGAATGCGGAGGAAGTGCATCATCAGTGGTACTCACGTGCACAATTGGCTTGGACGTAGAATGGTTTGTCCTTGCAGTTGCACGTGCAAGCGTCGATGTCGAACGTCCCGCCATTCAAGCATTCAGCGGCCGAGCAATCTGATAAATACGGTTATCTGGCTGTGACTGGAGAACTGGTGCTTACGGGTTTTGCGACCAGTGTAGCTCCTGATCAA
Organism: Conchocele bisecta; assembly: GCA_029237695.1. Taxonomy (NCBI): domain Eukaryota; kingdom Metazoa; phylum Mollusca; class Bivalvia; order Lucinida; family Thyasiridae; genus Conchocele; species Conchocele bisecta. Next base: position 68,750,917 of record CM055266.1, read on the forward strand.
ATACCAGTAGTACGCTCATGTAGCATGATATGGATCTACATTGCTTGCTAGAAGCACGACGAGTGTTTCACTGATGAAATGGCGAACAGTGCAGATCCCGATCAGACTGTGCGGATGCACAGGTTGATCTGGATCTACACTGATCGCAAAACTCATAATCCCCATTTCTCTAGTCACCGCCAGGAAAATAAATTTGATATTTATTTTCTAATTTAGGCATTCAGCAGCAGAGCAATTTGTGAAATACAAATATGTGGCTGAGAAATGGGGCTTGTCGGTTTTGCGACGAGTGCAGAATCGCACTGTCTGAGACCAGGATCTGCACTGTTCGCCATTCCATCCACGAAACGCCTATCATGTTTCTAACTAGTTGCACATATTCCTCCGCTTTGTATGCAATCGTTTGCTCTATACCGCTACACTGCGGCTAACGGCATATATTTGCGGAATAAGGTTTCTATTTCGCGCACTGCAATTTAGTGATAATCCGCTGGCCGTTCACATTCACACGCTATATTCTTACTGACATTAAAGGCAACAACATTATTACAAAAAATATTATCATAAACTCATCTGATAAAGTGTGGATTAGCAAATTTCACTCTCAACGAACAAGAAAGTAAATAATGAACACTTCAAATGCAAATTATTTGGAAATGCTACTCCACCATAACGCTTATGCAATAAAATGTAATGTGGTGGAATTAGAGCTATTTACTGGGAAAAAGCTTATAACATGCAGTAGTACAAGATATTACGATTCTACACAGTCAATATGGTGTCATATTGCCCCTATGAATATATATTCACACGAGGCGTAGCCGAGGGGGAACATAGTTTCGGACGGGCAATATGACACCATATTGACTTTGTGTAGAATCACAATAACGTATTTGTCATACCCTATATTCTTTATAATTCTCCAGAATTAGGAGATAACTGTATTGAAATTTGTAATTTGGGGAGATACTCGGTGGATTTACGGTTGGAAACTTCCAATTACGGCGGCGTCGCCGCCGTAGGAGACGTAAATCGAAGTTTCCAACCGTAAATACACCGAGTATCTCCCCAAATTATAAATTTCAATACGGTTATCTCTATTCTAATGTACGACCATCATTTCTGATTCATTTCCCGGATTTCTGAACCAAATACCAATCCATATGGGCATACCCATTACAACCCTCACTATATTGGCCGATTTACACCTCGTCTGCAACCGTGACAACTGCCATAAACAAAATACACAAAAAGGAATAGTGCAACACAAATACGTAAACTAATGAAGAATTGTGTTACCATTTAAACTTTTATTTCATTTATATATTCATCCACCAATGATTATTTCGATCAGCCATACCTAATCAGATTTCGACAATTTCATTAAGGTACATTATAATATCGTTTTATAAGTGTATTGGTGCATTTTTAACGTCATATAAATATGGCGCCAAACGGTTTACGCCATGACGTTACAGATATTACCTGACGTAATCCAGACATAAACGAGTAGAAATTGGTTCATAACTTGGGAATTTCTGGACCGATTTTCAAAATCTAACTTTTGTTTTCGGAGTTAGGTCATTAACAATCCGTATGACTATATTTCGGAGATGCATTCCAAATGTTTTCGTTTTGGACACGGCCTCGACCCCCGGCCATTTTGTATTCGAGGCATATTGACGGGCTTGACAGGTAATATGGGCTCATATTACCCGTCAAGCTGATCAATCAAAACGCTAGAAATGTATCTGCGGTATGACAAAGATCGTTATCAGGCTATAGGAATGTGTTGTTTAACCAGGAGCTACACTGGTCACATATCCCATAAGCCCCATTTGTCCAGCCACATCAATTTATATGTGGGTTGTTATAAATATTCCTTGATGGAATGACAAACACAGCAGATCCTGATCAGACCATGCGGGTGTACAGGCTGATCTGGATCATCACTGGTCACAAAACCCATAATCCCAATTTCTCTAGTCACCACCACAAATGATAACTGTGATTTATTTTTGATTTTAGGCATTCAGCGGCAGAGCAATCTGAGAAATACATATGGGATTTTGTATCTTTGGACATCTGCGTAATTTCATGAAATACATTTACAAAATTACAATATTTTCCGTAAATGGCGTCAACAGTTGACAGTTGACAAAATTTGCCGCATGTACTCTGAAAATTTTGTCAACTTTTAACTTTATTTATCAAAAATATTGTAAATTGTTAAATTACGCAGATGTGCGAAGGTACAATATCGCATTGCGTTTCTCATATTTGACGGAGACTGAACACACGGGACTGATGTGATGTGTGATCAGTGTAGCTCCTGATCAAATAGCATACTCTTGTAGCCGGATAGCGATTTATATTGCTTGTTAGAAGCATGACGTGTGTTTCATTGTTAGAACGGCGAACAGTGCAGCTCCTAATCTGACATTTTTCGCAAAACCCATGTGCCACATTTCTCCAGTCAAAACCACAAAAACAATTGTATTTCCCGACAGCTGTGCTGGTTCAACCCAGGAGTGTCATAGTACGGATTGATCCCTGGGCAAACCTCGGAGACAATTTGGAACCCTTAACCCTTTGAACGCGAAAGCCCGCAATAACGGTTTATGAAAACAGTGCAGAACCAGATGAGCCGGCTCGAAAACTAAGATTAACATGAGACCTCATGGGCGCTGGCGTTATTGCAGTATAAAAATAGACAACGTGATCTCATACCCTGAATGTAAAAGTATACTCACAGAGGTTTTTGCTACAGGAGCCGGGACAGTATACATACCACAGAGCTTGTTGCTGCAGGAGGTAGGACAGTCGGCGCACGACGTACCCGAAACGTAAGGTGTGTTCTGTGAACTCACACTGTTGCCACTGTTAGGGAAATGGTATTGTTTGTAAATTAGTAAACAGCTGATTAACCATTTCAACAATACAGCGCTATATAGCAGTGTTTGCAAACCGTGTAGATCCAGATGAGCCGACTCATCACAAACCGTCTCATCGGGATATGCACTTTTTGCAAGTACTGTACGTATTTGTTTACACAAAAATACCAATATTTTCATATTAATGAACTTGTCTGAAAATCACTTTTTGACAATTGGATTGGTCGGAGAATTATCATATTAAAATCCATTCCATATACATGTATATATACAACAAAATGTCTGTTTCCCTTGGTACTAGTGTTGGACAGTATGTAACGTAGCGTCAGTCTCTGATGATCTGCAAAAGCAGTGAAGCCGGTTAGACGGAATTAAATATTCAATGCCTACATAAAGATGTAAATTATATCGGAAACAGGCATTTTGTTGTATTAATCATTATATGTTTCGATACTGGTGGAACATTGAACATTTTACTTTTTTGTATATGTACAGTCGAACCTGTGCTAAAGACAACATTAATGACCCTGCGAATAAATACCACTTGTGATCAAAGGCCACATGTTTCTCTTCCTATGACTGGCCTTTATTCACAGGTTTGACTGTACATGTGCTTCATTTTGATTTATTTCAATTTAATTAATACAGAGCGAGAGCATACACGCATCTAGCAACGTTGATACGTCTACTGTCTGTTCCACGTTTTGCTGCCGACGAACTTTTGGCTACGAAACACATTAAATCTAAACAATATTTAAAAGTAAGTTTCGCCAGGTTTCGGAGTCAATTTCCAAAATGTTTTCCAATTTTTTTGGAAATTGTCTCCCCATGTTAAATTCCCATAGGAAAATCGTTTATTCGCAATAAAATCAATAAATATTTGATGGAATTTCATGAAATAATTTTTTTGGGGAGAGTGACTTTTTTGTTATTGATGAAAAAGTACTTACTTTTAAATAATTTTTAGATTTAATGTGTTTAATAGCCAAAAGTTCGTCGCCAGAAAAACGTGGAACAGACAGTAAGTATGATGTAACCAGACAAACATATTTAATCTATAATGTGTGCTTTTTTGTCAATTTTCCAAATAAGCCATACAAAGTTCTTTCTCTGTTAAGCGTGCGGGTAAGTCTTTAGAGTGGTTCTGTGAAAAAAACACCTCTGTATGCTATTTAACACTATTTACTGGCGAAGTAATATGAAAACTGATTGGAGACGTGTGCACGTTTTATATCCGTTCATGGATTTACACTTAATAAGTTTAATTAGAGTATTTTCTTCTTATTTATAGTGGCATAAATTTAAAAATAGGTTGAGTATGTTTTTAACATAACTTTACATTCGCTTTCTTTTTCAAGATCGTGTTTGTTTTTACCGGATACGTAGGTTGGTTTTTGGCCATCTGGGTGGCATAACAGAGCGACATAATGCCATGGCCTAATTCACAAAACTATTGCCTAATTCGGATAACTTCCTGAGCACAGACAAGTTCGTACACAAAACGCAGTTTGATTCGCCGAGACAGAGTACAGCTGCTCAGCCTCGACCAATCAAACTTCCTGATTTTGAACGAGAAAGCGGAATACGCGCTTAGAAAGTTGTATAAGCCTGGGTCCGGTAGCTAGGCCGACAACACGGGGCATACAGCGAGTATTGAACAGAAGAAAACGAATGGAATACGCAGTGGAAACAATCGTTTTATAAAACGGCATGCATATAAATGATTATCGAGTGTTTGTTTTGTACGTGAAAACCATCTTTTCGTTTAAGGTATTATGTCATAGATAGATACACTTGACTTGAATGATAATTGCTTCATAAGAGTGATGCGATATATGAATATAACAGATGTGAATATTGTCCTGTTACTGTATAATATATGGTGCATTGAGTTTCCATCTCCGCCATATGTGTATGTACAAGCCATCGTACAGCTTCACCACTCCGTGTACATCATAGACAGATATGACAACGGCGTGCTATAAATATTATGCCAGCAAACTATACAAAAGACGAGCTATCTGAGCATTTTCTCCCATCAATCTCAAAATAAATGTTGATGTGTAAACTTTTCAATCTGATGCACAGCCTATTGTTAGTTTACACGTTACCCATAGGTAAAGCCATATTTACTTATACATGTATAGTAGGTGTGTAGACACCAGGGACAATACACTCAGGTAACTGCTTACATGTCACTGGATTTAACAGCTAATAACTGTATGTACAAGCCATCGTACAGTTTCACCACTTCGTGCGTTTGACACATACAGAAAATACTATGACAGTAAACCAAATAAAATTTGGTGCAATACATAATAGACAGACATGACAACGACAAGCTATACAAATTATGCCAGCAAACTATACAAAAGACGAGATATCTGAGCATTTCTCCCATCAATCTCAAAATAAATGTTGATGTGTAAACTTTCAAATCTGATGCGCAGCCTATGTTAGTGTACACGTAAAGCCATATGTATTCACATAGTAGGTGAGAAGACACCAGGGACAATACACTCAGGTAACTGCTTACATGTCACTGGATTTGAATAACAGAGTACAGTAGTGGGTTTTTATGGTATGTGTTGTGTGGTTTGCCATGTAAAAGTGATACACTGTGCGATATTCTGTGTATGAGGCTGCTTAAAATGGTGGTTCCTGTTGTTAAAACACATGCGAAAACCTGTCCAGAAAATAACATATTATACTGTTTGGTGTAATATAATTTATAGGAGTCCGTTGTCCTGGCGTTTCTACATGTGATTAACTATATTTAATTATATGTTCTACTTCACACCTTGCGTTTTGTGTCAAACGCCAGAAGAGGTGAAAGTGGCTGATGGCCGAGTTGGCCACTCCATGCGCCGTATAGGATACAGTAGCGAGGTAGTGTTCTCATATATGTTACACATATATTTCATAACATTTACGAAGCAATTATATTTGAATCAAATGATGACCAGGTATAGAACGGGTCCTTAAATACTATCTATTTAAACGCCTGCCGTTTCTTTCAGCGGATCGTTTTTACATTATTGTATATGTTTTAATTAGAAAATGGGGTTTTAGTTGGTTTAAACGTTAAACATCTTCGGACTCCACGCACTTTAGACAGACCAACTGTGTTGGAACCCCAGTAAACTCAACATCCCAGGTTTGTATTAGATAAATTTACACTGCATTTTCTGATAGTTTAAAAAATGAAAATATCCAAAAATGGCGCCTACATTAAGAATAATCTTGTTTTACGTTCGTTCGTTTGTGGAACCAGAAACAAATTCCGACTGTACACCCTATTTCTCCAATAAGTGGATATAATACTGACGAGGGCGAGTAGTTGCAGACGTAGAAGTGTCCATCCACGGTCCCCGACGTCAGAAAGTTGGTACACTTCGCATATCCACAGCCAATCTTGTGCGACTCCGCCCATACAAGCTGCAAAACAAACAATAACGAAACCACGTGATCCCATACCATGAATTGTCTCGTATAATCCTTAGTCACAAGAATGTCACTGTATGTTGTTTTTTTTGGTTCTTTTTCGTGTTTATGATATATTGTGATAACTTATGTGCATTGATGAAACGTTACACCAAGAAATATGTTGCAACTTTTGAATGTACAATGCAATATTTAATTGTTCAAAAGCCACCGGCAAACCGATATTGTGCATGCTAACTGGCATGCATGTTAAGTATTTCGCCGTTTCGACGTCATTGTATTCCAATTTATAATGTAGCTACAATGGACCACGGTGACATGCACGTACACGTGGCACGTATATTGTCACCGACGGTACGTCAGATAGAATCGTTATGTCTGCCAACTTACGTGTAAAATATATGTAATCAAAGTACTGAAATAACTGAAACTGTATCGCCAGAAACAAAAAGTAGGAAAGTGTGCCTGCCCCACACTGATGATGCTCTCATTGGCAGCCGTTATAACATCTTGATCTGGTGTGGGATGCCCTAACAACACACCATATCACTCAGCCCATACCATACTAAGGGGCATAGCTTGATCTAACTCTCATATACACTTTAGGAAGGGCCAGACCAGGGGCCTATTTCATCAACATTGCAAAGTATACTTTACTAGCAAAGTATACTTTGAGGGAGTAATCATTTATTTTTCCTGAAATGCATTATTTCATATAGAACTAACAAATGCATATATTTCATGATTAAAAGTATGCAGAATTATTATACTGTGATGGCTGTGATAATGTAATAAATTCAGTATAATAAAAATTAATAAATTTAAAAAACAAATGAAAATGTCTCCCTCAAAGTATACTTTGCTACTAAAGTATACTTTGCAATGTTGATGAAATAGGCTACAGGTGCAAAATAGGGAACGGTAAAGGATGAATCCCATCGTAAAGTTTACCCTTCATATTGCTCCCAACCAAATCAATTTTAAGTTGGTAATACAATAATGACCTTTCCATGAACCACGGGTCACCGCTTTAACACATCTGAAAGAGCCTCAGTGGTCGATTAATTGTGTAAAGTTTCGTTCAGATTGGCTTGTCAGTTCATGAGAAATGGTTAAGAATTTGACCAACTTTTGGGATGGCCGCCATCTTGGATTGTGTGGTGCCGCACTTTTTATTAAATTTGAAAAGGCTTCATATCAGCAAACAGTCATATCTAACATTTGACCAACATCCACCAAGCGGTTTATGATATATAGCAATTTAAAGTTGGTAACTGAAGAATGATCCTTTTACCTTTCAGCGGTCATCTTGGAAGACCTAATTATACGATTGCAATGTAAACTAGAAATGTGGCATGTCGGCACACGAATGCCCCCGCTGGCAGCCAAAGAAAACGAGGCACATTTGAAAACACAGAGGGTCAGAGAAGCGTGGATTTGTCAGATCATGAAAGCAGACCATCAGAGCAATGAGTGTGTGAAATATCAAGCACATCCATGCAAGGAAACATACATTATTAGGGTCTAACCAGGCGCGGATACAGGGGGGAGGGGGGGGGGTCAGGGGGTCCGGACCCCCCCCCCCCCCCCCCGAGTAATTGTCGACCAACGAACGCACTTCATGCTTCATGATTCTAGCTACGCCACGTGAGAGAGTTCCAAAGCGAGCGGTGCATTATGAACGTGGTACTCACATTTTTGGCCAGCTACATTTTTTTTCAGCTACAGTTATATTTTTAAAAACAGTTTGTGATTTTATAAAATATTAACTGTCGTGTTTCATAATAAATATTTTGTTAGGAAGGTTATATTTTTAGCGCAATGATCGACCGCTCCACATGTAATTTATACGTAGTTATACGCCATGAAAAATAGTTCTGATAGTGAGCTGACATTATATTGTGTAGTGTAATACATGTGTTGTTAATTTTTCTGTACGACATTTATATTACAAAATGTTTATCTGATTTAATATAATATAAACTGACATGTATTAATTTGAGTATATTATTTTTCACGCGCAATGATACAATTAACCTCGTGTCTCGTGAAAAGTAGTTTCCGCCATTTTATGCCGACAAATTACATAATCGTTTACATAGTCATAGGTCAATGGCTCGATAAAATCCAACATTGGACAGAGAAATGATGATGATTTAAAACAGAAACATTGTTTTTTGACAGTTACATACCGCATGCTTTAAATAATCATATTGAGCCATCGATATTATTAATCAGTGTCCATTTTACTTAAAACATCAACTAATCTATAATGACGTTACACAGAAAATGCAGTACGATACACTTCACAAAGGAAACATTGTCTTAGAGTTTGAATAATTTTAGGTTCCGCCGAACGAACGAGTACGCCGAAATATATTTCCGTACAAATCCAAAAACCTATTTATTATATACCCGTTCAACAAAACATGCATCCTAATCATTAAATAATCCGATAGTGTGATGAAATGCGACTCTCTATTATTTTTGTTGAACAATCCGAGCGCCTGTGATGGCTTCAGTTTATGCAAATTGACAAGGTCATTTCGCGCACCTGAATCGATACAATAAATTCAGGGGTTAAAATTTCACTCGCCCAGCTCGCCATGGCGAGTGCTTTTTGTGGCGGTCGAGTACTTTCTACAGGCACTCGCCCAGTTTGGCGAGTGAAAGATTTGGTCAGGATTTTTTTTTTGGAAGAAATTGCCAATTCATTCCATCGATAACGGCCAACAAATGGTATTAATTCAGCGACCATTTGTTGTTTACAGTTTACGTCAATTTGCGGGAAGTAAGATTCAAGCAGTGTCTATGTACACGGTTACGGGTAGAATCTCTAGCGATTTTGAACACGGTCCATATCGGGCAAGTTTAATTCACGGATTATTTGTCGGCTTTACGCGGCCGGGCTAACAAATAATAGGACTGCGAGTATAGACTAGTGTATATGCGGCCACATATATCGTCTCGTATACAGTTGGGCTAACGCGCATTTCAGACGCCGAACATAACGGCTTGGGACGAAACGGTCGGCGCCGGGTCCGAAACCACTGAATTTAATAATTAAGGCAGCATGCAGCGCATGCAAACATAGCCACTATAAATTAAAATAAATCTATGTCACTCAACGCTTATAGAAAATAGGAAGTGTGCAAGCCTCTGAGCAAATTCGCTGCTATTTGTTTGTTTATGTTCATTTAATACTTAAAATATAAATAACAATAATAGTGAATATGTCTCATACGTTTTGGTAATGATCATATGTAAAAGCTTTTTTTTTATAAATAAGATGCAACATTACAAAAACTGGAAATAGCAATTTATTTTTTAAAAAAACTGGGCAAGTAACTTTTTGACCTGGGCAAGTACTTTTTTTTTTTTTTTTAGACCTGGGCAAGTACTTTTTTCTTTTTTTTTTACCTACCTTGGTTTTACCTTGGTTGAAGGCCGTTTCTTGTAAGCTAGGCTTGTACTGGCCTATTTTAGCGACGTCAAATTGGATAATTGTCTTTGAAACTGGGGGGAGAGCGCAACTAAATCATGGTTAAAATGTCTGTACAATATTTTCACGTGTTGAATTTGCTGGGTCTCTTCTTCCAGGCGGAGTTGAGTGAACTTTTGAAACTATTTAGTGTGTTCGAATTTACACAATCACTAGGGAGTGCATTCCAGTCTGTGACGACTCTTTGAGAGAATACTTTTTGTGGCAACTGCGAAGGATTTCAAGACTTTCAGTCCTTTGATTTAACAAAGTGTAGCGGAAACCACAGGTAGCGTGGTTCATGAGCTGTTTAGCCAGAGCTGGATCGTTATACATGTACAAGGTGCATGATCACGTGGTTACAACAACAATAACGTCGCCCACTCCAAAGTAAGTATTATTTGATATTTTCCTTAATATGCAACGGATTTTGATGAAATATGGCGCGGCAAACGCGTCTTCATGAGGTACATTTGGTGGTCCAGGGAGTTCGGTACAGACTTATGTCGTTTTTCCGAAGAATCGATTTCCGTGTCGGTAGACACGGAAATCGATTCTTCGCAAAAACGACAGCAGTTTGGGCGAAAATACAGAGACCACCAAATGAAGCTTAACAAGACGCGTTTGATGCGCCACATTTCATCAAAATCCGTTACGTAATAAGGACAATATAAAAGAATAAGTACTTTAAAATCAGATGGATTTTGGAAGTTTCAGTACTTGTTGTTGTTGTTAGTACCACGTGATCATACACCTTGTGTATATACATTCATGACATTTGAGACACGCCATGTCATTTTGTCCACCGGGTATGGAAGGTGATCGAGCCAATGACCACCCTTAAATATAGGCCGAATGAATGAATGATTTTGTCCTAAGAACATGTGCGATATTTCATAAAAAAGATTGACAAATGATTTGCTCTGAAAATTTCGTCAACTTTCCACGTACGTCTTTTATAGAATATATCACAGTTTCAGTAAAAATCCCACATTTTAAAAATCCCACATTTTCCAAATTTAACTCTGCTTAGTTAGATAATTTCCAAGCTATCTAGCCAGGTTTCGGAGTCAATGTCCATTAATCTCCCCCTCCCCACCCCCCCCCCCACCCCCCCCCACCCCCCCCCCAGCTCTTCAACATCCTTTTCCCTCATGTTAAATATTCCCATAGACAAATCAATTTTTCGTAATAAAATTAATAGTTGATCAAATTTTACGAAATACAAAGAAAGATCATTCTTAAATGTTGATACAACTAATAGTATCGAAAACAATAGTTTTTTTGAATTGCATAGGCCGTAAAATTTGGGCAGGTTTCGTGACATAGTAACTACTGGAGAAATGAAGCTTATGGTCATTGTGATCGATGTAGACCGAGATCAGCCGTACATCCGCACAGTCATACCATGGTCTACAACATTCACTGTTCCGTCAATGATATATTATGTAGCAAACATGGAACATGTTTGTAACAAATAGCATAGATCATTATCCAACTGTCTGAATACGCTAGCAGATCACACATGCGCATGACTCGGAGCTATGTCCCAGAAAGTAGCCAAACCCAAAGCGTTACATGTAGCCTATTTCACCAACATTATAGGAATGAATGGCCTATTTGTGGAATTTATCGGGGTATAAACTTGGAAAAGTCGCGGGAATACTGGACGAAGGCCGGAAGGCCTCGTCCAGTATTTCCGCGACTTTTCCAAGTTTATATCCCAGATAAATTCAACAAAAAGGCCATTCATTCCTTATAATTCCAGAATTTGAAATAAATTCATCAAGAAAATGTGTTTATTTTCCGTTTTCTTAATAATTATTTTAAATGCGCCTCACGGTTACGGAAAGTAGTTCGGCGTGGGAGTTTACTGGGATATAAATTTTGGACAGAGACTTGCTACGGGCCAATCAAATGTTAGGGAATTGTGTAAATATTTTTGTGCTGGAATTATTGCAAAGTATACTTTTCTAGCAAAGTATACTTTGAGGGAGAAATTTTTAATTTAAGGAGAAACTTATTAATTTTTATTATACTGCATTTATTACATTATAACAGCCATTTTGGCTGCGATAATGTAATAAATTCAGTATAATAATTCTGCATACTTTTAATCATCAAATATATGCAGTCGTTAGTTCTATATGAAATAATGCATTTCGGGAAAAATAAATGATTACTCACTCAAAGTATATAGATAAGTATACTTTGCAATTTTGATGAAATCGGCTACTGATAAATACGCATCTCTAGTCAATTGAGGATACGACAATGTGTTATCAGTTAATACGTATCTGCACAATATGTCTTGGAATTTCATTAGAATTGAGTCCTGAGGACTCAATTCTAATGAAAATCCAAGACATATTTATGCAAAGCTCGCTACCTGATATAATTCTGCAAGGCCCATTTCGTCAACTGGGGCCGTACAACCGCGTTTGCGTTTGGCAACCAGACGTGAATATGGTACACAAGTGGGCCAAACAGCGTTTCCTGTGTTCCAATTAGACAATCAAATCCTTTATTTTCGTTTTCAAACGTCTGAAATTTTCCCCTGTTATACCGTTGTTCAACAAACGTTTTTTTTTCATTTTCGGACTTTCTTATCCAATGAAAATGCTTTTTTCATGGCATAGAATAAAATTCGAAGAATTTTCACGGGATCCGTTTCAGCGTTTTGAGCATGCACAGTGAATGTAAAACTGGTAAGCGCACAGAACACACAAAAAAAGTGATTTTCTGGAAAACGCAGCGCAATCGTGGGCGAAACGTGGATCAAACCAAATCGCCATGTGTAATCTTTGAATACTAGATGGCCGCGGCCCACATGTCGCACCCTTGGAGGCTTTGATATTATACCGAAAAACATTAACCAAAAACTTTAACCGGACGCACGTATATGTGCCGACTATATCGCGCTGTCCTCAAACGGGCGCGACAAAAAACCAAGACGCTACTGTACTAACCTGTGTATAATGCCCCACTGTGGCCCCACCTACGGCGCCCGACCCGTAAGTAAAGTCGGCCTCTTCGTCATACCAGTTTTCAATTCTTCCCGCCCAGTCCTTGGTCGGCGAGTTTGCCGCCAAATTCTGGCCAGCCGAGTATCGCCCTGGAACAGTCACGCAGCGATCGTGTTACTGTGTACCATTTCACACATACAGCCGGGATTTGTTCCTGATTCCACAAACGAACGAGTGCTTATCGTGTACGCATCGGTTGGTACGCATTGTTATTGTCACTTTTAAAACCAACGAAAACACCTTTTTCTAATAGAAAACATATAAAATGATGTCGAAACGATGTGTTGAAATAAACGGCAGGCGTTTCAATAGTTGTAAGCCAGGTATTTAAAAGAAAATATCGTTTTCACGTACAAAACAAGCAAACGATAATCATGTCTATGCATATCGTTGTACATGTACAAAGCGATCGTTTCCACTGCGTATTCCATTCGTTTTCCTTTGTTTGGGAACCTTCAACTAATCCTCGGTGTAAGTAGCCTGGAATGGGTGAGTTTATTTTATCAATTCAATTAGACTATCAATTACTGTATTGACTAATTAGAAAATGTGTATTTGTATTTTAAAAACAATGTAAAACAGTATCTCCACAAACAGTCCAGAGTGTGAAAAGGGTAATTTGTCAAATTCAGTGTGTAATAACTAGCCATGAGACAATTATCTCATAATTTATTATTTGTACACAGAGCTCCAGATAAGGTGCGTATTTGCTTAAATACCCAATTAAAATTGCCAAAAACCCAATTGAAATCAGAATATCGGTGAATTTCTGTGCTATTTGAAGGATACATATTGCTTACTGCTCGTGCACACACTTCAATGCCATTATGACTATGACGTCACTATGTCATATGAAAGCACAGCATGTCGTCCCAATTATTCGCATATTGTGACGCTTTCGTCAATATCTATTAAAGTAATCATTAAATGTTGCAATACATGCCAAGCTATAATTAGAACCAGGTGTTCCGCCTTGTTGACGTAATTTCCTGTGACGCGCATCATGTCACCGCATGTACATGATCGATTCGTTGTAAAACCGCCAATCATGTAATAATATCGGGATTTGCAAGCGTGTGGGCGCTCCGTTCAAACGTAACATGAGCACGCGATGGGGCGTGGTAAACAATAAGTTAGTTATAGTTCACATATTGAAATTTTAATAAATTAATTTACACGTATTACAAATTCAATATTTGAACTATAGCTATTACATATTACGCAGACAATATGTTAAATGTTAACAGCAAACATCCTACACGCGTAAGACTGCGTAACTTAATGCTCAAAGTGACACTGATGTAAACAATTCGTATCTTTAGCAAAATTGACAGGAACTTGACATATAATGCCTAATTAACACAGTGAATGTATTCTTTAATTACATTGTATTACTCTATGACGGAGTTGATTGTAAATGCAACTTTCTAGCAGGAAAGTGGTTTAGCACCATTTTACAACAGTTTAACAGCGTTACGTACAAATTAGTTTTTAGATTGCACCCAGTGATTTCATAATCGCCATGGCAACAGTATACGTGCGGTTTAGATACAATAAATAAAGTGTTCATATAGCAAATGTAGTAACGAATGTGTTCATTTTTTAGAAGATTTAAATATTATTGCTGGAGATATACGATTTACAAAAAGTGCCCACGTTTTTGGGCTACCCTGTATTTGTCGTAATTGACGTCGAAAGTTTACTTCTGATTTCATTTACGAAAAATATCACAGTTTTTGTAAACAATTTTCGTGGAAATAGCACATCTTTATATTATCGTTTCTGATCATATATCGACAATCTCAACTCGCAAACAAACAGCTTGATTGGCTAAGCCTGAGATGTAGCACAGCTCAGGCTCAGTCAATCAAGATGCATGATTTCAAGCACAATAGTCAAGTATTTTGAAATAAGAATACATTCGATTATTGGCAAAATTAACGCAGGTGGAGGTGTCCACCGTCGTCGTATCACATAATGTTGCTGTGACTGGAAAAATGGGGCGCATGGTAGTTGTGACCAGTGTAGCTCCTGATCAAATAGCACACTCCTGCAGCCAGATAGCGACATACAGTGCATGTCGGAAGCATGACGGGAATTTAATTGATGGGATGACGATCTGTGCATATCCTGATCAGACTGTGCGAATGCACAGGCTGATCTGGATCTACACTGGTCGCAGAACCCATAAGCACCATTTCTCCAGTCACAGTCACACATCCGTCGTCGATACTCGCTCACCTGGGATGCGCCGTTTGAAGTTTTCGTCGTGTTCAAATACACACGCGCTTGCATGGGCCTGGGCCACAAATTCAAGGTCAGTATCCCACACCTGGGCAACAAAAAAGTTGGTTGAATAAATGGACTTTAAAGGTACATGCCCACTTAGTAGGCACAAACTGTTATTTATACGATTTAAATAAGTGTATAATTGTGTCACTATTCCACCAGTCCTAAAACTCACGAGTGCCCGCTATACAGATATAATCATTTAGTAATATTTAGTTTACTGATAGTGACGCGCGGTGGTATCAGGCTATTTTCATATGCAAATGAGGCATAACATTGTTTAATTATGTATACTAATTAAATGCGTCACCTGAAAAACTAATATTTACGACAGACTATAAGGTATGATCATTGCACATCGAAAAATAAATTCAGAGACTAAATAGTAATGTCTGTTAACATTTTAACGAAACACGGTTATCGCCCCTGATATCAGTGTGGAAATTTACTTATGATATAAATGTATTATAGTGACAATCCATAGGTGGGGTAATGGTAAATGAATGTTTATTTGCCAGAAAATGTCTCAGATGATGTTTCTGATATAAAGAACAGTTTGTGCCTACTGCGTGGGTATGTACCTTTAATATAAGGCTGTGATTGGATAAATGGGGATTATGGAATTTGTGATCAATGAAGTGCCTGATCAGCCTGTGCATTCGGGCAAAAACAAATGGACCATCGGCTGAATGTATGGGATTTAGTATGTGGCCGTGATTAGAAAAATGAGGATTTGTGGAATTTGTGACCAGTCTAGTACCTGATCAGCCAGTGCATCACGGCTGCAAAATGAATCATCTGCTGACTAAATGGGCGTTAATATGCCGTGTTTGGAGACATTTTGAACAATATAACCACAGTTATAAACAATGCATTTCCTAATTGGCGTTCTTGTTTGGAGATTATCAAGATCAGTAGCCGATTTCACCAAAATTACAAAGCATACTTATCTTGCAAAGTATACTTTGAGGCAGTAATCAGTTATTTTTCCAGAAATGCATTATTTCATATACAAATGTAGAACTAACGACTGCATATATTTGATGATTAAAAGTATGCGGAATTATATTATACTGAATTTGTTCCATTATCACAGCCAAAATGGCTATTATAATGTAATAAATACAGTACAATAAAAGTTAATAATTTTATCCATAAATTGAAAATTTCTCCCTCTAAGTATACTCAAGGTGCATGATCACGTGGTTACAACAACAACAACAATTACTGAAACTTCCAGAAGCGCCTCAGATTCAAAGTACGTATTCTGTTATATTGTCTTTATTATCTAACGGATTTTAATAAAATATGGCGCATCAAACGCGTCTTGTTAAGCTGCATTTGGTGGTCTCGGTACTTTGGCCCAAATTGCTGTCGTTTTCCGAAGAATCGATTTCCGTGTTAACTGTCAATACTGACACGGAAATGTATTCTTCACAAAAACGACATAAGTATGTGCCGATGTCCCGAGACCACCAAATGCAGATCATGCAGACGCGTTTGCTGCGCCATATTTGATAAAAATCTATTGAATCTTAAGGAAACTATCAAATAATATTTACTTTGGAGTGGACGCGCTTTCAACACTTTCAGACATTGTTGTTGCTGTGGTAACCACGTGATAATGCACCTTGTTGTTAGATGAATATGAATATTCATGCACATTTCAAATTAAAAAAAACAACAACATTATCATACGTAATCGGGCCAACTGCTGGCATATTCACGTATTTTGATTGGGAAATGATTGTTTTGTCAATACACGTACCATCATTTTCATGATCTGTCTATGTGGGTACGGTGGTTGACCCTTGGCTGAATCTGTCCGCAAATGCCGCAGTGTCTCTTTTACCAATTAAATTGTATGTAAATTGGTGAAATATTTGATTGAAATCCAACGAATGTACATGCACATGTAATCCTGGGCCACCGTGGAATACTGCGAGTGGCATACGAGCGGTTGTACACAAAGCTGGCTGTCAAACGTATGTTCTCACATTTAAAACATGCCATGTGATTTTGTACCTCAGAAGGTGTGAGATTTTTCATGATGTTTTCTTTTATAGAAACTTTGATATTTTCTGTCATTGACGTCAAAAGTTGACGAAATGTTCATAGCAAATGCGGAATTCTATTCCGCATTTGCTATGAACATTTCGTCAACTTTTGGCGTCATTTACGGAAATTATCATACATTTTATGAATAGTTTTCATGGGATATCGCTCATCTTCTTATGTACAAAATCACGTAGCATGTCTCATTTGTGAATGTGTTTGTCACCCGCATCAAACTACATCGAAGCAAATAATTGTGGTTTAATAATGACATTGCACGGTTATATATCTCTCTTGAACTGCCACATGTCATGTTATTGTATCATGGAATGCATGAATGGAATAAAACCATGAAACAGGACTTTCTAATTAAGTGGAACATGTTTCCAATCAATAGATAAATTAGATCAAATCGATTTCGCACCGACTCCACTCGATAATTTAACAGTGATGGTCACCGGATTGGAAACGTGAAACATCACTAAACAATGCAGTGAAATACATGTAGATGGTCGTCGTCAGATTTTCAAAATCGGGGATCAAATTGTATTTGCTATGCCGTATTATTTTTGTACCCAGTTTAGACATAGATCAGACTGCGCTTCCGTAATGTTAACCAATTACACGCGGAATACACCTTTATGGGTATGATTTTTTTTTAAATATTTTATTTTTATTTTTGTTATTTCTCAATGAAAGTATATGTTGCGACCACCCATTTGAACCGTCTCGATGAGACGGTTCTAATGGTGCTCGCGGCATATACTTATAAACATTTTTAAAGACAATATTTAGGATTTCCCCCAATCAAAATGGCATATCCTCCGCAAGAAATGGGTTAAAGTGACTGTGTGTTAAACAATGTCTCAGAAAGCCAATATATGGTTATTCCATTCATGCACAGTAAATGACATAATTATATGAATCAATCGCACTGTTTTCTTTGATCACATTCCCAAAAATATGTGTTATATTCAAGCACATACTATCAGAAACTGTGATAAGAAAGGGAGATAATTTGTCTTGGCATAATTTGGCATTCTCTCAATACATGTATCAGTAAGAAAAGTCATGAAACTCTTTCCAGAGGCGGTTTGCAGTTACTGAAGGGATGGGGTGTGTTGGCCAAAAAATGCAACATACGCTCGTATCGCACTTGCACAATTTGGCGGCAAAACCACAGTGGGCGGCGAGAGTGTGGAACCCTAATGTGCCAGAATAGAAGCACTTACCAACTTGAGCATGTTTGTTGCAGTCGGTGAGACACCGGCTCTGTAGTCGTTGTGTTTGGTCAGTATCACAGTCTTGTCAGCTTCACTGACACCTATATGTATATACAAAACGTTATATATTCAATACAGTGAATCCTCTCCAAACCGGACACTCTGGGAGGTCCCCAGGGTGTCCAGTTTTTAGATGTTCCACTGTAAATCATGCATATTAAATTTATAAAACATACTCGTATATGTGTGTTTTTCAATCATGAACACTCATTAACATAAGAGATAAATGGCCAAGAAACTGATCAAATACAGGATCACATATGTGGTGTCCGGTGTAGAGAGGTTGCACTGTAGTATACGTCATCATTATCATTTTGAAAAGAAAACATATGAGTACTTAATACTGATGAGTTTCGTTGTCATTTAAGACTTTCACCCCTAAGTAACTGAATGGGCTGCGATATGTTCGTTTTGCAACCAATGCAATCATCGCAAAATGATTTTCAGACTATTCCATTTATAAAAAGGGGGTATTTGTTTTTCTCAAAAATATGAAAATTACTTTCAAACAGTGCAGATCCTGATGAGATGGCTCGTTACGAGCCGGCTCATCTGGATCTGCACTGTTTGCATAAACCGATATAGCGGGATTTCGGGTTCAAAGGGTTAAGACACGCCATATGATTTTGTACCTCCGAACATGGGCTATAATTTATGAGAAATACTTACAGAATTTACTATATTTTCCGCAAATGACGTGGAAAGTTGACGTAATTTACATTTCTATTGAGCAAATGCGGAATAGAATTCCGCATTTGCTATGAACATTTCGTCAACTTTCGACGTCATTTAAAGAAAATATTACAGTTTTTGTAAATATTCTTTTCATGAAATATGCCATATGTTCCAAAATCTCATGTCGTGTATCATTTATCTATGGTGACACGTGTATTCCTGTTCGCAAAGTACATAACCATACCTCGGAGGGTTAGGTTGCCTGATCAACAGTGAAACGTCTCTAAACCAAACACCCTGGGGTAAAAATTACAATTTTCGAAAAAAAAAAATAATTGTATTTTTTACCTCCCAGGGTGTCCGGTTTAGAGAGATTTCACTGTATAATTTAAATTGTTTTATACCTTATTGTACATATGCACGGCCATATGTCTGATTTACAGTGGAACCTCTCAATACCGGACACCATGGGGACCTCCCAGTGTGTCCGGATTTGACTTTGACTGTTTCATTGTTTAACCCTTTCAACCCTAAGGAACTGTAAGGAACTGGAATGGACTGTGATATGCTAATGTTCCGACCAATCCAATGGTCACAAAATGATTTTCAGATTCGTCCATTTATGAAAAGGGGGTGTTTTTGTTCTAAGAAATAGTAAAATTACTTTCAAAAAGTGCAGATCCTGATGAGACGGCTCGTTACGAGCCGTCTCATCAGGATCTGCACTTTTTGCATAAACCGCTATAGCGGGATTTCGGGTTCAAAGGGTTAACATGTACACAGTACAACCTCTCAACAACAACCAAGAACCATTGGAAGACACAAAGCTGTTGCAGACAAGTTAAGTTGTTGAGGGATGGCGGTTGTAGGGAGGTTAAATATATATGGAGGTGACTGGAGAAATGGGGCTTATAGTATTTGTGACCAAATAATACGGTGGATCTACACTGGCCGCAAAACCAATAAGCCCCAATGTGTTTTTCAAGTCACAGCCACATATGAGACACGGCATATGATTTTGTACCGAAGAACATGTGCGATATTTCGTGAAATATATTTACAGAAAATAGGATATTTTCCGTAAATGACTTCAGAAGTTGACACAAATTTCAGAATACATGCATTTATGGAGAAAACGTTCGCATGGCTTTTCTGATATGAGACACGCCATGTGATTTTAGAATTCATTTGCAAAAACTGTGATATTTTATGTAAAGGACGTCGAACGGTGATGAACTTTTCATAGCAACTGCGGAATTGAATTGCACATTTGCAATGAAAATGTTGTCATCGTCTAACGTCATTTTCAGGTGTAAATTTTGTAAATATTTTTTTAATGAAATATCGCAAGTGTTCTTAGGAATGAAATCACATGGCGTGTCTCAAATATGCATGTAGAGGCGGCCGTTTGCACATGTTCAATTCTATTCGAGTAACAGGCTTGAAGGCTGATGTTTCGGTTTCATAAGCAAATGTACAATGCGTTTTGTTTCTATAGCACCCCCTCCAGACCCACCACCTTCACCACCACCACCACCACCACACACGTGGTTACACCTTTTGTCTTTCGTTCCGAGTCCCTGTTTTAAGCTTTATAGAAAAAAAATGGCTATATTTTACGGAATGGGTCGAAGTTTCCCGAGTGGGCCATGGTTACACTAGTGGGCGCGTATGTCAGCCACTAGTGTACCCCAGGGATTCCGCTGGCGATCGCCACTTTCGCAATTGGCGATAAAAATAAACAATTGGCGATAAAAAAAATACAATTTTCGAAAATAAATTAAAAAAAAAAAATGTTTTTTGTTTTTTTATTTTTTTCGAAAATTGTAATTTTTTATCGCCAATTGTTTTATTTTTTTTGAAGTGGCGATTTTTTTATTGTCCCCAGCGGAATCCCTGGTACCCCACCCCTCCCCACTAGTACAACCATGATAACACTAGTGGTTGAGGTACACCTGTACATGTGGACCTAGTTGCGAATTGTCACGATACTGTTAAACTATTATATGAGACACGCCATGTGATTTTGTACCTGCGTAATTTCATTAAATAAGTTTACAAAATTTACAATTTTTTCATAACTAAAGTCAAAGATTTCAGAGTACACGCGGAATATAATTTTAATTGCGTATGTACTCTGATAATTTTGACAACTTTTGACGCCATTTCCGGAAAATATTGTAAATTTTGTAAACATTTTGCATGAAATTACCCTGACGTACGAAGGTACAAAATCGCATGGCTTGACTTATACGTCAATGTGAACTATTACACCAACAACTTCAGTGGGCCATACATTTGATACATGTCATATGTGGCTGTGACTGGAGAAATGGGGCTCATGTGATTTGTAAACAGTGTAGATCCTGATCACATAGAACACTTCTATAGCCTGAAAACGATCTATATTGCTTGTTAGAAACATGGCAGTTGTTTCATTGATGGAATAATGACCAATGCAGATCCTGGTCAGACACTGTGTGGATGTCTGAAAACCCAGCCACAGCCACATATATCGCGGATTGTGGAAATGAAATTGCGGAAAATGTGCATATGCTGTAAGGCGGAAAATCCCATACAAGTGCAGCAAGGCAGTGTATTGTTTCGTTGACAATACATGAAAAGGAAAAGCGGTATCTTTAATCTCAGATTGCGTTTCGTAAATAAATACATGTATAGCAATTTGACAAAGTATGTCAGTCTACTCAGGGTAAATTAACATTATCGTATAAATTTCAGTATTTCGTCCGATAGATGAGTGAGAAACAATCGTCATATGACCTCGAAATTGGCAGAAACTCTGCCAATTTCGAGGTCATATCACGATTATTTCTCACCACATTTCGAGGTCATGCCACGGTATTCTGAGAAAGTATGTTTATACATATACAGACCTATAAGTTTGTACAAGATACGGCGATGTGAGTAAGGATGTTATCGCGGGTGCCCGGTCCATATCGTTACATCTATGTAAGCCCATTGTGTACTATAACAATTATACGCCAGTCTGCTGTATCACCATTACATGTAATAATACTTACTGTTCATGTTGATACTAGATGACGTATAAAACATATGTTTGTACGTAGTATAGATAGACCAGTAGCCTATTTCACCAACATTGCAAAGTATACTTTTCTAGCAAAGTATAATTTGAGGGAGCAATCATTTATTTTTCCCGAAATGCATTATTTCATATAGAGCTAACCACTGCATATATTTGATGATTAAAAGTATGCAGAATTATTATACTGAATTTATTACATTATCACAACCAAAATGGCTGTGATAATGTAATAAATTCAGTATAATAAAAATTAATAAATTTATCCTTAAATTGAAAATGTCTCCCTCAAAGTATACTTTTCTAGATAATGTTGGTGAAATAGGCTACAGATCATGGCAGATGGTTTTATCTGATGGGTGTATGTGGGTGGGGAGTTCAGCAAATGTGCCACATATGCAATTGATATGAAAAAATACATATGCTGTTCATATGTAAAACATATGAAAACCATATGAAATGTATATGAAAATAGTATATATGAAATTTATATGATGTTCATATAAATTCATATGAAGACTTTTCATATGCATTTCATATGAACAATTTCCATATGAATTCCATATGAAATTCATGTTCCATATGCAATTCACGTTAAATATACATTTTATTTCATATGCAATTCATACGAAATATACATTATTTTTTCATATGCAAAATTCATGTGAAATTCATATGTTTTTCATATGAAAAGTTTATAGATTTAATAGCATTGTACATGGGTCTTCATATGAAATTCTAATGATTTGCATATGAAATGCATATAAAGAATTTTCATATCACTTTATATCATTTGCATAAGAAATTTTCACATGAAATTCATATGCGGCACATTTTGTAGTGTATACTTGCATGAACGAACATTGTTTCTTTGATTATTTGATCGTAGTATTTCAATCTATATTTCATATGCATTTATGTCTGTCAGAATATAGCAATCACTGAGTACTAGATAGTCTATGTTATGATTCCTACTGAAACCATTTACCACCGCCATATTGTTAAAAAAATAACACGAATAACTCCCCGACCTCTCTAAACCGGACACCGATATAATATATGTGATATAATTTTGAGAGGTTTCTTGGTAATAATGCATGTTCATGATAGTAAAATATATAAGTATGTCCCATAATGGAGTGTGTCTCTAAACCAGACACCCTGGGGACCTCCCAGGGTGTCCGGTTTAGAGAGGTTTCATTGTATAACATGTTCGGTAAATGGCATCTGAAGGTCACACAAAGTTCAGAGCATTGCCTACGTGGAACTGAATAGATTTGTCATGTTTTTACAAATTTCCACGTCATTTATCGACATGTGTCTTAGTTTCGAAATCAATATTCGCGGAGCTCTACAAGGCAGGTATAATACAGGATATATGACTATACAATGTACATTTATATTATTTGAATAGTCACTCTCGACCACATGTTCTTTATAAAAGATATTAGAAACTGTTTGACAATACATTTTCTAACTATTTTGATAAATACCACGTGATCGATAATCTAACAAGAGGGCCATTGTGGCTATATATGGCTCATCTGGTTAGTATGTATATGCAAGTAAATCTATAAAATTCCTACAAAGTTATGTCGAAACCAGTCTGGTGATTATTTGAGAAGGCATTGTTTGAGGATTTTGTCCAACTTTATAAGCGGCCATCTTGGATTATGTGACGATCTCCAATTTGAAAAATCTGTACATGTTTCACCGAAAGACAATATAGCTATGAAGTCTGGCCAGCATCGGCCAAGCGGTTAGCAAGAAACTGCCATCTTGGATGACCTAATCATTCGATTTCGACGGAATATTATCCAGAGTGATCGTCTCCTCAATACCTTTGATTTGATATATGACATGACCTTATTTGGTCAAAGGTGAAATTTAGACCCCTAGTTAATCCCCGGGTCCCGCCCATTTTTGACCCCTGGGTCACCATTTTGACAAATCCGAAAGAGCATTGACTGTCGATCATTCATGTCATGATTTGTAGAAATCTGTCCGGCGGTACGTGATAATAAGATTTTATTTAAGAATTTAACATAATTGTCCACGGCGGCCAGCTTGGATTAGGCCACGACCTCCAAATTTACAAATCTGACATGCCCCCACCCATATATCATCCATCCCTGTGAAGTTTGACAAACATCGGCCAAGCAGTTCACGAGGAAGACGTTTGAACTCTCTAATTAAAGGATGACCTTTTGACCTTTCGGTGGCCAGCTTTGATGATTTAATCATCCGATATTTCGACAAATCCATAGTGATCGTCTACTCAATACCTTCGATTTGATGTATGACATGACCATAATTATTCGGTCACTTGTGAAATTTGAACCTGACTTGACTACGCCCATTATTTGACGGCGGTGCCACCACTTTAGCAAAATTTAAATAGTGTTGACTGTGGATCATTCATTACTGCCAAGTTTCGTCGAAATCGGTCTGGCGGTTCATGATAAGAATATGTTTTAAGAATTTACCTAATTTTCTACGGCGGCCATTTTGGATTATACGATGACCTCCATTTTAACAAATATGAAATGGCCTCACCCGTGGACCATAACTGTGAAGTGTGGTAAATATCGGCCAATCGGTTCACGAGAAGACGTTTTAAATCTCTAATAAAAGGATGACCTTTTGACCTTTCGGTGGCCATCTTGGATGACGTAATCATCCGATTTCGATGAAAACTGTACCAGAACGATCGTCTCGTCGATATCTTCGATTCTAATTATAATTTGGCCATATTCGGTCAAATTTGAAATGTGAAACCACGCCCATTTTTGACCCCGGGGTTCACGATTTTGTTTAACCGTAATAGTTATGAACTTGAAACTTGGTGTGTGCCTTCCTTAGAGTGCGTAGATGCACTAAGTGAATTTAGATTTATTATTCGACCCCCGGTCATGCATTATCTCCCCCTTTTCGACTTAGCATTGGGGAAAAGTGGGTACGGTATATTGCGATGACTGTGCTCTAGTTTGTATACAATTTACAAGTAAGGCATAAATAGTAGTATATACAGAATGATACAAATGGGATTGGATTGAAAGCAAGCTTATATAAATCCTCTCCATAACATGTGGCTTAGTGTCATATGCTGCAGGAACCAGGACATAACAAACATAAATAGTACTACCATTACCATAAAATGGGATTTTATTCTTACGTTATGTTCCTATTTTCTGCTTCCTGCGATACCCGGTAGATGTATTATACATTGCAATAACCAACAAGAAGAGCGGAACACTATTGTTTCCCGCCCCGCCCGGCACTCACTTGTAGAAAGGTAGGTACATGTTGCCATGGTAATACATGTATGTAATTGCCAATAACGTCCCAAGAGAAGCACATTTAACACGTATTATTTGAATAGCCACCATTTTTATTAAATTTTAGACAACATGGTCTTTATCAAAATGGTTAGAAACTGTATTCAATAGTCACTCTTTTTATTAGCTCAGTGAACTATTGTTACCGCTTTTCGTCCGTCGTCGTCCATCGTCGTCCGTCGTCCATCCACAATGTCTTCTTCTCCGGAACTACTTGGCCGATGTTGGTCAAACTTCACACACATATGGGGGATTACAAATTTGTTAAAATGGAGGTCGTCGCCAATCCAAGATGACTGGCGTCTACAAATAGCACAACTTCTCAAAATTCTTCTCACGAACCCCCAGACGGATTTCGACCAAACTGGGCAGGGATGATCGCTGTACAATGATATTTCAAAGTTGTTTACTTCTTACAAGACAAAAATGGACACTTCTAAGTCGAAAAGGGGGAGATAATCAATGAGTGGGGGTCGAATCAAAAATCGAATCTACATTTTTCGCATCTACACACCATGAGCAAGACACACACCAAGTTTCAAGTCCCTAAGTATTACGGTTAGCAAGTTTTACTTCTTACAAGAAACGTGACAGACGGACGGACATCCGTGACGAAAACAATATACATGTACATGTACCCATTTTTTCCAAACGTGTGGAACAAAAGACAATTGTTTAAACCAAACAAAGGTCGACCTGACCTGATGATAATTCCAGCACAACAATATTTACACAATTCCCTAAAATTTGATTGGCCCGTAGCAAGTCTCTGTCCAAAATTTATATCCCAGTAAACTCCCACGCCGAACTACTTTCCGTAACCGTGAGGCGCAGTTAAAATAATTCTTAATAAAACGGAAAATAAACGCATTTTCTTGATGAATTTATTTCAAATTCTGGAATTATAAGGAATGAATGGCCTTTTTGTGGAATTTATCGGGGATATAAACTTGGAAAAGTCGCGGGAATACTGGACGAGGCCAAACAAAGGTCGATCTTACCTGATGATGTAACATCTGCTGATGGTGTAGTGCACGCTGTATGGCCAGCAATGGTCAAGTACTTGGCCGCACATGTCTGAAACGTAAATGGTTACAGTGAAACATCTCTACACCGGACACCATGCACGTCGCTTTATTTGTAATTTTGTGGGTTTTTTGTTATTTATCTCCAATGGTAATGTATGTTCGTAATCGCAAAGCATGACAGTATGTCTTGGAGTTGTCACATTGGATTCACATTGGAACATCTGTAAACCGGAAACCCTGGGGACCTCCCAGGGTGTCCGGTTTAGAGGTGTTCTACTGTACCAGTAGCCTATTCACCAAAACTTCAAAGCGTATTTATCTTTCTACGTACACTTTGAGGGATACATTTTCAATTTAGGAATACATTTGTTAATTTTTATTATATTGAATTTATTACATTATCACAGCCATTTTGGCTGTGATAATGTAATCAATTCAGTATCATAATTCAGCATACTTTTAATCACCAAATATATGTAGTTGTTAGTTCTATATGAAATAGTGCATTTCGGGGGAAATAAATGATTACTCACTCAAAGTATATTTAGCTAGATAAGTATGCTTAGCAATGTTGGTGAAATCGGCTACTGTAGCCTATTTCACCAAGATTGCAAAGTATACTTTTCTAGCAAAGTATACTTTGAGGGAGTAATCATTTATTTTTCCTGAAATGCATTATTTCATATAGAACTAACCACTGCATATATTTGATGATTAAAAGTATGCAAAATGGCTGTGATAATGTAATAAATTCAGTATAATACAAATTAATAAATTTATCCTAAAATTGAAAATTTCTCCCTCAAAGTATACTTTGCTAGAAAATTATACTTTGAAATGTTGGTGAAATCGGCTACTGGTCATCAGACATTTGTTCATGTATGGTGTGTATAGTCTGTTATTGAGTGGTCACGTACAAAACCAGCGAGGTCATTGTGCTACGGTGTTTCGTTTAGGCAATATTAATATCGGGTCGATACTATGATAGCACGATACTACGATGGCGATATCACAAAGCCACGATGACGATAACACGATAGCAGGATACTAATTATCGTCATATGCTCATAACAGGCTGGCGCATCTGGGGACCGTTTCACTAAACTTCGTACGACTAAAATGTTCGTAAGTGCAAACTTATGATAGTTTGTAAATTTCACATCATCAATGTTTTCTTGTAAATAATTATTGGATTTACATTTATTGAGCATAGGCTGCATATGCACATGGGGCTTGTGGCATTTGTGACCAGCGTACCTCCTGATCAAACAGCATACTCCTGTAGCTTGATAATGATCTATATTGCTTAACATGTGTTTCTTTGATGAAATGGAGAACAGTGCAGATTCTGACAATGTTTTCTGTGTCTCCGATTTAGAGAGGGCGTTCATTTACTACCGCAGTTATAATCCATATGTAACAGTTATAGTTCATATATTGAATTTTTAATAAATTATTTATTTAAAATTCATTATGTGAATAATAACGTACTTATTGTTTACAGCCCACTCGCGAAGCTCCGCCCCTAAACGTGGTTTCGAATCGCAATACTAGTATATGATTGGCGGTTGTGAGCGCGTGTGTGGGCGGTAATATGCTTTGCGTCGCGTGAACAGATGACAACAAGGCCTAACATCAGTTCTAAATATAGCGGCTGAACATTTAATGATTAATTTAATACGTCCATTAGTGAGAGTAACTCGGATGTTTTGGAGCACTCGGATAACTGAAGTACAGTAAATTGCAGTAAACCCTTTATGAAATAAACACCAGGGGAATTTGACAGCGTGCTGGGCATATTAGATAGGTTCCACTGTACACGACAATCCGCGACCGGACTTAAGCGAAGGAATAACCTTGTTTGCAAATATTTACACTACACTATATTTGATGTATATAACATTTTTAAATAAAAAGTCTTGTGGTGCGGGCAACCCGAACCTACCTATGAATATATGTGTTTGTGGATGACACATATACTATTAATTAATCGAGAGTGGAAAGCGTTTTCTCGAAAAATAAGCGCGGGAATTTCACAACAGCAACAACAACAACAACGAGTTAAAAAAAAATATTTGAAAACCGCAAGATTGTATTCATGCACCGAACCATGAAGTTACGAATCGCGAATAATCGGGTATGGATGTTAATCGACTACGGAAACATTTAAAATAACATAAATTTAGCATAAAAAGGCAAAGAAAACATTTATCACACTGAAAAGGCGATCGAGTTAAATTGTTAGAACTATTTTTATGGCGTAAGACCCGTGTTTTCAAAAAATGTTCAACCCGCAAAATATGTGCTGCGATCGACCGACATTAGCTAATTAGTAAGACCTCAAATGTTGATGTTGGTCGTATAATTCTTCGCTAGGACGTTACCCGCACCACAGGTTTTTTTATAGGCCTTAACAAACAGTACCATCGTTAGGAATAAGTTTGTGTGTTGTAAAGGTCCCTATATATAAAATATATATTGTTAAACTTAACATTATTATCATTGTATGTCTGGTTGAGCAAATATTAGTTTACGCACTTATCGTGTAGGTACACTGAACTATATTGTACCAGGTTTTGTTGAAGTCACAAGACAAACAAATGTAATTATGAAATAAATAACGATTTAAATGTCAAATAAATATTAACCATGTTCCGACAAAACTGTGCGTTCTGCCTTTAACTAGTGAATACTCTGTTTCGCCCAAGCGTCTTCATGGTGTTATCATGGGTGATCACCATTTTTAACGGTGACATTGATCTGCGTCCAATGAATGTGAGGCTCATTCATGAAAATGTTAGTCAGGAACCACAGTTGCAGGGCGTTCATGAAACATGATGGAATTGTACAGTTTAATAACTAACGATGGCGTTATGTCATTTAATAACAATAATCTGGTTTCCAAAGCTAATTAACTTTCCATTTCTACTACTCTTCTCATGAAGTATTTATGAATGAAAGATATTTAAGACAGACACAATTACAAACAAGAACATAGAAGTGTACCATATTGTTCTGTGCAATTTATCCCGTCAACACAGTGCGTATGTGCCGTGAAACACGGTGCCGTGAAACATTTTTGATATCCTGTCAATACGATTTGGAGATTTGGCTGGGGTTATTTTTTGCATTTTAAAGCTATTAGTAATGTTGACGGGATAAATAGAATAGTAGGTTAGTGCCGTGAATGAGAAAAATATCTGGCGCGGCACGGAAACGGGATGTGCTCGGCATAGCCTCGCTC
Organism: Conchocele bisecta; assembly: GCA_029237695.1. Lineage (NCBI taxonomy): Eukaryota > Metazoa > Mollusca > Bivalvia > Lucinida > Thyasiridae > Conchocele > Conchocele bisecta. The sequence goes on from CM055266.1 coordinate 68,780,738, forward strand.
ATCCCTGTTTCCTAAGCCTTGCCAGATATGTTTTCCCATTCACTGCACTAACCTACTATACTCTATCTACTCGGTAGCCTTGTTATTATATATGTGGTGATAAAAACAAAAAACATAATCCCAGCACGACAATGCATGAATTAATTGAATTTGGGTTATTGAAAAGAACCTGGAAATTTGAACATTACGGCTCGTCGCAAAGTGAAATCACAACATTTTTCAATAAAATGGAAGATGTGATACTTGCACAGCCCACTGCTATTTATCGAGATCCAGTCCTATACTGTATGTCAGCGTTTATTTTTTACTGAATAGCACACAAATTGAGTAGTCCCAGATCAGATTGCGTAGATATGTAGGATGATCAGTAGCCTATTTCACCAACATTGAAAAGTATACTTATCTAGCAAAGTATACTTTGAGGGAGAAATTTTAAACTTTATGATAAATTTATTATGTTTTATTATACTGAATTGATTACATTATCACAGCCATTTTGGCTGTGATAATGTAATCAATTCAGTATAATAATTCTGCATACTTTTAATCATAAAATATATGCAGTTGTTAGTTCTATATGAAATATTGCATTTCGGGAAAAACAAATGATTACTCCCTCAATGTATACTTTGCTAGATAAGTATACTTTGCAATTTTGATGAAATCGGCTACTGGACCAACACTAGTCGAAATCACTATATCGACTCATTTTCAAATCATGCTATATTCGCTCTTTTTATAAACGATAAGGCCATAAACTACCCGATTTGGACCGAATTTCTATAAATATATTCAACGGGAGATAACTAGCTACAGGCCATGATTGTTCAATTTGAATGTAGTTAAACTTTGTGAAATGACATAGGATAAAAATCATCAAAAAATAAAGCGTTACCATGGTTTCCTATAATAGAAGTACTTACCGCGTCTGTGGTACGGTAGCCTGCAAGAAAGAAAAAGGTTTCAGTTAATGTATTCATGTACATCTGTGACTGTGACTGGAGAAATGTGGTTATGTGATTTTTTACCAGTGTAGCTCCTGATCAAATAGCACATTGTTGATAACGATATACATGTATAGTGTTTGTTAGCTGCGTAATGGTGTTTCATTAATTAATGGACTGGCGAACAGTACAGATCCTGATCAGACTGTGCGGATGCACAGGCTGATCTGGATCTACACTGGTGGCAAACCACATTTCTCCAGTCACAGCCACATGTAGGTTTTGTTATGGCATCACTTTATATTTATAACAAATGCAAAAACAATAACTTTGTTTCGATGATATTAAATTCTATCAAAATTTAGGAATGAGCCTTCGTGAAATTTGGTAAAGTATTGATTTTATTACAAAAATGTATTCGTCTATGGGCATTTAACATAGGGTTAAACGAGGTAGACGAGCTGTGGAAGGAGCAAAAAAAAAAACGAAAACAAAAATAATGGAAATTGTCTCTGAAACATGGCTAGATAGCTTAGAAATGGTCTAAGAAACAAAAGTTAAATTCGAAAAAGTTCAACATAGTAAATCCCTATATACATCTTCACTCTATGACGATGTATATGAGGATTTAACATGAGGAAACTGTTTTTAGTTATAAAATCAATATTGGATCACATTTCACAAAATTAAAAGAATGCTCATTCTTAAATGTCCTTAACAATCGAAACAAATATTGTTTTTAGGTTTGAGGCGGCTTTCGGCTGCGCCGAAAACCTATTGTTTTCGTTGTTTTTTTTTTGTTTTTTTTTTTTGTTTTATTCAGCCGTTCAGTCTACAGCCCAAACCGCTGGTCGGATCGACTTCAAATTTTGCATGCCGATTCGGATCAAGTGTGAGCAGAGACTCAGAGATTTTCAGAAATCTCTTAATGCCACTTTCCACGAAACCGGAAGTGACGTCATACTTTCTATGACTTCCTTATTTTCAAACCGATTTCAAAAATTCTTTTCGAAAGCTGACAAAATTTTCGAAAGACGAAAGCTTTCAAAAATTATTTTTGAAAGCTAACAAAATTCTCTATCTCGGACTCCTGACAGTTCTCGGCTATCTGGTAAGAGAGTTATAGGCATTTGAAGTTGAAAAATGTACATAGTTTTCAACGATTTTGCCGAATTTTTGCCGAATTTCGGCTGATAACGGGTGGTCTTTACAAACGTTTTCCAATTTGTACAGTAATGTCAGCAACATAATTTCTTGCCAGTGTGATAGGGGAGTGTCAGGCGCATAAAAGATGATAATTTTCAGAGCTCTATCTTGACTACTTCCGGTTCTATTGGATGTCAAAGATGAACGTCTTTTTTTTTTTCAAGTTTTCAAAATAGAGCAAACGGATGTGACGTCAGCTTCGTTATTTATCAATAGATTTCAAAATTTCTTGCTGCGGTCGATATTTCAGTCCTTTAGCTAAAACTTTCCCACTTTGTGCCCGGCCTATGGTGAAAAACAAACGAAAACTTCACTGGCGGAATATTGCACATATTTCCGTTTTATTAGGTGTATTTACAAATGGCGTAAACTGCAATTTAAGGGCGATAACTATCGAAAAATAATCATCCGCTGACTTACGGGCTCCCTCCATCTACACCAAACCGCTGGTCGGATCGACTTCAATAATGCTCAATAAATGTAAATCCATCAATTGAAATTTACAGACGATCCTAAATTTGCACTTACGAACATTTTAGTCGTACTAAGTTTAGTGAAACGGGCCCCAGATTCTGAATGTTTTATTATTATTGTTGTTGTTGTCCAGTGGTATAATAGAAAACAAACAATAGAGTGAAACCTCAATAAACGGGCCATCCAACTGTTGATGATGCGGATAGCTCTCTCCTCGCTGTATGTGCTGATATTTTTAATTAACGGTTTATACAATGTAACCCACTGTAGTGTTAGTATAGTATGACGACAGGAACTTTAAAAACGAATAGTGTGTACAGTGAAACCTCACCAAATGGGCCATTGTGACACGGTTGATGAGTTTCCCGCTGTACGTGATTGCCCTTTCGAACATTTTCTACAATTACAAATATAACACGCTGTACTATCGGCATGATACGACGAGTAGGAACAATTAGTGTGAATAGTGTGTACCGTGGAACTACTAAACGGGCCATCCAGCGCATGATTACTCGATCAGTGCGGTTCCCGTTGTACATAGTGTTCATTTTTAAAGTTGCTTACACGCCAATAAGTGCAATTCAACGAGGAGTAAGTTCACACGGAACCTTCACTACAAAGAAAAGCGTATGTTGTGTAACCTCAATAAACGGGCCTGCTACTGATGAACTTAACGTCACAGAATGTTTACATCCAAATTGTTTCTGATGGACGGCACCGTGGTGCTGGACGGCAACACGTGTCAGACGGCAGGCGCCATGTGATGGATGGGCACCACGTGCTGGACGACAGGCACCATGTGCTGGAAGGGCACCTCGTGCTTGACGACAGGTACCATGTGCTGGATGGGCACCACATGCTGGACGACAGGCACCATGTGCTGGAAGGACACCACGTGCTGAACGACAGGCATCATGTGCTGGATGGGCACCACGTGCTGGACGATAGGCACCATGTGCTGGAAGGACACCACGTGCTGGACGACAGGCACCATGTGCTGGATGGGCACCACGTGCTGGACGACAGGCACCATGTGCTGGATGGGCACCACGTGCTGGACGACAGGTACCATGTGATGGACGGGCATCACGTGCTGGACGACAGGCACCATCTGCTGGACGGTCACCACGTGCTGGACAACATGCACCATATGCTGGATGGGCACCACGTGCTGGACAGCAGGAACCATGTGATTGAAGGGCACCACGTGCTGGACGACAGACACCATGTGACGGACGGGCACCACGTGTTGGACGACAGGCTCCATGTGCTGGACGGCATCACTTGTTGGACGACAGGCACCATGTGACGGACGGGCACCACGTGTTGGACGACAGGCTCCATGTGCTGGACGGATACCACGTGTTGGACGACAGATACCATGTGTTGGACGACATCACTTGTTGGACGACAGGCACCATCTGCTGGACGGCATCATGTCCTAAACGGCAGGCACCATGTACTGGACGGCATCGTGTGCTGGACGGCAGTCACCATGTGCTGGACGGGCACCATATGCTGGACAGGCACCATCTGCTGGACGACATCACTTGTTGGACGACAAGCACCATCTGCTGGACGGCATCATGTCCTAAACGGCAGGCACCATGTACTGGACGGCATCATGTGCTGGACGGGCACCATATGCTGGACAGTCACCATGTGCTGGACGGGCACCACATGCTGAACAGTCACTATGTGCTGGACGGGTCCCACGTGCTGGACGGGCACCACGTGCTGGAGAGGCACCATGTGCTGGACGGGCACCACGTGATGTAAGGGTATGACAGTCACGCAAAATGCGAAGTACGAAACTTAAATACACATTAAGTTCTACCTACTAGGAACTTTAGATATTGAAAAGTTTAGAAACACAGGTCCCGGGAACAAAACCACAGCAGTACCGATATTCTAGTATAATATTAAATTGTATAAGAAACTAGATCACCTGACTTGATTTTCCTGGCACCTGTGTTTAGAAATTGATAAAATTGTAATTAGGAGTTCCAAAATTCGTCCAACCAGAAGCTATTGAAGACCTACTATACTACATTATTTTAGATTTCCACATTGGAGGGTGGACAGAACAAAAAAAAAGAAAATCGTGTCTATAGACACAGGTGATGCCCCCATTTGTAGCTATTCGCCAAAAAAAAGAATAAGTCGGTGAAGCTGTAAACATAGGTCAAGTTCAAATGAAGGTCACATGGGATGTGTTGGTTTCTTATATAAAACAGTTGATAATCATGTCCGAGTTTTGTGGCTGTATGTGTTACAGTGGTTGAGAACCGGACTTAAACAAGGTGAACATTGTGGAATTCCATGGAAATAGGTGTTACAGTGGCTGAGAACCGGACTTAAACAATGTGAACATTGTGGAAGTTCGATGGAAATAGGTGTTACAGTGGTTGAGAACCGGACTTAAACAAGGTGAACATTGTGGAAGTTCGATGGAAATAGGTGTTACAGTGGCTGAGAACCGGACTTAAACAATTTGAACATTGTGGAAGTTCGATGGAAATAGGTGTTACAGTGGTTGAGAACCGGACTTAAACAAGGTGAACATTGTTGAAGTTCGATGGAAATAGGTGTTACAGTGGTTGAGAACCGGACTTAAACAATGTGAACATTGTGGAAGTTCGATGGAAATATGTGCTACAGTGGCTGAGAACCGGACTTAAACAAGGTGAACATTGTGGAAGTTCGATGGAAATAGGTGTTACAGTGGCTGAGAACCGGACTTAAACAATGTGAACATTGTGGAAGTTCGATGGAAATATGTGTTACAGTGGCTGAGAACCGGACTTAAACAATGTGAACATTGTGGAAGTTCGATGGAAATAGGTGTTACAGTGGCTGAAAACCGGACTTAAACAAGATGAACATTGTGGAAGTTCGATGGAAATAGGTGTTACAGTGGCTGAGAACCGGACTTAAACGAGGTGAACATTGTGGAAGTTCGGTGGAAATAGGTGTTACAGTGGCTGAGAACCGGACTTAAACAAGGTGAGCAATTATGTGGAGTAAGGTTCGGATGGAAATAGTGGTACAGTGGTGAGAACCGGACTTAAACAAGGTGAGCATTGTGGAAGTTCGATGAAATAGGTGTTACAGTGGCTGAGAACCGACTTAAACTAATTGGTGAGGCATTGTGGAAGTTCGATGGATGTAAGGTGTTACAGTGGCTGATTAAACCAAGGACTTAATTTCAAGGAAATGAACATTGTGAAGAAGGACTTCGATGAACTAGTTAAGTTAGACCGGATTAGTAGCATTGCTGAGGAACCGACCGGCTTAAACAAGGTGAGCATTGTGGAAGTTCGATGGAAATAGGTGTTACAGTGGCTGAGAACCGACTTAAACAAGTGACATTGTGGAATTCGATGGAAATATGGTGTTACAGTGGCTGAGAACCGGTTAAAACAAGAGCATTGTGGAAGTCGATGGAAATAGGTGTTACAGTGGTGAGACTTAAACAAGGTGAGCTTGTGGAAGTTTCGGTGGAAATAGGTGTTACAGTGGCTGAGAACCGGACTTAAAACAAGGTGAGCATGTGGAAGTTCGTGGAAATAGTGTTACAGTGGCTGAGAACCGGACATAAACAAGGTGAGCAGTGAAGTCGGTGGAAATATGTTACAGTGGTGAGAACCGGACTTAAACAAGGTGAGCATTGGGGGTGGAAGTCGTTGGATTAAGGTGGTAAACAGTGGCTGAGGCAAACTGTGAGTGGATTACGTACAGTGGCTGAGAACGGACTTAAACAAGGTGAGCATTGTGGGAAGTTCGATGGAAATAGGTGTTACAGTGTTGAGAACCGGACTTAAACAGGTGAGCATTGTGGAAGTTCGATCTGAGAACCGGAACTTAAACGTGGTAAACGGCATTGGGTTTAAAGAAGTTCGATGGGAAATAGGTGTTACAGTGGCCTGAGAAACCGGACTTAAACAATGTGAGCATTTGGTGGAAGTTCGAATGGTAAATTGTGTTACAGTGGTTGAGAACCGGACATTAAAACAAGGGTGGACATTGTGGTGAAGGTTACGATGAAAACTAGGTTGTTTTACAGTGGCTGAGAACCGGACTTAAACAAGGTTGCGCAATTGGTGGAAGTTCTATGGAAACAATCAGGTGTTTACAGTGGTTGATAACTTGGGACTTAAAACAAGGTGAGCGATTGTTGAGGTGAACCATTTTGGGAAGTTCGATGAAAATAGGGTGTTTACAGGGTGGCCATTTGATAACCGGAACCTAGACTTAAACAAATCGTGAGCAAATAGTGGAATTGTTCGATTGGAAATAGGGGTTGTTACTGTGGCTGAGAACAGGACTTAAACAAGATGAACATTGTGGAAGTTCGATGAAAAGAATGGGGGGAGTGTTACAGTGGCTGAGAACCGGACTTAAACCAAGGTGAATCATTTGGTGGAAGGTTACGATGGCAAATAGGATGTTACCAGTGGTTGAGGAACCGGAACCTTAAAACAAGGTGAGCATTGTGGAAAGTTCGATTGGAAATAGTTGTTACAGTGGCTGAGAACCGACGTTGAAACAATGGTGAACATTGTGGAAGTTCGATTGAAAAATAGGTGTTATAGTGACTGAGAACCGGACTTAAACAATGTGAACATTGTGAAGTTCGATGGAAATATGTGCTACAGTGGCTGAGAAACCGGACTTAAACAAGGTGAACATTGTGGAAGTTCGATGGAAGGAATGTTACAGTGGCTGAGAACCGGACTTAAACAATGTGAACATTGTGGAAGTTCGATGGAAATATGTGTTACAGTGGCTGAGAACCGGACTTAAACAATGTGAACATTGTGGAAGTTCGATGGAAATAGGTGTTACAGTGGCTGAAAACCGGACTTAAACAAGATGAACATTGTGGAAGTTCGATGGAAATAGGTGTTACAGTGGCTGAGAACCGGACTTAAACGAGGTGAACATTGTGGAAGTTCGGTGGAAATAGGTGTTACAGTGGCTGAGAACCGGACTTAAACAAGGTGAGCATTGTGGAAGTTCGATGGAAATAGGTGTTACAGTGGTTGAGAACCGGACTTAAACAAGGTGAGCATTGTGGAAGTTCGATGGAAATAGGTGTTACAGTGGCTGAGAACCGGACTTAAACAAGGTGAACATTGTGGAAGTTCGATGAAAATAGGTGTTATAGTGGCTGAGAACCGGACTTAAACAAGGCGAGCATTGTGGAAGTTCGATGGAAATAGGTGTAAGTGGCTGAGAACCGGACTTAAACAAGGTGAGCATTGTGGAATTTCGATGGAAATAGGTGTTACAGTGGCTGAGAACCGGACTTAAACGAGGTGAACATTGTAGAAGTTCGATGGAAATAGGTGTTGCAGTGGCTGAGAACCGGACTTAAACAAGGTGAGCATTGTGGAAGTTCGATGGAAATAGGTGTTACAGTGGTTGAGAACCGACAGAAACAAGGTGAGCATGTGGAAGTTCGGTGGAAATAGGTGTTACAGTGGCTGAGAACCGGACTTAAACAATGTGAACATTGTGGAAGTTCGGTGGAAATAGGTGTTACAGTGGCTGAGAACCGGACTTAAACAAGGTGAGCATTGTGGAAGTTCGGTGGAAATAGGTGTTACAGTGGCTGAGAACCGGACTTAAACAAGGTGAGCATTGTGGAAGTTCGATGGAAATAGGTGTTACAGTTGCTGAGAACCGGACTTAAACAAGGTGAGCATTGTGGAAGTTCGGTGGAAATAGGTGTTACAGTGGCTGAGAACCGGACTTAAACAAGGTGAGCATTGTGGAAGTTCGATGGAAATAGGTGTTACAGTGGTTGAGAACCGGACTTAAACAAGGTGAGCATTGTGGAAGTTCGATCTGAGAACCGGACTTAAACGAGGTAAACATTGTAGAAGTTCGATGGAAATAGGTGTTACAGTGGCTGAGAACCGGACTTAAACAATGTGAGCATTGTGGAAGTTCGATGGAAATTGGTGTTACAGTGGTTGAGAACCGGACTTAAACAAGGTGAGCATTGTGGAAGTTCGATGAAAATAGGTGTTACAGTGGCTGAGAACCGGACTTAAGCAAGGTGAGCATTGTGGAAGTTCGATGGAAATAGGTGTTACAGTGGTTGAGAACTGGACTTAAACAAGGTGAGCATTGTGAGGTGAACATTTTGGAAGTTCGATGAAAATAGGTGTTACAGTGGCTGAGAACCGGACTTAAACAATGTGAGCATAGTGGAAGTTCGATGGAAATAGGTGTTACAGTGGCTGAGAACAGGACTTAAACAAGATGAACATTGTGGAAGTTCGATGAAAATAGGTGTTACAGTGGCTGAGAACCGGACTTAAACAAGGTGATCATTGTGGAAGTTCGATGGAAATAGGTGTTACAGTGGTTGAGAACCGGACTTAAACAAGGTGAGCATTGTGGAAGTTCGATGGAAATAGGTGTTACAGTGGCTGAGAACCGGACTTAAACAAGGTGAACATTGTGGAAGTTCGATGAAAATAGGTGTTATAGTGACTGAGAACCGGACTTAAACAAGGTGAGCATTGTGGAAGTTCGATGGAAATAGGTGTAAGTGGCTGAGAACCGGACTTAAACAAGGTGAGCATTGTGGAATTTCGATGGAAATAGGTGTTACAGTGGCTGAGAACCGGACTTAAACAAGGTGAACATTGTGGAAGTTCGTTGAAAATAGGTGTTACAGTGGCTGAGAACCGGACTTAAACAAGGTGAGTATTGTAGAAGTTCGATGGAAATAGGTGTTACAGTGGCTGAGAACCGGACTTAAACAAGGTGAGCATTGTGGAAGTTCGATGAAAATAGGTGTTACAGTGGTTGAGAACCGGACTTAAACAAAGTGAACATTGTGGAAGTTCGGTGGAAATAGGTGTTACAGTGGCTGAGAACCGGACTTAAACAAGATGAACATTGTGGAAGTTCGATGGAAATAGGTGTTAAGGTGGCTGAGAACCGGACTTAAACAACAAGATGAATATGAAGTGTGACGGACGATGGCACGCACGCACAGACATGTGTCTCCTGATTTAAATGACCTTAGCTGCTGATAGATAAGCTGTTAAGCACAAATAAGTAAATGTTTCACGAATTTATAATCTCACTTGAATCGCCATTTATTATGTCATAACCATGCACGACCTTTAAATCTACTGCAATGCATCCTATGTTCAGTACGTCAGTACTTATAATATTTAATACTATTTATATATACTTGCCCGTATCCGTCGGCGGATTTTAAATGTAACTACCGTCAAAGTGTATGATCACGTGTGGTTACAACAACAACAACAAGTACTTAAACTTCCAGAAGCCCTCTGATTCAAAGAACATATTATTTTGTTTTGTCCTTATTATGTAACGGCTTTTGGTGAAATCTGGCGCATCAAACGCGTCTTGTTAAGCTGCATTTGGTGGTTTCTGTACTTTGGCCCAGACTTCTGTCGTTTTTACGAAGAATCGATTTCCGTGTCTACTGACACGGAAATCGATTCTTCGCAAAATCGACATAAGTATGTGCCGAACTCCCGGGACGACCAAATGCAGCTCATGAAGACGCGTTTGCTGCGCCATATTTCATCAAAATCCGTTGCATATTAAAGAAAATATCCAATAATACTTACCTTGGAATTGACAAGATTTCAAAACATTCAGCCACTGTTGTTGTTGTTGTTGTTGTAACCACGTGATAATGCACCTTGACCGTATATGAGATAATAGTATATAATATGTCTACTCACTCGTTGTGCACAAGATTGACTGCAGACGGATGTCGTTCATTTTCCCATACTATAGTGGGTTTGATCAGATTGTTTTCATTAGTAAATGCGGGCTCTTCAGAAATGTTCACATTGGGTTTGATCAGATTGTTTTCATTAGTAAATGCGGGCTCTTCAGAAATGTTCACATTGGGTTTGATCAGATTGTTTTCATTAGTAAATGCGGGCTCTTCAGAAATATTCACATAGTCCAGTCAGCAAAGGCGGTTTATTTGTCCGGGCCATTTAGTTTGTACAAAGACTGAACCGATTCAATAAGTGCAATACATGGCGACTATGTATGCATTACTATTTCATAACATTCATACAGGTGCTTACAGTGGAAATGAAAGTCAGCAAGTGGCTCCGGCTGTGAATACGACCTTACTACGTTTGCGGATGGGGCGTTGTCCAGTAGCCCATTTCACCAACATTGCAAAGTATACTTTTCTAGCAAAGTATACTTTGAGGGAGTAACCATTTATTTTTCCTGAAATGCATTATTGCATATAGAACTAACAAATGCATATATTTCATGATTAAAAGTATTCAGAATTATTATACTGACTTTATTACATTATCACAGCCAAATTGGCTGTGATAATGTAATAAATTCAGTATAATAAAAATTAATAAATTTGTTCTAAAATTGAAAATTTCTCCCTCAAAGAATACTTTGCTGGAAAAGTATACTTTGCAATGTTGGTGAAACGGGCTACAGATCAGCATTTGTATATGGTCTATGGATGGTGACTTCTTTACAATATGACCGTTGAATGATATATTGTGCTATAACACACACCTAACGAAATGCGGGGAAGATATTGAGACATGCATAAGTGTATGTTACAATTGTATATGCATACAGTATATTTATATGATGTTGTTTACGGAAGATATGTACAAATATTCATCATATTTGACAAGAACCACTGGGGCCCGTTTCACTAAACTGCGTAAGATTAAGAAATCCGTAAGTACAGTTGTACTGGCAGTCAATGTTTGTGAATATTTAGTGAATTTATTCACATTCAATGACTTACATGTAAACGAAAAATGGTAGCATTGGTGAGTCACATTAATGTGAGAAGCAAGTTAAAAAAACTCTTCTTAAGAACATGTTTATCGCATGAAACACGGCCGGAGACACCACCCGTTTTTTTTTTGTTTTTTTTTTGTTACTGGCTGTTGTATGATATACACTGAAACATCAATATTATACAGAAGATGGCCTCTCGTTTATAGGAAACGCCAAAATGAGGGTCTGTATATGTTGAAACGTTGTTCTGTGGGAGAGCCTCCAAACCCACTGCTGAAATGTTCTCTGTGGCATTATCTTGTACAATTTATAGGCACCACTAGAGGGAGCCTGCGAAGTAAAGGAAATACTGATTAACCCTTACACCGCTATCTCATTTTTTTGTCGTCTGCTGTTTATTTTCTATTTTCCATTTGTATCATCAAAAGCATGCTTTGGCAGCACTTTATAATAATTTACAACATGGTTTGACAGCGCTTCAGAATCATTTCCATTGGAAATGATTCTGAAGTGCTGTCAAACCATGTTTTTTATTGAGAAATAAGGCAAGATATAAAAGCAACAGCAGACGACAATTGTTGTGTGGCGGTCTAAGGGTTAACCCATTTCAGTCTAAGGATACGATACGTTTTGTCGAAACAAAATCATAATTTTGTTATTTGTCTATAAACGTCTCGTTGAGACGGTTCAAACGAGTGGTAACAACATATACTTTTGCAATGCAATAAAGAAAACAAGTTTTTTTAAGGGAATACAATATATGCTATAGATTTAACGAATCCCATCTCTAAAGGGTTAATACCGTTTTATCGCGGAATGGCCATGTTTTCTGTACGTTTTCCCACACTGATTTGCGCCGTATATATCGCCCACTGTATGTTCTTTGACCCATTTCACTTTCTATACGACGAATAAAAAATGTTATATTTTGTATGTATACAAAATTCTACCAATATGATCTGAAACGTGATTCATAATAAGGAAATGGGGCTTAATTAGTTATTGACAATAGTTTAATAGTTTATTAACATCTCATCACATGTGTATATATTAACAAGTACGATAAGATTATTACAAATACAGTTTACAAGTGTCATTCAATATAGAATTATATGAGACGATATACCAGCATACTATAAATAACATTACTATAAAAGGCAATGATTGGTTATATCAGTACAATAGATTACCGTGTTCATCCTGGTTAAAATAATATGTGAACACGGCCGGTGATATTGTATACTATTGTGTATACAAATGTGAACACTGATTATATATGTGGCTGTGATTGGAGAAATGGGGCTTATGGGTCTTGCGACCAGTGTAGATCCTGATCAGCCTGTGCATCCGCACAGGCTGATCAGGATCTGCACTGTTCGCCATTCTATCAATGAAACACCCGTCATGCTTCTAACAAGCGCAATATATCGTTATCAGGGTACAGGAGTAATATAGTAATATAACGAGCAATACAGATATTGTCAGGCTACCCGAGTGCATTACTTGCACACTGGTCATAAATCCCATAAGCCCCATTTCTCCAGTCACAGCCACATATGAGACACGACATGTGAGTTTGTACCTAAGAACATGTGAGCTTTCCATGAACACTATTTACAGAAACTGTGATGTGTTCTGTAAATGAAGTTGACGAAATGGTCAAGTCAAATGCGGAAAGGAATTCCGCATTTGCTCTGAAACTTTCGTCAACTTTCGACATTATTAAAAGTGTGATATTTTTATCAATCAAATTCATGAGATATCCTACATCTTCCTAGGTACAATATCACATGGCGTGTCGCTTATGTGGCTGTCACTGGAAAACATATAAGGTAGTATTGCACACGCATCCAGTCACCGCCGTGAATTGTGAAAGCATAATGAAGTCACTCCATACTGGATGATATGTTATACAGTCCAACCTCCCCGAACGGCCACCTCTATGTAACAGCCGCTATTTTATATCCCAAATGGATGATTTCCTCTATATCCAACCCTTAGACTGCTGAGAACGAAAATTGTCGTCTGCTTTGCTTTTGCCTTCTTTCTCGATAAAAAACATGTTTTGACAGCACTTTGGAATCATTTCCATTGGAAATGATTCTCAGATGCTGTAAAAGCATGTATTTGATGAGAATTATCGAAGAAAACAAATAGACAGCAGACAACAAAATTTAATTCAGCACTAACCTCCCTATAACAGCCACCTCTTTACAACAGCCAGTTTTGCGTATCCCCATGATTGTGTCATTTAACGAACGATGTAGACCAAAAACATGTTGCACGACTGTGGATGTGATCTGAGTTTATCCGACTGTATAAAACTTGTAAGGTATTTGTTCAGGAGCTACACTGGGGAGAAACGTAATAAACCCGGTTTTGTCGGAGTATGGTCCACACGTCAAAGGCTTAACTAAGACCCCAATCAGGACAGAAGTCATGACCAGTCTCTTTATTTGTGCGTTTTGGTCACTGGGGACAAGTCCATTGATACTCTAGTACTGTACTCACCAGGTGTTTCCCTCAAAGTGTACTTAACAAGATAAGTATATATTGCAATTTTGATGAAATAGGCTACTGATGTAAGAAACACGAATATGTTAGCTCTGCGAACTACCATACCCGTATTTTGACCCCATGGACGATGGAGTTTTCCACAATAGTCTCACAAATGAAGCCATGCATGACCACAGGTGTTTCGGTATTTAAGGTTTTTCTTAATCCAATTCCCATTGTTAACAGTTAACTAGTTGGCATTGTTGTATAAACATATATGTATGACTTTCCCTGAGAGTCGTTCACACTATTTTAAGTTGTACAAATAGATACTCTGTCATAAACATAACGTTATTTCACGCGGCTGCGTGAGCCGCGTGAAATAACGTTATGTTTATGACGAGTGTAGGACATAATCCCCCCCCCCCCGGACATAATCCTCCCCCATGTTTTTTGACACAGGAGGACAAAATCCCCCCATCTAAAATGCAGGTAGGACAAAATCCCCCCCCCCGTCTAAAATGCAGGTAGGACATAATCCCCCCATCCCCCCCCCCCCCCCACACGTCCAAAATCACAGGTAGGACATAACACGTGGAAATGCGGCCTATGACATAATCCCCCGTGACATATGTCAATATGCGAGAGTGATTATGTAAATCCTGTATTTTAACATGATTGACGAATGAACTCTATATAATAAATAACAAATCAGGTGTCAAGTATCTTTATTGGAACAAGCACATTAATAATTCAGCACACTAATAACCAAAGCACATATACATGTACTTCAATAGTTAATATGTTCTATAATAAGGATTTATCCAAGAGAAACAGCTAACCATAATCTCACACATTTCATCACAAGCAAATGAATACTGTTCACATTAATAAGTCAGCACTATATTAACCAAAGCACATATACTTCCAATAATTACCACAATAGCATCAAGAAATCAATGATTCAAACAATTAAGATCAAAGTGACCGTAAAATAAAGATACTCGATACCTGATTTGTTGTTTATTATATAGAGTTCATTCGTCAATCATGTTAAAATACAGGATTTACATAATCACTCTCGCATATTTACACATGTTTTTGCGGACGGGGGGATTATGTCCTAGGCCGCATTTCCACGGGGGGTGGGGGGGGATTATGTCCTACCTGTGATTTTGTCCGTATCCCGTTTATGACAGGGTATCTATTTGTTATGTCCGGTCTCTTAATATAAAATGCGAAAAGAACAAGCCACTGTCTCAGGAGACCATGCACATTAAAGGTACATGCCCACTCAGTAGACACAAATGTTCTTTATATCAGAGACATCATCTGACACATTTTCTGGCAAAATAAACATTCATTCACAATTTCCCCACGTATTGATTGGCAGTATTATACATTTTATATCAGACGTAAATTTACACACATATATCAGGGGCGATAACCGTGTTTCCTTAAAATATTGATGGACATTACTATTTATTATCTGTATTTATTTTCTGATGTGCAATGATCATACTTTATAATCTGTCGAAAATACTGAAAATAGCCTGAGACCACCGCGCGTCACTGTTAGTAAAATAATATTACTAAATGAGTATACATGTATATCTATAGAGGGCACTCGTAATCTTTAGAACTGGTGGAATAGTGACTCAATTATACACTTATTTAATTCCTATAAAGAATATTTTGTGCCTACTGAGTGGGCATGTACCTTTAAGTCAAATATATCGCAATGATTAAGCATGTATTACTCCTTTTATTAGTTTGCAATACTTCTAAAAGATAAGATAAGATAAGATAAGATAAGACACGACACGACACCGAATACCTGTGGTAGATAACGATTGTCAACGGTCATTAAAAGATAGGAACGGAATCGCTGGATTCATATTAAATCAATAAATAATATTGAAATAACACGAACGCGGCAGATAACGTTGCGAAAAAAAACGATCAATGCCATTATTATTCATGTTTTGTTTTGTAACTGACTTCAAATCGCCTGTAAGTCGCCATCTTGGATAGCCGTGACGTCCCAGTGCGGGACCGTGTACAAGCATATCACCAAATCTGCAAAATGGGAGCTGGTCAAAACGGCCCCGGCTCAAAGCGATCCTAGGTAAAACCGGCACCTATTTGACCAAAACATCCCCAAATTTTTAATTAATATATAATCAGATTAATAAACTAACAAAATCGACCTCGTAATACGTATGTTGATAAAATCGAAATATTCCATTTCTGTATATCTTTTTCACAAGTCAACACTTGTTGTTCACACTTGTTATCCAGACGCGTGTGACATGTCTACCATTAATAGTTAAATCTAACTTAGCCATGCTTATTGTGCTTACAATCAGTGTAGACCCAGACAGACTAGTCTGCACCCTGTGTTGTCTGATCAGCGTATGCACTGTTAGTCATCCAGTCAAACAATCATTACTATCTGCAGTGTAATACATTACTCACGAACTGAAACAACCATATCCATTATTTACGGATGATATAATGCACTGGTGTGTTTCTTATGTACCATACTGAAATTTTAGTAACAATTTTGAGGGAGATCTCCATCTCAAAAACAAAATGACCTATACTGTTTCATTACATAACAGACAGGATCATGTTTGCAACCAGCAAAATACAATGTCTACAGTATGATACCATACCATACAATGTCAAATGAATGATGTAGCCCCTAATCAGATTTTAATTTATTTATTTGCTGAAAATAACTGAAATTAAAGTAAATTTTGTTTGCCAAACCCAGACGCAGGATCTACATAATGATCGAAATATCTAATTCTCATGACACAGCAACAAGTGGTGTTTTCTCATGTGCTGTGTAAATGCTTTACGACCAGCAGAAACATCCATGGGGCTAACCAGGGGACTACAATATCTTTGAAATTCAGATGGCAGTATATTACACTCTTTGATGTGAAATATGGTTCGGATTAAGCAAATCTCATTATAAGTCTAGGGTTTCTTAAGCGTGTGTTCCGATAACAGGACACACCAGCAAGAGACTAACTACGATATAATGGGAAATGCAAATAAAAAAACACGCAACCTGACCCGAACGACAGCGGGATTTTCATAGTCTCAATAAAAGGTAACATCTCAGACAAACCGGCCTGACGTCGGGCTGATATGTGGGTTAAGCAAATCTCATTATAAGTTTAGGGTTTCTTAAGCGTGCGTTCCGATAACAGGACACACCAGTCCGAGCCTAAAGACGATATAATGGGAAATGCAACGAAAAAACACACAACTTGCCCCGGACGACAGCGGGTTATATGATCTCAAACAAAAAAGCATAACATCCCAGACAAACCGGCCTGTCGCCGGGCCGATATGAGGGTTAAGCAAATCTCTTTATACGTTTAAGGTTACTAGAGCGTGTGTACCGGTAACAGGACACACCAGTAAGAGCCTAAAGACGATATAATGGGAAATGCAACGAAAAACACAAAATTTGATCCGGACGACAGGGGGTTACATAGGCTCAATGTATGCATACACCTCGCGGGCATATAAACAGGATTATCTTACCAAACATGGCCTCATAAAACATATTAAAAAGAAAAAAAAAAGAAAAAAAAAACAAGCACCAATGTGTAGAATAGAAATTGTTATTAATAAAAATGTTCTCTTGCAGCTTATTGTACATACAGTGGGGCCTCTCTGCACCGGAGATCCCCGGGGTGTCCGATACAGAGATGATCCACTGTAAGTCATCGTATACGAATATGACAAAGTATGCGCCTGCGCTTTGCGAACATGAACATGCATTACCGTCAACAAAATATGTATATGGGTATACATGTACATGTGTGTGTATGCATGCATGTATGTGGATATATATATATGTGTATGGGTGTGTATATGTGTATATGTATGTGTATATATATGTGTATGCATATGTGTGTGTATGCGTGTGTATATGTATGTATATATATATACATATAGCTTCGATAATTAAAAACATCACAAAAAACATGGCGTGGCCCACCGTTGTCAATATAATAAATGTCACAGTGCACCATACCACCCCACAGCATCCTAGTCCCCGGGATGAAGTCTAAACAGACTACCTGATCCGGACTGCCTGTTCCCAAACCCGGCCGTTGAACGTAGGTGTGCGCCTGGATGATGGACGCTTGGCCGCCGAATCTAGTTACATGGTGCGCTCCGCTGGGCGTGCTCGGGTTGACGGCATCGCGGGCGACGGGCTCGGGGGGGGGGGAGCATGAGGACAGGGGACCCACGGGGTTTCTTCAGCGATGGAGCCGGCGGACTCTCTTCACACCACCTAACCTCACTCTACAACAACAACGACCGCGCCTTACGAGTCCTTTATTTTCCAACATAAGATCAGTATACTAAACATAAATAGAACCGCAAACAAAAGTACCCAACAATAGGGCCACATGTGGGCCTCACCACTCAGACAATTGTACGTTGGATGCGGCGGCCGTGCACCGGATTACTGCGCGAAATTAGGTCACCAAATTGGTGGCCGCCAGCAGTAATCCAAATCGCACATTTGTCTCTGGGGGCCCTAAGCCCGCGAACTGGTTCTACCCAGATTACACAGATTCAAAATTCAAAATTCCCATTTGGCCCAAGTTTTTATTCCGCCTTTTGCGGACTGCGTGCAAGTCCATAGAGACAGTGCGGCCGTTAAACGTAAGCAAGCAAGCAAGCAAGCGAAATATGGTTCACTATCTTACTAAACCTGGCATATAGTCTCTGCCACATGCATAGAGCTAGATCAGCTTGCAAAATCAGCAGTCTGATAATTGTATGCACATTCTGATCAGGATCTGGATTGTTTACCTTTCCATCAATGAAACACATGTCCTGTTTCTGAGCAATATCTATCGTTACCAGGCTACAGAAGTGTGATATTTGATCAGGAGCTATACTAGTTACAAATCCCAAAACCCCATTTCTCCAATCATAGCCACAAATGTGTAGTCCCCGTTAAACACCCCGGGGGCAGATACGCTTTACAACTACGTCACGGCGCGGTTGCGTATCACGTGATTTTAATGGAGGCAGCCTAAAATCCCCATGGAGTGGATAGCGCATAAGTAATGGAAATTTAAAACAAAATATCTGTGGGATTATAATAAATACAAGTCAAGTAGAGCCACGATATGTCTTTAATATAGCTATATAATGTATCGGGTTTTGGGAATGTGTTATTCTCCTTTAATGACTGAATGTATAACAGAACAGACACTCAAAGGCCATAGTCCCCATTTCAACAGTAACATTCAGAAACAGGGGCCCGCTTCACTAAACTTCGTACGACTAAATGTTCGGTAAGCGCAAATTTAGGATCGTCTGGAAATTCCAATTGATGGATTTACATTTATTGAGCATAGGCTATGCTCAATAAATGTAAATCCATTAATTGTTTACAAGAACACATTGTTAATGTGAAATTTACAGACTATCATAATTTTGCGCTTACGAACATTTTAGTCGTACGAAGGTTAGTGGAACGGCCACCTGGTTACCACCACATTTGCCCTAACATTTGATTGGCCCGTAGCAAGTCTCTGTCCAAAATTTATATCCCAGTAAACTCCCACACCGAACTACTTTCCGTAACCGTGAGGCGCAGTTAAAATAATTCTTAAGAAAACGGAAAATAAACACATTTTCTAGATGAATTTATTTCAAATGCTGAAATTATAAGGAATGAATGACCTTTTTGTGGAATTTATCGTGATATAAACTTGGAAAAGTCGCGGGAATACTGGACGAGGCCTTCGTCCAGTATTCCCGCGACTTTTCCAAGTTTATACCCCGATAAATTCCACAAAAACGCCATTCATTCCTATAATAAAGCATCGACAACTGCTACTATAGCAACTACTACTTCATGGGAGTGCGAAACGTTAGTATTGGCCGGTGTTATTGCTTTTGTTACCTACAGGAAGTTTCATATGTAATGAATGAAAAAGAAACGAAATAAACTTCAAGTGACTCTGAGAAACGAGACAAAATGCGAATAAATATTCTACAGCAAACTGGGAACAACCAGCTGCAACTGTTTCGAAAATTAAATTAAATCAGTAGGCACAAACTGTTCTTTATATTAGACACATCATCTGAGACATTTTCTGGCAAAATTCATCATTACCCCATGTAGAGATGGGCATTCTTATACATTGTATATCAGACGTAAATTTCCACAACTGATATCAGGGTCGATAACCGTGTTTCCTTAAAATGTTAACGGGCACAACTATGTATTATCTGTATTTATTTTTGATGTGCAATGACCATACGTTATAATCTGTCGAAAATATTATATTTTCAGGTGACGCGTTAATTAGTATAAATAATTAAAAGATATCATGCCTCATTTGCATATGAAAATTGCCTGATACCACCGCGAGTCACTATCAGTAACATAACTATTGCTTAATGATTATATCTGTATAGTGGGCACTCGTAATTTTCAGAACTGGTGGAATAGTGACACAATTATACACTTATTTAATTGTTATAAAGAACATGTTGTGCCTACTGAGTGGGCATGTACCTTTAAGTCAAATCTATATTTCACCCGAAATGCCGTCATTCGTCTGACCTTTAAGTTAAATCTATATTTCATCAGAAATGCCGTCATTCGTCTGACAGAATTTCGGGTAAAAAAGCAGTATAGAGCTGAATAAATTCTCACATTCAGTACTGATGACTTAAATGGCGATTATCTGTATAGGGTGGACTGTAAGATGACAGATCCACCAATCAGCACCCCGTGGAATGACATAATATCACCCAGACAAGTTGGTGTCAACCATAGCGGACATTGATCAAACCCAGAATGCACTGCGTCAGCTAAGAGCGTTTGCATTTCTAGATTAAAACGCAACCTGAATGTTCTGTCTGTAAGGCAGGGCGACTTACAAGACAGAACGTACGGACCAGATTAACCCTTTGAACCCGAAAGCCCGCTATAGCGGTTTATGCAAACAATGCAGATCCAGATGAGCCGGCTCGTAACGAGCCGTCTGATCAGGATCTGCACTGTTTGAAAGTAATTTTCATAAGTTTGAGAAAAACAAATACCCCCTTTTTATAAATAGAATAGTCTGAAAATAATTTTGCGATGATTGGATTGGTTGCAAAACGAACATATCGCAGCCCATTCAGTTACTTAGGGGTGAAAGGGTTAAACCCAAGCGTTTGAAGAGTATGATTCTACAGCGCAGGTAACACAGTCTGTAACACAGGACGCTTACTTTATAGACAGAGCATTCGAATTACAGCGCATGCAGACACCATCAACAACATTTTTTCAAGTCAGTGACATTTGAGTTTCCCAATTCTGCCGTGGCATACCGCTGTTTGTTCCATGGATATCAACATTACCGTTACAGTTACGCACAGTTACCTAATCACCACATGCTGGGTTAAGTTCTACCTCTGATCCCGCTCAAATAACATTTCGTTTCGATTGATGAACCCAAATTACATTTTCATCGATGAACCAATGTTTAAAAACGTGGAGTACGGTATTGCTCTCCGAGTAAGATAGTGTCGGTATCGTGCTGCTTCAAACGTTGTCGAATAATATTCTATTTGGCTTATATTTAAGGGTGGGAATTGGCTTTCATACCCGTCTTGTCGAATAAAAATGCTTATCGGCACAAATGTCACCGAATGCTACTATGTTTGATCTATTGTGTTTGCTAGCTTTTAATGACGGTCTATTTTCGTCAGTTTAATAATGTATTTGTGTTTCATTAAAACATGCGATAACTGCATAATTATGTTCTCGAGTTTTTTATATCAAAATGTAATTAATAACAGTCCAATCAATGTAAACTAGAAATCCAATGAGGATCCATGTATGCAACAACATAAGACAACAATACAACATATTTTATTCAGCATAAAGCAATACATTGCTTCTAATTGTGTTAAACAAACTATTGTATGCATAGTTTACACAATTTTGTCATAGAAACCATACAATAATTCCGCAGCCAACACTGTACCTATGTAATGTCAGTCTGAATCAACTTTCTGAATCATCAGTATCAACGCTGGTCAAGAATGAAGTAAACCTGTAGCTTATTTCACCAACATTGCAAAGTATACTTATCTAGCAAAGTATACTTTGAGGGAAAATATTTCAATTTAAGGATAAATTTATTAATTTGTATTATACTGAATTTATTACATTATCACAGCCATTTTGGCTGTGATAATGCAATAAATTCAGTATAATAATTCTGCATACTTTTAATCATCAACTATAATTATGCAGTCGTTAGTTCTATATGAAATAATGCATTTCGGGAAAAATAAATGGTTACTCCCTCAAAGTATACTTTTCTAGAAAAGTATACTTTGCAATTTTGATGAAATCGGCTACAGGTTTTGAAAGATATCTGTGGCTGTGACTGGAGAAATTGCATCCGCACAGTCTAATCAGGATCTGCACTGTCCGCCATTCCATCAGTGGAACACCCGTCATGCCTCTACCAAGCAATATAAATCAGGCTACAGGAGTGTGCTCTTTGACAAGAAACTACACTGGTCACAAATCCCATAACCACCGTGTCTCCAGTCACAGCCACGTATGTTTTGCATGCATCATGGTTGTACACGATTACAACATCATGTAGGGGTATGGTTAATTAAATTACACGGTGTTGTGGCGATATTTGAATATCTTCACCTTGTAAACCACTTAATGGTACCTGTAATCCGTCCAATATATTGGATATCACGTTTCGTTCCATATACAATGAAGATCCGTTACACTGAACGTACAAGCACTAACATGAACGTACGGAGCCCCACAGGGGACGTAGCATTCTTTTTTTTATTAATTCTTCCCACGAAATAACAATTCGTTCCCTCAATTTAACAATTCGTTCCCACGAATTAAGAATTCGTTCCCTCAATTTAACAATTAGTTCCCACGAAATAACAATTCGTTCCCACGGGAACGAATTATTAATTCGTGGGAACGAATTGTTAAATTGATCCCGTGGGAACGAATTGTCATTTAACAATTAGTTCCCACGAAATAACAATTCGTTCCCACGGGAACGAATTATTAATTCGTGGGAACGAATTGTTATATCGTGGGAACGAATTATTGTTAAATTGAGCGAACGAATTTTCATTTCGTGGGAACGAATTGATATATCATGGGAACGAATTGTTATATCGTGGGAACGAATTGCTAAATTCAGGGAACGAATTGTCATTTCGTGGGAACGAATTGTTAATTCGAGGGAACGAATTGTTAAATTGAGGGAACAAATTGTTAAATTGAGGGAACGAATTGTCATTTCGTGGTAACGAATTAATAACAAAAAGATCCATGTCCCCTGCGGGGCTCCGTATGAACGTGTCCATCAAGGTGTCAGTCATAGTCACAGCAGAGACCCGATGAAAGAAGCATAATGTATCAATGGAAATTAGGTCATGGACATGTTTATAACTTGACACATTCGAACTGTACCAAATCATACCATTTTGGTTATTTAGTATATAGAGAGGATCTTACATGAGTGATGATTTAATAGTATATTTATTAAACGTGTGCCTCGTTTCTTATGAAATTAGTCAACGAGTTTGATAAATACCATATTAAATCATCACAAATGTTAGAGTATATGTATTGCATAAGCACACCATTGTATAAGCACATACATTGAAGCTGTACTGGTACCAAACCTGCTTTCTGTAATGAGCTAATTTTCATATTTATTACACAAGTGTAATGTGATCTATTTGCACTGTGCGTGTCCATTTTATGCAATAACATTTGTATATATAATGGATCTTGAAATGAGATGATTTAATATGATATTATAAAGTATGTTAGTCTAATCAATCGTGTAAATGTGTTGGTGCTTTAATCCAGCAGGTCACGATTGATCTTTGCCGAACCGAATTTAAGACACATAGGTCTCGGTTTCCCAGATGTCCGCCAAAACATAAAATATAAAAAATATAGTGAGTTCACAATAACAGATCGGCCCTTGTGTAATTACGAATGTAATTACGAATGCAAAATACAAAAATGGCCACCAATATAAGCCAAATTGGCATATGTTTTCACATTGTTTGTATTAACTCTTGTTCATAAATTAACCATAAAGTAAAGATATATATGTCATGGTGAATGTTCAAGATGGCCACTAAAATTTATATTAAAATTCTTAACCCTTTCCCTGTTTTGCGGTATTTCGACTCATCCAAATCCAAAACATCTGAATAAAAGAATCAAATGCTGGGTCAAATGATGGTTAAATTATCTGATAGAGTAGAAAACATTGTGGGAAAAGGAGAAATTGCTTGTTACAAGCAATTTCTCCTTTTCCCACAATGTTTTCAAAAGACGTCTTCTGCAGAGGCGTGAAAAGTCGTTTCTATCAGGGAAAGGGTTAATGCATCAATCCTAGTATGAGACAGGTCATGTGCGTTTGTACCTAAGAAGATGTGCGATTCTATTCCGCATTTATTTTCTCTGACAAATTCGTCAACTTTCGACCTAAATTATGAAAAGTCGCGCATGTCATGAGGTGCAACATCACATGCCTTGTCTCAACTGTCAGTCTGTTAAATGGGCATATGTTCCAGTCGTGTACGGGTACGCATTATCAGTATCATGTGTGCGCTATGGCAAAACTAGACCGGACAGATGTGGACAAAATAAATTGGAGTGTTATGAAATCGGGTGTATTGGCGGTAGCCAAAACGTAGTTTTGACAGTGACTGAGAACTGAAAATAGTTTTCGCATTGGCCGCATGCATCAACCACGCTAATGTTACGCTTAACGTTGTATACATAGAGAATAGTAGGTTAGTGCCGTGAATGGGAAAAAATATCCGGCAAGGCTCAAGAATTTCTTTATTTCTCATCAGAAGTATATGTTGTGACCACTCATTTGAACCGTCTCACCGAGACGGTTCAAATGAGTGGTCACAACATATACTTTGGTTCAGAAATAAGGAAAATATATAGAGAATAGTAGGTTAGTGCCGTGAATGGGAAAAAATATCTGGCAAGGCTCAGGAAACGGGATGGGCGAGGCTCTGTCGAGCACATCCCGTTTCCGTGCCGCGCCAGATATTTTTTCCCATTCACGGCACTAACCTACTATTCTATTTATCCCGTCAACACCTACAAATGGCTGTAAAATGCAAAAATTGTATTGACTGGATATCAAAAATGTTTCACGGCACCGTGTTTCACGGCACATAC